>BFEA01000434.1:1237331-1255286 GCA_003427395.1 Chara braunii
GGGTGCTACGGGTGTCTCTGTGGGAGTGCTCGTACCACTGCCGATTGTCGCACGTCTTGGGGTGCGATGAAGACGAGCTGGGTTCTCGTCGCTCGACCCTGGGATTAGCTCATTGCGCGACCCTCACCTGTCGATGCTCGTCGGGCTGCCGACACTCCAAGCACGGCGGACGGGGCCAGAACCGGGCTATTGAATCCCAGGGGACCACGAGTAACCGGTGGTAAGGGAGGACGGTATAGTACGGAGGGAAGTCGGTGGTAATGGCAACGAAGGCTGGGGTTAGAAGATATCGTTGGTTTCAGCTGTCGGGATAATCAGGAATCCGCGAGTCTCGGTTGATTGCGAGTTGGAAGTCGCCCCTGCACAGTCGCTCGTTTTCAGTCCGCCAGGGGTACTCAAGATACCCAGGGTTCTGTAGGTGGCAATGTTGTCGGATTTGCTGCCAACGGATCTGTTCGCTCTCCCAATACGCTCGGTATTCTGGGTCCCTCATGCTTTCACGATCGGTGATCCAGAAAGGAGAATCTATCGCCATGTCTCGTTCAACCGAATTCCTGCATACACATCTTTCTACGGGGCGAGATCGTGGCTGGCTTTTGTGGGCGCACGTGTAGATGGCACGTCCGCGAACGGCCACTGTCTTACACGTGCGTGCGCAAGGGTCAGCGGACCAGATCCTGATCTGCGCAAATAACCAAGGGAGCGATCCGTCAGCGTACCAGCTCAGTCATGCAGCTAATTCCCTCAGGCTATCAATCTCGTTCCGTTTCGGTCCTGCACAAAGCCTATACACTCAGGGATCCCCGTATGTCTGAGGGCATCAGGACCTTAATTCGTCCTGACCCGTACCGTAGATAGGGATTCCATCATTCACATCCAGATTTGTCGTGCTAAGTCCATTCGGGGTTGTGGGTCGTCCTCGTCGGGGCGCGTGTAAGTCGTGCTCGCCGGATCGCACTTACACGGTGACTCGCGGGGCTGGTCCGCTGTGGGTCGACCCATTAGCCAATCACCTGTGCAGAAGAAGGCTCATGCAACAATCCTTCAGACAATTTTGTTCGAGCAGAAAGCAGTTAGGTGGCCATGAGGAGAATATTTCATCACCATCCAGATATACATCGAAGCACCGTAACAGTATCAAACTCCTTTCACCTACCAATCATCCGGGTGAGAATAGATCGACGTTGCGAGCGCTGGATGGTTCAAGATTACACGCAAAACATCGGGTATTCAAGCATTACAAAATCATCAGACCCACCTCATCAAGCGGATGCAAAAACGAAATAGGGAGGACAGAGATTAAGCCGCACATCACACAAAGCCGAAAGAAATGCAAAACAAGGGCGCCTTGCCCAGAGCCAAAATTTCATACACAAGGACTGAGAAAAGACAAAGAAGATTGCAATCCCACATCCTCCTGTTTCCCCTCTCTCTCTCTTTCCGATGTGGACAGTCCGTTGTCTCGCACCCACCATCGAAGTTGTCACCCCGCTTAGTCCGCATGTGCCCGTCAAATTCGCCCGTGCGCCACAGTCCGTCGTGACCTACACGTCAACCCCGCGCCCTTGGCAACAGCTCGCCGGGTCGCCCAACTCCCACGTCAACTCATCTCTTACTTCGCTCATTAGCCGATCCTCACTGATCGCGCTAACCTCGAACTTCTGAAATTTTTAGGGAGTTAATTTATCGCGTCGATGAAATTTATATTATGCATGCGTGCGCGAAGATGCGAGATTGCAGGGATTTGAAAAGAGGAGCAGAGAAGGAAGTGCCTACGCTTGGCATGGCAAGATCGCGGCATGGGGGATGTAGCCACTCTCCACGCATCGATCTAGGCATGCAGCGCTCAGGCCAATCAGATGCAGCAAAAAGACGGGAAAATGGTGGGAAGAAGGCGAGGGAACAAGAAGGAAGATACAGTTACAATGGCGCCCGCCCATCGATTACAGTTGCATGCAAGATTAAGGGCGCTGCTTAGTCAGAACTTCGTTCCCGTCGCAGGAATATGCGCGCAAGAAAGAGGCGCCGCTCGACAAGAAATTCAAAAAGTCCTAAATTCCTATCTGAACTCAAAATTGCAAAAGAAAAATTCCGTCGAGACAAGGAAATCAACAATTCTGAGAGCTCTCGGGGCTCGTTCTTAGTTGAAAGGAAAATTTTAAAAAGAAACCCGAAAAGCTTCTACGCGATCATCGCACCAAAATCTCAGTGCCCTCCTTTTATTTCCAGCAAAGCAAGAAAAAGAAAGAAGCGAGGACACTGACGCAATTTACCTGTCAACCCCTCCTCCTACAATTTGCCCAACCTTCCCATCTCGGGACCCCTCATTGTCATCGCGCAGAAAGTCGCGCGATACAGAAAGTGGTTCGTCACATATGTGACGCCTAGGGGGTTCCAATCTTGAGCAAGCTCCTGCTTGCTCCATGTTGCGACACGTGTCGATCTCTCTAATCGATCGACGATGCGGAGCTCTCTACGTGCCACTTACCGTGCGATAAGAGTGTGGAAGTCATCCAACGTGGCATACTCGGGCTCTAACCTACGAGTTCCCCGGGAAGGGCAATCTGACCATGGACGGGGGGGGGGGGGTCTTGCCAATTTACACGCGTCATTCCTGTAGGATATGATCGTGGGAATCCTCCTGTTGACAAGTCATCAGATGCGATGGTGCGCTAATGACCCACAGGGAGAGGATAAGGGAGTCGGTACATGGGGGCATGGCGAGGGGGAGGATCACTCGGGAGCGGGGGTAAGAAAGTCTTCATCCCTGCTACCGTCTCTGGCAGCTCTTGATATCTGACAATGCGATGTATGCGGGGGAATCGGCGACCGCTATGGGGGAGAGAAGCGAGATAGTTAGGATAGAGGGTCGGAAAGGTGCGGAGCAGGGCCGTGCGGAACATATCATAATCCGCGCACACGGGGATTGTTCCCGTGATCATGCAGTAAACTTTGACCATGTTATGTCCCCGCCATGTGGCACTGAAGAGAAGAACGTGGAGGGAGAAGGAGGAGGCGGCGCATCTCGTGGTGGAATGCGGATACACCGTGACAGCGAGGCGAGTGGCGTAGAAGTGACGGAAGGTGGAGGTCGGGAATGGGCTATGAGGGAAGGAGAGCGGGGTATCAATCTGTAGGAGGGTCAGGAAATCAAGGGGACGACGGGATAACGACCAGGGACATAGCCCAATGCCCGACATCGCCACGTGTTTAAACTGGGGGACGGGGGGAAGGGGAGGGGGATCGACTTTGTCGCCTCCGCGCAGGTGCGCTCAAAGTCTCTGCAGGTGGGAGCTCATCTTCAACCGCGGGCGGCTCGGGATCTCTGGTCGGGTCGTCCAGGATTGGCAAATTAGTTTCGCTTGAATGCTCCAACGACCGCTTCCCTTCCGCTATCTCTTCCCTCCTTCGCGAGGCTGTCGCGGGATCCTCTTCTCGGACTTCCGCCTGATCGACCTCTCTTCCCAAACTTTATCACTCGGACTCCTCTCCTTCGTCTTCTTCTTCGTCTTCTTTTTCACTCGTCGCCCCCGGCTCTTCTTCGTTGTACTCGCTATAGCTTCCCTTTTCTTCAGAGGTCTCTTCCTCTTCGTCCTCCTCCGCCTCAACCACTTTCTCCTCCGACGTCGTTCGGGGCTGAAAGAAAAGGACATCGATTATCCCCCGGGGGTTCAAATACTCCGCGGGCGATGGGTAGCTACCTTCTCCCCCGCGATCCTCCAGACAGGCCGACCATTGCAAGTACGGTGTTAAAATCCGTGAAAGAACGTGCGGTGTCGGATTCTCGTCGCAAGGCGAGATGATGTCAGTTGGAAGATCATCGAGCAGTTGTGCGAAGGGGACCAAGAACTCCCACATGATCGTCTGTCGATGTCCTGGGTCTACCGTTCCATTAATTCCAAGTGTCGTTTGGCCTTGTCCCGGGTCGTGGCCCTCATGGGTCGTCGACCCAAGGCAGATTCATCGTTAAGGCTCGGTATCGAGACACATGTCAAGCTGTTGGTACGTAGGTGAAAGGGGCTCAGGCCTGTGGATTCGTGGGGCGTTCCTCGATGGACCGCCAGGATGTGGTCCACAATATCGGGCCAAGGCCTCGTGTCCTTAGTCGTGATATTGCGCCGAAGGGCGGTCGTAATCACTCGGTTTGCATTTTCTACCAGTCCATTCAATTGCTACATGTGGGGTGCGGTGTTACGGATGGCGACCCCATGTATGACCAGATTCCTCAAGACTTCCCTCCTAAACTCTGCCCCGTTATCCGTCAGAATTTCCTCAGTGCATCCTGAGGAAACGGTTAACGTATCGCGCGATTTCAGCTGCCTGTCACGTTCGGCATGGATACGCCTCGATCCATTTCAAAAAATGTGACACGAATACCAATAAAATTAAATACTCGCAGTTATTCGGTCCGGGGGGCACCATTATATCGGTCGTGTCCATACTAACTCTCTGAAAAGGTCGTTTGACTACTGTGGGCACTATCGACCTTGTCGGTTGGATCGGCGCCTTGAGGCGGCAAAGACCTGACAGTTCTGGACGATGAATTTGACATCGTCACGAATATTGGACCAGTACCATTAGTTTTTGTAGATCGTCGTTTCGGTGATCCGGACGGCGAAGTGAGTTGCGATATACTCGTGGGATGACTTAACCCAGTCATACCTCATGAACGGGTGCGGTACAGTCATCCAAATCCCATTACCGTCCGTCTTACGTTTTTCCAACCGTCCCTCGTTCCATCGATAATCCCGAGCCCTTTCATTGGCCCTCCTCCGGTCCTCCCTAGTGAAGTGTCGGAGGGGGTTCCGCACTACGGTCGCTATCAGAGCGACGTCGGTCCAAACCTCAGCCCTTCTAAACCTTTGAGTCTTTTCCAACCCTTCTGACGTGGCGTCGAGGAATTGAGTCTCGGTCGGGATTTTATCGGTCCGACACAGGGGGCACAACCAAGGCTTATTGCCGCTTCGGTATTGGATACAAGAGCCATGGGCTCTTGACACACACTGTCGACAATCTACCCATTCGACATACCCATCCCCACTAGGGTGCATAAGGACCGAGTAGACCCGCGAGATCGCTTCACAGAAATAACAAAATTTGTCGGGTAAAGAAAGAAAAGACGAAGACGAGAGGGGAGAGAGAGGAGCGTTGGAGTTACCTCAGTCACCCGTCGCCACGTGCTTGTCTCACGGTGCGTGGGAGAGCTGCCACCTGTCCGTACCGGGGTCCTCTGGTTGGCTCCGGTTCCTTCCACGGGATGATTTCTTCGCCCTTGGCGACCTTCGTTGGACGATGCAGTCGCGTCAGGCCGTCCGCGTTTCGGTGCCTTACTGTCTTCTGATCGATGATGTCGAAATCGTATTCCTGTAACCACACCGCCCACCGTCCAATCATGCCCGTGTAATTTGTGAGCCTTTTGAGGGCCAATAGCGGCTCATGATCCGTAATAAGGAGAAACTTCTATTCGTACAGATACGGATGGAAGTGCTGGATTCCCCAAACCACTGCGTAGCACTCTCCTTGTGGGGCCAAATCGTTCCTCCGTTCGTCTGGTACAATACGGGAGGCATACTCGATGACGTGCTCGCGTCCGTCATTCCCTTTTTGTGCTAGAATAGCGAAGACTGCCTCGGGCTGCCAGTCTGTAATAAGGATGAACTGCTTTGTTGGGTCTGGCCGGATCAAAATACGTGTTGTGGCCAAAGCCTCCTTGAGAGTGACAAAGGCCCGTTCGCATTCCGCGTCCCAACTGAGGGCCTGGTTCGTTAAAGGTCGTGCGGTAGCGGCAAACCCCTTGATAAATTGCCAATAATACGAAGCCAGTCTGAGGAAAACTCGAACATGCGCGTGCGACGTGGGGGTCGGAGCTTCTCGAACAGCCTCGACCTTCCTCGAATCGGGCCGTAAACCACCCCGAGTCACCACATAACCCAGGAATGAAATCTCCGGGAGAAAGAACTCGCTTTTCTCCAACGCGATCTTGAATCTGGCATCCCTCAAGGCTCCGAGTGCCCACTCGATGTGCTGCACGTGCCCGTGGTACGATTCCGAATAGACCAGGATGTCGTCCATGTACACAATGATGCAGAAATTGATCATCCCCTGCGTCAGTCGAGTGTTGTTAACAAAATTTCGAAATATCACATTCATCGCTCGCTGGAACGTGGCCGACGCGTTGTAAATCTCCATCTGAAATGCCTTCAAACAGAACAAAGGTCGTCTTAGGCTGATCCTCCTCCTAAACCAGAATATGGTGAAACCCGTGGCGGATATCGAACTTACTGAAGTAGTTAGCACACCCAATCGCATCCAATAAATCATCAATCCGGGGAAGGAGGTACACATCTTTAATCGTGATATCATTCAGTTTTCGATAATCGATGCAAATGCGGACCGACCCATTCTTCTTCGGTACGAGAACTACGGGGAACGACCACGGTCCCATAGCCGGCTCGATCCATCCGTTAGCCTCAAACTCCCTAGTCCTCTATAAGGTCGTTTTCCGTTCAGCGAGGGAATACCGATACGGTTTGCAGTGGATTGGGGGATGATTTCCAGTCTGAATCTCGTGTTGGACGATTAGTGACAGTCCGATGTCTGTGTCCGTTACGCTAACTGCTCCCTGATATTCCCTAAGGATTTCCGCAATCAGGCGGTGTATGTCGTCGGGTACGTATTGTGGCACGTGTAACTCGTAAGGTTGTCCGTGGATAACGACCGTCACGTGTTTCGTGCGTGTCATCTTCGCATCCCGTGCAGGCGGGGAGGAGATAAAAGAGTTATCTCACCGCCATGAGAACACAGTGGCGACCATCTGAGCGTCTTCCTCTCGGATGGCCACGTCTTCTTCAAGGGTTATCCCATCCTCGACATCCCGAGAATCTATTGGCCGTTCGACGATTCGTATTCCCATCTCGAACAGCGAGGCTTCGGGGTACCCTGGGGGTTCCGAAGCCCGTGTCTCTGCTCCTAGGCGTAGTAATCTTACTTCTTTTTCCATGGTGAGAAGCGATCGGGGAGGTATGCCCGTAACATCACAAAACGACTGTTTGTCCAGATATCGTGGTAGCAGTGGGGCAGCTCCCTCGTATAGGGTCCGAGGGGGTTCCAAAGAATCGGGCATCCGTGACACCTGTACGAGCGGTTCTCCTAGATAAGGGCCCGAGTTCGCCGGGCTGACTCGTTGCTAAATACGAACATCTTCGTTGTTTTCTGTCGAACCGGGTAACGAATTATCCGTCTCGCTAGTTCGAGAATCTGCGGATCGTTCTCTTCCTCGCTTTTGGAGGTGATCAATGGCAAGGAAGCCTCGTTTTCTTCAGTGTCGGAGTCGTTCGTGGATTCTTCCCATCGTATCATTCGCAAAACCATGTCAGGTTACTGTCGTTGTCGCTCGACCATCGAGGTTGCCCTAAGAGTGAGACGCATCGGAGTGGTGTACGGTTTTCCTCATGTGTTGTTGAGGATAATGATTCATCGTTCAAAATCCAACGTGGCTCGCAACGCGGTAAGGGCCGGTAAACCGACAAGACCGTCGTATGTGTTCACGTTTAGGACCACCACATCACCTAAGGGATTGACCTTACCGATGCGGAAGGCTACATTCGCCATTCTCCCTATGACTCAGATCTTGCCTTCGTCAGCGGAGGTGAAATGATCGCCTTCCGCGAGTGGGATCACGTCCTTTCGCCTGCCGGCTCGTTCGACTACTCGCAAGGAGATGGCCAGGACAGCGGCTCCGGAATCAAGGACCACACTATAGAGGTTTCCCCAAACTTCCACGTCGCATTCTGCGGATTTCCATGGAAGAGGCTGAAATCGTATAAAGTGATCGTCTTTCTGGATTAGGCCCATTCGAACAGGCGCTGAAGTGCTCGGTATGTCAGATCTTGGCTCCTTGACGGGGGCCTTTCCTTTCGCAGTCGTTAGTCTGGCAAGGGCGAACCGTTTTCGGTTCGCCTTGCAATGCTGTAACATTCAATCGTTAGCTTGTTCGGAAATGGACAACATGTGTTTAATTGGTAGGGGGATACGGTGGTCTAACGCTCGGACGATGTCCAGAACGTCGATTTCTCCTGCGACGAACACGGATCCTCCCGTTTCCATCTCGTTCGGGGAGGGTCTCCATTCTGATACTTCGTTATGGTCGGGGGCGGGCTGAATGGCCCCGATCATACCGAGGCTCGGATATCCTAGTGATAGGTATTGATCAAGCGGGATGAGTTCGACCGCTTCCTCCGTAGCCCCCGACGGGTTCACACCATTGTCTGTTTCTTCCACCATCGTGGCCACTCGACCGGGTCCGTTAGCGATCGGGGCCTTCACCACTGGCGCGGCTCCGATCGTGGGTTGTGCAGGTCGGTCAGGGCAGTCCCGGGCTATATGTCGTGGCTGGTGACACGTGTAACAAACACTTGTGTTGGCTGCTGCCCCTCCTTTTGTTGGGGCAGGGGATGCTCCTTGCATTCCTGGGGCGGCCCTAACTTGAACGGTAATGGGGCGCATCGACCTCATCATCGATTCAATTCGTGCGTTGTGCTCACACTGCTCCTTCTTACTTTCCTGCATCAAATTAACTAACGTTCAAGTTAATTCTAATATGGCATTGGATTTGTAGGGCTTTGCAGGGACGCTTGGGGGAGGGTGTGATCGCTGTGGGTAGTCCTGCGACTGTATCGAGCATCGACCTTTTTGCTGCGACCTGTTTTAGGTAGGTGACGGGTCAGGAGACGCAACCCATATTTTCGAATTTGTTCTGAAGCGCTGCCAGCTCAGCGTTCGCCCGGGCCAGCTCCGAGGAGTCTCCCTCCTTGGTGTGATCTTCGCTTTCTAAGAAGTTGGCGGCAAACTTTCTTTCCATCTCCTCGGCTCCATCCATGATCTGCTGCATGGTATGGTTGATGGGGGAGAACTGCTTTCGTAGTTTTTCCCTCATCGCCCGACTTCGAAGCCCATCGATAAACAAGTCTCTACCTACCTTTTCGTCTCTCTCATACTTGACAAACAACCTATAGAACCTTCTACGATATTCGGTAACGGATTCCAGTGGTTTCTGCACATGATCTTTGATCATAAAGAAAGCCTGTTCGGGGTGGATGTAGTCGAACTGATTTAGGAAGTCTCTCTCGAAGGTCGGGAGATCGATCCAGGCGTAGGTACTAAACCACTGGTGCGCATCTCCTCCCAGTTGGGCGCGGATGTTGATCCGGGCTTCATCGTTATCGTACTGTTGAGCTCGTAAGGTGGCCAGCCATGCCCCAACCAGGTGATGCGCAGTGTCGAAGAGATACAAATCAGGGGGAGCCGCAGGTGCGCGAACTCGGACGGGTGCAGTGGTGCGGGGACAGGTGCCCCGCCCAACTGTACATTAACGTTATGCGCTTGATTGGCATTCATACCGACGACCTGTCTTCCGGTCGATCGACTCCTAAGTACTATAGGATCGCGTCGAGGCGCGTTCCGTTGTCTAGGCCATCCTCTATTCGCCAGATCGTCTGAACGTCTGTCCTGCTTACCTCCCTGTGAGTTCGCCACGTGTCGGCTCCGATACCAACCTCACACTCAGCGCGACTTCCTGATCGGAGTGGGGTGGGGGCCCGGAAGTGCGAAAAAGAGGTGTGCCAAGGATTTTTGGGGATTTGGGGTGGAGTCCCTAGTCGGAACTGAGATCTCCTGTGGCAAGTTTCAGCTGTAAGAGTGCAAATGTCTTTTGGCTCAAAGTTGGGGCGATGACAGATCGTGCTGCCTGGGCCGGAGTGGGGTGCTACGGGTGTCTTTATGGGAGTGCTCGTACCGCTACCGACCGTCGCACGTCTCGGGGTCCGACAAAGATGAGCTGGGTTCTTGTCACTCGGCCCTGGGATGAGCTCGTTGCGCGACCCTCACCTGCCGATGCTCGTCGGGCTGCTGACACTCCGAGCACAGCGGACGGGGCCAGAACCAGGCTATGGAATCCCAGGGGACCACGAGTAACCGGTGGTAGGGGAGGATGGTATAGGAAGGAGGGAAGTCAGTGGTAATGGCAACCAAGCCTGGGGTTAGAAGATATTGATGGTTTCGACTGTCACGATAATCGGGAATCCGCGAGTCTCGATTGATTGCCAGTTGGAAGTCGCCCCTACACAGTCGCTCGTTTTAAGTCGGCAGGGGTACTCAAGATACCTAGGGTTCCGTAGGTGGCGATATTGTCAGATTAACTGTTGGCGGATCTGTTCTCTCTCCTAATACGCTCGGTATTCTGGGTCCCTCAGACTTTCGCGATCGGTGATCTAGAAAGGAGAATCTATCACCATGTCTCGTTCAACCGAATTCCTGCATACACATCTTCTACGGGGCAAGATCGTGGCTGGCTTTTGCGGGCGCACGTGTAGATGGCACGTCCGCAGACGACCGCTGTCTTACATGCGTGTGCTAGGGTCAGCGAAGCAGATCCTGATCTGCGCAAATAACCAGTGGAGTGATCCGTCAGTGTACCGGCTCAGTCATGCAGCTAATTCCCTCAGGCTATCAATCTTGTTCCGTTTCAGTCCTGCACAAAGCTTATACACTCAGTGATCCCCGTATGTTTAAGGGCGTCAGGACCTTAATTCGTCCTGACCCGTACCGTAGATAGGGATTCCATCATTCACGTCCAGATCTGTCGTGCCAAGTCCATTCGGGGTTGCGGGCCGTCCTCATGGGGGCGCGTGTAAGTCGTGCTTGTCGGATCGCACTTACACAGGGACTCGCGGGGTTGGTCCGCTGTGGGTTGACCCATTAGCCAATCACCTGTGCAGAAGAAGGCTCATGCAACAATCCTTCAGACAATTTTGTTCGAGCAGAAAGCAGTTATGTGGCCATGAGGAGAATATCTCATCACCAGCCAGGCATACATCGAAGCACCGTAACAGTATCTCCTTTCACCTACCAATCATCTGGGTGAGAATAGATCGGCGCTGCGAGCGCTGGATGGTTCATGATTACACGCAAAACATCGGGTATTCAAGCATTTCAAAATCATCAGACCCACCTCATCAAGCGGATGCAAAAACGAAATAGGGAGGACAGAGATTAAGTCGCACATCACACAAAGCCAAAAGAAATGCAAAACAGGGGCGCCTCGCCTAAAGCCAAAATTTCAAACACAAGGACGGAGAAAAGACAAAGAAGATTGCAATCCCACATCCCCCTGTTTCCCCTCTCTCTCTCTTTCCGATGGGGACAGTGCGTCGTCTCGCACCCACCAACGAAGTTGTCACCCCACTTAGTCTGCATGTGCCCGTCAGGTTTGTCCATGCACCACAGTCCGTCGTGGCCTACACGCCAACCCCGCGCCCTTGGCACCAGCTCGCCGGGTCGCCCAACTCCCACGTCAACTCATCTCTTACTTCGCTCATTAGCCGACCCTCACTGATCGCGCTAACCTCAAGCTTCCAAAATTTTTAGAGAGCTATCTAATCGTGCCGACGAAATTTATAGCATGCATGTGTGCGCGAAGATGCGAGATTAAAGGGATTCTAAAAGAGGAGCAGAGAAGGAAGTGCCTACGCTTGGCATGGCCAGATCGCGGCGTGGGGGACGTAGCCACTCTCTACGCATCGATCTAGGCATGCAGCGCTCAGGCCAATGAGATGCAGCAAAAAGAAGGGAAAAAGGGCGGGAAGAAGGTGAGGGAACAAGAAGAAAGATACAGTTACAATGGCGCCCGCCCATCAATTACATGTGCATGCAAAATTATGGGCCCCGCTTAGTCAGAACTTCGTTCTTGCCACAGGAATATGCGAGCAAGAAAGAGGCACTGCTCGGCAAGAAATTCAAAAAGTTCTAAATTCCTAGATTCTGAACTCAAAATTGGAATAGAAAAATTCCGTCGAGACAAGGAAATCAAAAATTCCGAGAGCCCTCGGGGCTCGTTCTTAGTTGAAAGGAAAAAAAAAAAAAAAAAAAACGAAAAGCTTCCACGCGATCATCGCGCCAAAATCTCAGTTCCCTTTTTTTATTTTCAGCAAAGCAAGAAAGAACCATCGCCAACCGTTATTAATCGCGCCCAACGGGCCGCACACACTCACCGTTTGTCCCAGGCCTGTCCCATCACCGCCGAAGGGGGAGGAGCGAAGCGAAGGAAAAGAAAAAAACGAGGACAATGACGCAATTTACCTGCTGACCCCTCCTCCCGCAATTTGCCCAACCTTCCCACCTCAGGACCCTCATTGTCATCGCGCAGAAAGTCGCGCAGCACAGAAAGTGGTTCGTCACAGGGCGTCAGAGACACCACATTGGAAATGAAAAAAACGCAGCTATTGTTTTGGGCGCATCTAGCCATGTTCTAGCGGGAAGTTCATTCCCATTTTGCACATTTCGAGAGTTGTGACTTGGGGGGGGACAGCAGTGTCCGCCGCCGAGTTCGGCGCACCAAACTCGGCGTTAGACAATCTCTGACGCCCTCTCTCTCTCTCTCTCTCTCTCTCTCTCTCTTTGTGTGTGTGTGTGTGAACCTCCCAAGAGAATTAATCTTCCTCTTTATCAAGGAAGATTCATTTTCATTGGGCATGTCTAATTTCAATGGCTTTTTTTTTTTGCAGAATGTGGTTTGTTTGTTTTTTTTTTCCATTTTTTTCTTTTTCTGTGATGTACTACCAGTTGTCCGAGGCTTGGCAATAAAGTCCGAGCCTCGGGAATGATCGGCCTACCTACCAGTAGTTCGAGCCTCGGAGTTGATAGCTGGGTGAGGTACTGGTGGTTTAAAAGTGGCAATACCTGTTATAGCCAGTCCCAGTGCCGAAACGGCCGCTGGAAATTATTTGGATGCCCAGGACTGAGATGAAAACGAGTTGGTGTCACAAAATTGTTGTTATAAACCAACTACCGGAATGCAGCACATTACAGATACCCAAGCAAAACTATGGGCATAGTCGGGACTAACGTAGACCGACCAAGTTACTCACATACCCTACTACAAGATGGCTGAAATACGTTTATGCCCATCAATCGTTGGACCACAACCGTCCACTTGGTGGTCATGAGCATAATTTGCGGATCGCCATCCAAGGTTTGCCACTTGGCATGGGTCCACCCACAGTTTTGCCAGTCTGGTTTCTGGGCATGAGCATAATTTTGTGGTCTATACATGAGGGTCTGTAGGACTTGGTACTCCTACAATTTGGCAAAAGGAAAAAGTTGGGCACTTTGCAAACTTAAGGTGAACGGGGAGGTATGAATGCAAGTTCGTACTGGGACTAAGTATGGTTGGTATTTCCATCTTTGAACAACTAGTACATTTGAAAAAGGAGATTAAGCCACTCCCAAAAAATAGGAGCCCATGAACCACTGATTCATTTTATCGAAGGTTTTTTAGATGTATTGGTGGTTTAAACCACTAATACTTTACCCAACTATTAAAACCGAGCCTAATTTCCTACTGCACACCGAATCTTGTTGAGCCTGAAGCAAAGCGGTACCACCATAAGGGAAAAAGAAGACGGTACTGGTACCGCCGTTTATGAAAGAGAGTTGTTGGACCTCATAATACAGCCAAGGTCGTTTCTACTCTCGGAAAAAGAAAGAAACATAAAATATATAAAAATAAATTATACACCATGAAAGAAAATCGATTGTTCCTCACCTCTCACGGGGAGATGCATAAAAAAGAGTCGAAAATCTTATTTATAATCAAATTATGGAAATAAATAAATAAAATCAGACGTGTCATTTGAAATGTATAGTTATCTATTTGCAAACCCACACATTCTAACAGTTTCTAGCATAAAAATGCCCTGAAACTATTTTTTTTTTTTTTTTTTTTCCATTTCAGTCCCTGATGCGTCACGAGGAGAGTTGAAAAAACCGTCAAATTTCCTAAATGCCCCTGTAACCTTTTACTTCTTTGTGGAAATGTACAGTTGCTCATTCACAGTACTATACATTTCAATGTTCGTTTTTCTTTGTTTTTTTTTTCCTATTTATGTCAGACATCCACCGAGTAAGCGGACTAGTGCTAAGTAGGTAGACCCAACCCTACTTGAAGAACTATCATGCGAGCTTTGTTACACAAGCCATTTCAGACGCTATGTGTAATTCCTGCAACCCCTATGAGCACAACATATTTCCTTTTGTTCGGGAATTCCTACCTAAAGCCTCATTCCATGAGCTAACACAACCAGTATCTAATATCATCATACAAGGTCTAACCTATGAGAGTCCGACCATAAATACTTTATAACCTAGCACAACTAATATTGTTGTTCTCCACTTCATTCGTTCTTCCTTTTATAATGGTATGTTCAACTTCATATTATTGTATTTACAATATTTGTACATGTTCGTATCGTCATACATTTGAGTTATCATATCTTAAAAATATTGGTGAGGCTTTACCCTCACTAAATGTTTCTTTGTATATGCCCTGTTGTACTCCAACCATATTCTCAACTTCACAGGTTTCTGATCGGTTGTTAAACCCTTCGAGACTTTTCAGTAACTTCGCCTGTAGGGTTCGTAGACCTGCAAAGCCAACCCACTTTTTGAGATTCAGGATAATATAACACCTCTAAGATACACTCACTTCCAAGTATAACCTCATCGTGACCACCCAACATGATGAAGCTCGCTCATGTTCCTCTTCGGACATTACCCTATGAAATACCCCTTCACAGACCTGCCCCAATGGAGAATACAACATCCCTTAAAAAATCACCCTAAGCACCCAATAGGTAGTTATATATATATACGTCAACCGTATCGAAATCTATAGGTCTTGAATTTGCTCTTTATGTTTATGAGACCGCCCTCCTACCCACACAAGAGGGTCCATGAATCCTACTAAATTAACCTACTTCTTGTGATTTATAATGAACTACGCCTCTTTGTTACACTCCTTTTCGACCATGACTCACATCGCTATACGGCTCACGTAAGTGAATGCTCCCCCCTCCCAAAGACCAGGGTTCAAACAAGAAGGTCGAACGACAAAATGTTCAGCCCACCTCGGGGACACGTTCAAGTGGAATCGAATGCAAAAAAAAATTAAAAAAAATAAAATGAAAACAAACTATGTTATGTAAGAACATAAACTAAGCAACTTTTATCCCAGAGTCATATTATTTTTTTTACCAATTTTAAAATAAAATAAAAAATAAAAATAAATTTGATTTTAACTTCCTTCCCCCTCGGGGCAAATGGTCCCGAGCCACTGTGATAGCCTAGAAAATAACACTTTGTGTTCCTCCCCCCTTCTCTCTTTGTATTTTTTTTTTTTTTTCCTCTCTCTCTCTCTCTCTCTCTCTCTCTCTCTCTCTTTCTTTCTCTCTCTCTCTCTCTCTATCTATTTTTATCTATTTATTTATTTATCTATCTATCTAAACATAAAATTTGTGAAAACCTAACAAAATAAATTGTTAGGTTTGCACGAAAATTTTTAAAGATTCTGATGATACTTTTTTCAGGCCTCCTTCATGAACAAAATTTTATGTGAAGTAAATTAACCGCAAAAAAGGAATAAAAAACTACTTTTTCAGAACCACTAGAAGTGATGAGGAGAGAAGCAAATGTTTTTACAAAAAATCAGTACCTTGCAAAGCACCGTTAATTCAAGAACTGAAATATCACAATATTTTGTTTAACTAAAAAAATCATGTTTATAATTCTGTAAGGTATGTAGCACGACGAACCTATTCGGGGGTTTCCCAAACATGCACACATGCTCTCCTATTCACCAATACATTCGCTTGGATATGTTCTATTATACATGGACGAATTTCATTTTTTAATTTTAAATCATCGTTGGCTTGAAATTTGAAGATGTCCCCCAGATAAAAGTTGTTTTAATTTTTCTTTTACACAACATATATTTTTTGACAAGGGTTTTACAGTTAACTTAAAAATAGAGTTATATTAATTTATAGTTCTATAAACTCGATTTCGCAGAATCTAGTTTTTTTTTTTTTTTTTTTTTAATTTTAAATCATCATTGGCTAGGAATTTGAAGATGTCCCCCGGGCAAAAGTTGTTTTAATTCTTCTTTTACATAACATATAATTTTTGATAAGGATTTTACAGTTAACTTAAAAATGGAGTTATATTAATTTATAGTTCTATAAACTCGATTTCGCAGAATCTGTTTTTTACCAAATTGTTGAAAACGACTTATAGCTCTATAAATGAGTATTCACTGAAACTGTTTTTTTTAACATCTTTCGGGTTTACCTTGTAGTCGTTAAAAATTGTCTTGTTTGAGCTATGTTTTTTGTTAATCTACTGAGAACGACTTATAGTCTTATAACATACTCTTTGCTAGAAAGAATTTTCTTACACATTTTTAGAATCGCTAGACTTTTTGCCTGTTTTTTTGCCTCAATTTTTGGGAAACAGTTAAAAACGCTCTCTTTTATGTGTCAAAAATAACAGTTTGACTTTTATTTTTTCATTCTATAAAAAATGTTAGGTTTTGTGGTTTTGTTAGGTTTTCACGAATACGGTTTTCGCAGCCGTTCACGAGCTTCGCGCGTATGTCATCCGCTCAGCACAGAAACATCGGCGAGACACTATTTTTTAAAAAGCAAAAATTGTGGAGATCTTTTTCAAAGTGATTGAAGTCATTTTCCAAAGATTTGTCCCTTAGGCATTCTAAGACCTCGGTTTCAAAGTAGCAATTTCTAGTATTTTTTGGCTCGTTCTTGCGGGTAAGAAATGGTGTCACCATTCGCCTTTTTCTCTCGTCTTTGTGCGTCACAATTTATAGAACTATAAACGAAATGAAGAATTCCGAAGCTGAGATGATTTTTTGCACCCCAATTTATAAAACTATATATATGCAAATGTCAAGATGTCTGGCTTCGGTACAAGGCGCACATTTTCAGAGTGCTTCTTTGTTTTCTTTTTTCTTGCATGTTTGTGTGTCACGGTTTATAGAACTATAAACGGAATGGAGAATTTCGAATCTAACATGGTTTCTTGCTTTCCAATTTATAGGATTATAAATACGCAAATGTCAAGATGTCTGGCTTCGGTACAAGGCGCACATTTTCAAAGTGCTTCTTTGTTTTTTTTTTTTTTTCTCGCATGTTTGTGCGTGACGGTTTATAGAACTATAAACAGAATGGAGAGTTCCGAAGCTGAAATGGTTTTTTGCTTTTCAATTTATAGGACGATAAATACGCAAATGTCAAGATGTCTGGCTTCGGTACAAGGGCGCACATTTGTGGAGTGCTATTTTGTTTTCTTTTTTTCTAGTGTGTCTTTGCCGCTTGATTTATAGAACTACAAACGGAATTCGGGATACCTGAACTGCATCTGTTTTCTGCTTCTTTAATGAAAGGACTCTAAAGACGCATATGCCAAGATGTCCTCCTTTCGTACAACGCAATACATTTTGGAGTGACCGTTATCCTGCCTGGGTTTTCTTAACTTTCCTCTAAGTTTGTAAGTGGTATCTAGTGTTGTGGAATGAATTGTAATTCATTTCTCGACTACAAGCGGCTTTTGGGATCACTTGTTGACCTGCTTTTATGTGTGATAAAATCGAGGTTCCGTGGACAATTTTTCGTCTAACTAATCACCTTCTCCTAACAGGACAGGAGCCTCGATTTGGTATATTTTCCATCACTAGGTGCGGCATACAACGTGTAAAAGTAGCACCAGCAGAGTGAAAATGAGTGGAAAAATTTTGGTTTTCTCCGGTCTATAAAGATTGTTTGGTTTTCACGAATACTATGTTTCTATTTATCTATCTATCTATCTATCTATCTATCTATCTATCTATCTGTCTGTCTGTCTGTCTATCTATCTATCTATCTATCTATCTATCTGCATATTTATCCCTCTATCTAGTATTTGTTTATTTATCCATCTATTTGTCTATCTAACTCAAACACTCCCAATGTCTCTTCCCCCATGCCCCTTTTCCACTCTCCGAGTTACATACTCCCCATTTCTCTTCCTTCCCCCCCCTTTTCAACAAGTTCTTTCTCAAACACTCCCCCC
>BFEA01000434.1:1255399-1267904 GCA_003427395.1 Chara braunii
TCTCTCTCTCTCTCTCTCTCACACATACATACAATCACACACACACACACACACACACACACACACACACACATACACACACACACACACACACACAATCACATGCACACACCTACATACACAACGTCAAGTATGGCCATGAATTTGCATTCATTATCACGAAGCAGTATAAAATGTCGTTTGTAACAATTTCTTTATAAACAATTTTTTTTCAATTTTTTATAACATGGTACCTTGCGAATATGTTTTGTTGTATCTAAAACTTTCAGTGATAAGTTTTTAAAGTGTTGACAATGTGCTTCACACACACAATTACACTACCACATAAACACATGTACATTAAAAATATATTTTTTTAAGAAAAAAAAAGTGAGTGGGCGAGCACATTTTTGATAGTACAATCTTTGGCGATTTTTTCTTTTTCTTTTTGGGTAGGCCAAATACCTGACAAAACCGCAAAAAAACAGCGGCTCCTGTGACGTACCTGATAAAACCGCAAAAAAAATGGGGCAATATGACAATTTCAGTGAAACATTTTCGGAAGAGCCCCCCCCGGTTAATTACATGTCAACCTCCAGTTAACCACGCCGCAGGCCCTACGTCTGGGACAACCTTAGTCGCACCTTGGCTATATCAAGGGCCCGGTTCGCTTTGTTGAATCCAAGGCTACCGACTCTCAACTTTTATCCCAACTATCCGAAGGAGTCACGCGTTCCGTATGCGACGAAAATCTCACATTCTAAATACATTGCACGATGGACCAACAGTCGACACCCATCAATAGAGCCCGATCAGACAAAGGAAGCACAATAACATCCCAATTAGAATAATAAACAAACACCGCAGAATAAGGAAACAAACTATATGATCGCAACTTCATGAGCCTAAGTGTTCGCCTTGTCTTGTGTGAATGAGCCACATACTATGGGCGCCCTTGTTCGATACTCTTTCCCCTAGGTGTCGTGAATAAGTCACACGATAACGGCCAAATCAGCGGTCCGTGCGCTATACACGGCGCCATAAGTGTAACGATCTTTATCGTGTGATACAATAATGCACTCTCACTCTAACTTATACATCACTCTCTCATCTCCTCTACCACGAAAAAAAAAATTTATGAGGCTCGCGTTTCGACAAACGATGACACCCTGGCGCTCCTCGTGTAATTCACAACTGCACATCATGCGATCGGTAAAAAGCACGACAGACACTCTTATAAGGGTGTTTGCTTGGACACCACTCTAATCAATGATGGTCAAGGAGGAGGATGGGGCTAATGGTAAAGGAAGTCGACTAAGGGCGAGCATTTTGCCAGTAGTTGCACCTCCTATTACTCTTCCCATCCCCATCGTGTAACAGTTATATTTACGACCAATAGTCATACACCACACACAACCCCACACATACATACACCCACCCACCCGCCCACCCATTCGTGATGGTCAAAGACCCTACCAATATCAACCGAGGGAAACAAGCCAACCATCTTAGCTGGATGGCGCTAAGGGCGGTCAGAGAGCCATTTGGGAATTGAGCCCGCAACCTCGTGAATGCCACTTGCATGCCTAACTAACTGAGCTAGGGCGCCTTTTCGCTCCACAATGATATTTCAAGGTCCTCGCCCTTCTAAAAGCAAAAAAAAAAATTGATGGACTCTCTCTCTGTCTCTCATCACGAGTCACCGGTATTGCGGGTGAAGGCGCCAGTTTGGCAGAAATCAAACTCTCCTTTTGTCTCTCCCTCTCTCTCGATCTCAACAATATTGTGTGTGAAGAGGTGGAGAGTTTCGTTTCACACTTGGACCTTGGCGTGAAAGAGATAGGTCGGCATGGTCGTTGTGCCATAAAATACACCTGTTTTCTCTCTCATACACACACACTGGCACATAACCAGCAGTGTTGTGCGTGAAGAGATGGACAAATCCTTTCACACTTGACCTAATGTTATCATACGTCAATAGTTCAATTCATATTGGTCCCACAAACGAAATAGGTAGGTTGGCACGACGTGATAAAGTGCTTTCTCTCTTTCTTTCTCTGTGTCTCAATGATGTTATACGAGAAACGGTGAAGTGTTCATTTCACATTGCGCCAAGCATTGCCTGTCCAAAGGTGGAGAGTTCGTTTTATACTTGGCCCAAAGTCAAATAGGTGGATTGTCACGTGTGGCAAAATACTCTCTTTCTCTCTTTGCGGTTTTGTGTGGGAAGAGGTGGAGTTAGAGTTTCATCCATAATCTACTAATTTTGTTTTTGGCCCTGTAGTTTTATACAAACATCTGCTAGCTATTATAATATGTGTCATTGTACTTATTTATGATCCAGCGGAGGACTGATAACTGGTGGAGCAAACTGCGAGTTGCACGACTTTACAATGTACTTGTATTCGTACGTTTGCCAACGACTTTGACGTGCTTGCCCTCAAACCCTCGGCCCAAGGAGGGGGGGAATGCGTAAAAAATAGAACTGTGAGGCCTAACCCATGCAACTCCTGACATCACGACAACGTGAATGGAACAAAATAACTCAATGCCGAAACATTAGAGCTCCTTAAGCACAACATGTCCCGTAGGAAGTGCCTTCCGTTCATGTTTGTGATGGGTCTGTGGAGGGTGTTACGTGAGGTCCGGGTTCAATTTCAAAAGAAGTACATAAAAGGGGATAACATTGAATCACCACTTCATTTTCCATCTATTTTTTGTGTTTTAGCAGTCAATTTTCAACATTCTGAGGGGTTTGACCTAAAAAAACTGTTTGGTTATGCAATGATAGGAATGGTAGACTAGAGAGAAGACGCTCGGAGGGCCGGTCGACGACATTGCGTTTCGCTCGCGTTCAAGCATGTGAAAAACTCAGTCTTGTAGACCCCTCGATAATGTTGTCATGTGGTGCGAATAAGACTACTCACGAGAATTTTTATCACCATCTTCGTCGTGATAACAAGATTTTCCATCGAGTTTCATGGAACGTGCCAGCAGAGGTGGCTTTACCACCTTTCAAACCTTTGTGTACAGTGTAAAAAAACAAAAATCAGGTTACATAGATATTTCGCCTGCTATACACCGGGGTCAAGGCACTCACGGGTATTTACCACAATAAATTTTATTGTCGTAAGTTGAAATATATGTTTTGCTTCATAACTTTAAATTACTGCTAAAACTTGTGAAGTTTTATCATTTCATCTTTCTCGTGAAAATTCCAAGGGAGTTTTTTTCTATCAGATATGCTTATCGGTTCACCATAGTCTTCAACCTCCTGCCCAAACTTCGACTTCAACAAGATTTTTTTACCATTCGAGGAAGTATTTAATCCTTGTTGAATCTCTCTGGATGATATTGCTTGCATGCTGCTTTGACACGTAGAGTTTACTCTTACTCTTTTACGTAACTGTTTTTATTAGAGTAATAACTTTATTACAGGGGAGATATTGCAAGAAAAACCTTGTTGTAATATTTAATTGAGGTAAAAAGTTGAATCGAATACATCGGGAGTTGGTAATGAAAGATCAAGGTTAGCCAGATGCAAGATCCCTTCCTCCTGACTCAACGAGCAAGGGGGCAAGAAAATAGCAAATGAGAGAGTTAATCTCCCAATACTATGAAGAAGATAATGTCTCATTGAACGTACCTTATGAGGGGATAAAAACAGTTGCCAATGAGAGAGAAGTTGTCTTTACAGTAAATCCAAAATTGGACCAGATCAAGGTAAGATGGTTAAAGAAATATCAGTTACTACGGTTGTGGTGTTCAAGGAGGCGACCAACAATCTGTTTAGAAAAGTGAAATCATACCTAATGAGAGCGTATGAATACGAATGGGCCATGGACCGGATGATTGATTCCCCAATCCTAAGAGGCACTATAAGATTCAAAAGCCCAAATGTATTGGCGTACGTTGTCATAGACACAACAATCTCAACTTGAGTGATCAACAAACTGTTGTTCAACTTATGTATTTAGCTTTAGACCGTATATAACAAGACTATAGTAGAGAGAACAAAAAAAGGGAGGAGATTGAAAATACATTTTGGGTGATTGTGTTGTAGGTTTCTCTGATCTTGTACACAAAGGCAATTTTTAACTTAGTTATTGGAACCATCACAAAATATTACTCCCCAATCAGAGATATGGCTAATCCAAAACTCATGAATTTGTAAAATAATGTTGATCCCCTGTTTATGGATAGAATGGTCGACCGTATTATGGTAAGGAATGACAATGGGCTTGACTCACCGATGCAAAAAGTGCAGGGGTTTCTTTCATTTCGAAGATGAATGTACTAGAAATCTCGTTTTAAACCAGCGCTCTCGAGGTGGTAGTCGAAGCAATAGTTAACTTAAAGGGAACTTCGTTGGAGGTTCAACTCAGCTCCAGCATGAATAAAGCTAAGGCAACATGTTTTCAATCGGGCATGAGTCGGGTATCAGTCAGGTATCAAGGTGATCTGCATCCAACAGGTTTGAGCTTCTTATCAATAATTACCAGGACGAGCATGGCAAGATTTAGTAGAAGTTTAAGATCCTAGTGGTCACTTCAATCAACAAACGCGGTTCAACCCTCTATTTTGCCCAATGGCGAGATACCTTCACAATTTTCATATTGATTGGCCTGATGCCATGCAATCTCCCTTGTTGTGGGTTTATATCCCAATCCCCAGGTTAAATTTTGGGCCTCTATTTGGCTCAGGCTTGAGAGTTGAACTGCAAGGGTAAGGTTGTTGTCTCAATGGTCAGGGCATGTAACCAGATCGAAAGATACTAGTTCGAACTCTGTCCCATCAGTAAATTGACATGTAAAGATATTTTAGGGGAACATCACCGCTTAAGCAGATGAGGGTAGAAGGGCTCCATAAAGGTGGTGAGGGTTCAATAAGATTTCATAGGTTAATAGGGGAAGACTCTCAACAGTCAGTCAGAAGTTTGAACATAGCGATTGGTGAAGATAGACAAGCAATGAAGTCTCTCCGCCCAATAAGAAAGATGATCAGAGACTGGAAAACAATGATAATTAGAATATTGGAAACTCAATTGCTAAAGAAAGAACGTTGCCATTTGTCAGTACCTTACAGAATAACGTTGCCCACATCCTAACATAACTATCTTCTTACTATAAAATTATTTATTAGACGTACCTTGTAAGAGAACAAAAACGGTTGGGTAGAGGTTTGGTTTCTCTGGTTATGATTTTTTTAAAATTTTATACTAGAAAATTATTTCGTTTCACTCGTCTCAAGTTGAGTAGCCTAACATGACTATCTACATACTAGAAAATTATCTATTAGATGTACTTTGTGAGAGAATATAAACATTTGGGTAGAGGTTCTGCCTCTCCGATTGTGATAAGATATTCTATTATAAAATTATTTTGTTTAACTCGTCTCAAGTTGACTAGCCGCTTATACCGAATGACATGGTGTCAATAGCCAAACAAAGTTTTGAAGAAGTTCAGCCTCTCCGGTTCATTCAGAAAAATCGTTGTACAGAGGTTTTATGTGGACCACCATAAGAGGAAAATTAAATTATTGGTCATACTCTTCGATGCTTTGATCATGACAGAGAACCTTCAAAACCTTTCCGAGCATGGTCTTGTATTGCTTCCTACCCATACATTCCTGTAATAGAGAACCTAAAAATTATCTTAGGTGATGGTAGATCTGAAAATCTCTGCAATGTTCATGTACTACGGTCTCAATGACAAACTTCCGACTAACAAAAAGTTATATTTAGTCTACACCAGGAGCATGTTTCTGTAGAGATGACCACCACCAACAACTCCATCCGCTTCTAGAAATAAAAACCAATCTAGAGCAATAATACCTAGAACGGAAAAAATTTCATCAGCGAAAAACCAAATTTATGGTGTACTAGTAACTACATCAGAAAATTGGCAATCTTAAGGTGGTAACTTAGAACGTGAATGGGTTGGGGGATAGAACGAGGAGATCAAAGAGGGCACATTTGAAGTTTTGGCTGCACAAGAACAACATATAGATTATGGTGTTATAAGAAAGGATGCTCGATGGAGAGAAAGTAGTTAGTTTAAGGAACTGGCAAAATTAACCTCATCTATGATCCTCTGCTAATGGAACTAATATGAGAGTCTGTATACCGATTCATAAAAAACTACAAGTTGTAATTGAAGACTTCGCGATGGACCTTCAAGGCGGATGGGTTTGGCTAAAGTTGAGTAAGAAGGGGACATGATGGGCAATAATGACAATATATGCGCCGACAGAACTGTCGTAATGTATATCATTTTTCACAAATATAATGTCTATCACGTCGGATGTTGGGAAGATCATGATCACGAGTGATTGAAACTGTACGATCTAATAGCAACTGCGCCTAGTGTAAAAACAACAACAACAACTGTAATGTTAAAAATTAACAACCTGAAAATAAAGTTTTTTTTTTTTGAATATGTTCGACGGAACACCTTCGGGAGGCATTCGGCCCAACATCCGAACATGTTCGGACGTTCGGAAAAGCTACGAACATGTTTGTTATGCTACAAAGATGTCTGAATATGCGGTATTCTGCTCTAAAAACATTCCAACTTCCTGGAGACGCGTGGGAGCCCTAACACCTATCTCTCTATTGGTTTCAGTCATTGAGATAATCTCAACACGAGGTTGATCTATGCAGAACAGTTGGCACTAGACAACCCACTAGAATGAAGGAATTAAGAGTGGCAACAAAGACGATGACGTCAGGTAAGGCATTACCTGCCAGTGAAGTTTTACGACGCTTACCGGAATGTTATGTCGCCCCACTTGTAAGCTATATATAAGGCTACACTCCAAGGAGAACCAATTAGCAAGCAAATGTCTCATAGCAGAATCTCAACTCTCTACAAAAAAGCGAGACGGTCAAGATTATGAATTGGCAACCTATTACCTTTACTTAATGTTGTCGGGCGACCAAAGTCAGTCGGTCACTCGAAGTAAAGAAATTTTAAACCTATACTAGTCTTTTAGCCTTATTTTTATTGCTTCTTTTATCTAATGTGTGGCTGAAAAACAAAGTGTTTCAGTCGACTCCTATTTTTCTCACTCCAGTTACTAACACTACGCCTAATATTATGCTTCTGGTTATATTGTTCACTATATTTTTGACACACCTATTATGAGACTATTTTACACCTATTTTCATTTGCTATCACACTTGGTTACGGACGCACACGAGAACTTCCACCTTGGCATCTTCGCTCGTTCAAGCCAATGACAAAGATTTATTTATTTTTATCGTGAATATTAAGACTTAGAAACAAATACGCACACAATAAAATGAATCTGAATTTTATGATATCTTTGATACTTCACTTTTGTGTCCGACCATGTTCATCGTTGTTACTAACTTATTGTGCTCTATTCTAATAGCCCTTCGACTATCCCTATTTTCGGCATGTGCGTTGAACTCGTATATATGTGTATACCTATAAGTTTGTTAGGCGCTGTGCGGGATTGAGTGCTTGGGGGATTTATAACTTCTATTGCGAGCGGGGTTTAAGGTTCAACTTAAGACTTGGGTCATGAGATGAAGCTTGACAGTTTGTTGATTTTGTTTGATATTTGAATTTGTATGATTCTCGAGGGACTCAATTATCTGGTTCTTCGAAGCTCATGGGGATTCTGGTTTTAATGTCGGTAGCAACTTATAATCGAGAAAAATTTTGACTGCAGGTTTATCTCGACGTCAGTTTATTTCTCGGCTTGCATGCTGATTTATTTTCTGGTTTCTGATGAGTGTAGTCCTTAATGTGATTGCCATTCTGCAGTTATTTCGCTGTTACTGGCCTCAATTGGGGGACAATGAGGCCTGAATGGGAGCTGAAATTTCACACGAATCGTCCGCAGGGGCACCATATTGGACCTGCTTGCAATGTTGGACTGACCATTCAATTCCTTGGACCAATGCTGCTAGGTATTTTCAGAGAGACTTATGATTGCGGGTTGAAAGAGAGGTAAGAACCTTTGATTGGAGACTCGCCGTATTAGTTCTACTGATACCAGCCAGTTTTGAGTGGAAGGTTGCTCTTGCTCTACGGTGTGACAGACATAAAGATAGTAGAGGCGACAATTTCGGAGCATTCAATATGGAAAGGCATTCGGGTCGTCAAGGTGAACGCAACTCAAGGTCGGGCGTTCACGGTATGCCCCACTCACGGAGACGGTTATATGGTTGACCAAGTGCGGGCGGGGTTGGCGTCAACCCTTGGGCTAAGCGCATTGAGCTTGGTGGGTGGCACGAGAGGAGACTTGTGTGAGGGAGAGCTTGAGTGAGAGAGTTTGCAAGCCAGCATGTATGTATGTATGAGCATGAAAGACAGAGGCAGAGAGAGTGAGAGGGGGCGAGGAAGGATGAGAGAGTAGGACAGTAAGAGGGAGTGAGAGAGAGTGAGAGAGAGTGAGAGAGCGGAACCTAGAGAAAGAAGACATTGTCACCAGTTTGCCTCAAAAGTACCGAACCGCCTAGTCCAGACAGATACATCTAGAACGCTGCTGGTAGAGAGAACGAGCAAAGATCACAACGGGAATCAACAAACAGAGAGTGTGGAGAGCGAAAGGGGGAGAAAGAATGGATGGGTACATTCTTGAGAGAGTGAGAGGAAATAGAGAGAAAACAAGATCGATCTACTTCTTGCTGCACCCAAACAAATTCAAGTTCGATCGAGCAAACTGGCTCACAGGGCAAGAGTGACGAGGCATGTAAGTGAAGAAGCGAGCAAAAACTAGAGTGTGAGAGTTAAAAAGGGTGAAAAAAAAATTCAGTGGAAGTGAGTTAAAGAGTATGTGTAAGTGAGAGGGATTGCTATAGAGTAAGAGAGCATGTGCGTGAGAAAGTGGGAACCGTATGTTAATGCAATCAAGGTTTATGTACCTGGCCTGTAACAGTGGCCAGGTGCATACTAATTAGAGACTTAGTTGCGAACAGGACTGGGTAACTAAACAAGCAAGAGTGCGCGAGGGGGAGTTATCGAGAGAGGGAGAAGGTAGATTTGGTGAGAAAGAGGGAGTAAGTGAAAGGGAGAGTAGGAGAGAAATAATGGCTAAGAGGTGCTGCGCGCGTCAATATTTCCCTTCCAGGTGTAGTGCACCTGACCCTAAGAGTGACTAGGTGCTTTCGAGATTAAGCTAGCAACATAGTAGTGTGGACACGCACAGATCAAGAAGGTGTGAAATAGCATACAAGTGGATAAGAAAGAGAGTGAGTGCATTAGCGTAAGTGTGTGTATGTGAGAGAGAGATAGCTCACTTGAATAGATGCGCGTATAAAACGTCTGGCGAGCTGTAGTCAGTGCAAGTTGGCAGGCAGTTGGGAGTACGCCCGTGCGAGGAAGCAAGAGAGTGAGCATTTTAGGCCATAAAACGTGCTCGCAATAAGAGAGTAAAAAGCTACAGAGTGCGCAGTGAGAGAGAGAGAGCTAGGGAGAGGCAGTGAGGAGAACTGCGCCCGCATGACTGAGTGTGGGAGATTTGTGACACCAGAGAGAGCTAGGGGCTAAGAACTGCGACAGTGTCAGAGCCTCGACAACGTAAACTACGTATGTAGTCATGAGAATGACCATGTTCTTCTATATTCGAGCCTAGAGTCACCAGGGGATGCAAGTGATGATCTGGCGTCAGTGGATCAGCAAGGGCGTGGACATAAGCAAGCGAAATAGTGGGGGAGACAATGTGGGCAAGCGAGAGAACGGAAAGTGAGAAACAAAAAGGGAAACAACCATATCTCATGCAAATGTATTTGGCTGCAAAGGGTAGCAAAAGACATCTCATATAAAACTATGGCTCTTGAGCTAAGTGCCGTACTCGAGGAGTGTTGAGCGACACCCATAATGAATATAGGTTAAGGCAGTGAATCTATCCTTGATTAAGTTTGAGATTCGTTTCATCGTCCTCATCAAGTCTGTATTTCGAAGGGAGGGCAATCTATGAGGTCGGGGGCAATGGTGTTTGGATGACAAGACTTAGTGTGAAGAGTTTGAAAGATATTACCACTCTTGATTGGTGGTGTGATAGCGAGCAGGGATAACGAGTGTTGTTCCATTGTTAGACATATACAATATGGTAGATGGGGGTTTGAAAGAGTTCACTAAAGTCCATGCGGAGTTAAAGAAGACTGAAGCAAGTCACTGATGATGCCAACAACTAAGATTCTGGTGATGTTGTCAGCAGAACTTATATGATACAATGTTCAGGATGGTGTGAAAACGATGACCCTGAAGAACCACCTCCTTCCAAAAAGGGGTTTGATTGACTCGTCGCAATGCCTTAAATCATCACACAGTACATTTCCCGCCGTGAACCTCGTGTATTCTGCTTACCCTAAAATATTGTACGCCTCATGAGGAAAGCAGACCAGCTGGGTGACTCTAATTAAATCGCGTTGTATTACCATTGAATGATGATATACACTCTGGGAGAGAGAGCATACTTTACTTCTATTTCTCGTTGTTGGTTTTTTTTTTGTTTGTTTTTTTTTTTTACTAAACTCGCTTCGTTCTTCTTAGAGAAGGAAGCCAACATTAATGAAGCATCCCCTTCACCCCACAATGCTCCATTGCACTAACGAAAATTTGCAGAGTAAATATCGAGTAACTTAACGCACCTTATGAAGACGTGTGGCTAGTAAGGAAGCAGTTTGTTGAAACCCTTAGTAACTGTCATTTCGTCAAAATGAACATTTTATATTTTTTGAACGAAATCAAAACTGTATTTTTTGGCCGAAATCAGATCCAAATTCCTGGTGGTCCGGTGTTTCCCAGGAGCCAAACGTTTGGACCTGATTTCGACAAAAGGTTGAAAAAATGCAATTTTGATTTCGCTCAAAACATATAAAATGTATGTTTTAACAAAATGGCAGTTTAATAGTTTTTGCTTCTTGCTTTTACTCAGGACAAAATACTTTATAAACATGATATTAACACCATCATGTGTCCTATGAGGAAAGGGCTAATGGACGTTCATTATGAAACATCTTGGGCTCAACAGTAGATTTCAGCCCCTGACATCGTCCATCTCATAGGTTTTGAAAATACCATACAATTGTGTTTTTTTTTTCCGAGTTTGTTCCCCCTGATGTTTAGCTGCTTTGACAAATCTCACTTGTAGGAGCAAATTTCAACTCATTCCCCGTGAATCTGAGATCTCGAAGGTACAAACACTAACTCAGGTTCAATAGAGATCTTAACTCCACATATTTACCGAATCTTTTATTTTATTTGCACCTCTTTTATTACAAGCTGCTAAATGATCCCGTAGGCTCTGCATTATGAAAGAGAGTGTGGCATGCGAATTCCCCCCTCTCCTATTACGTCGCTTATGATCCTCGAAACGAGTGCAATGGGTAACAAACGTTGTTGCCCCGGACTTCAGCGAACAACAGCTGTCAACCTCCCAAGTTTCCTTACAACGTGTTGTATCAAATTCTAATGAAGGTTCTAGTCAAAAGGCTAGCGCACTATCTCGGTTCTACCCAAAAGACTAGCGCAATATCTCCCTTTGTTGGTAGGAAGGGATAAGGTATAGTTCGTTTGAGGCAGATCCATCTTTGAAAATGTAGTTGGTGTTCTTGAATCGCTAGAAACTATTCAATCAAAAAATTTAGTAGTGGTATAATTGTTACTAGACTTAGAAAAATGTCTATGACCCGGTTAACCGGACATACACCATATTAACCATCCTGCGTTCAGTTGGGGTTCAGTCAAGATTTATGAATATCATTTATTGGTTTATATAGTTTCAAGTTGACCTAGTCTTCGGTTATTATTAATGGTAAAATCTCAAAGTCATTCCACCTATCTAGATCATTGAGGCAAGATTGTCCTTGAGCTCCGCTCTTGTTCGTCTTACATATTAACCACCCTACATCATTTGGGGTTTTGTGAGGATTTATGTAGAGCAATTCAAGTTATTAGTTTATACAGTTTCAAGTTCATCTTGGGTCATTATTATTAAACGGTAAGTTCTTAAAGCCATTCAACCTGTATAGATCATTAAGGCAAGGTTCTCTTTGTGCTCCGCTTTTGTTCGTCTTACAATCGGAAGTGTTTGTTTGCAATATCAGGTCTCATCCCCAGATTACCGGGCTCCTAACAAAACACAACGCGTGTAAGGTGAAAGCACCGACATATGACCTATTTGCTATCTCAACTAACACTCCATTTTCTCTTCTCGCGCTCATAAACAACCTAGCGGAGTACTTCGATTTGTTAGAGGCTGCAACCAACTGCAACAACTTTGTATATTTTTTTTCTGCCTAGTTTCAGATTGAAGTAGATTTCGACATAAAAAACATTTCATATATTACCTCTGTGAGGTATTTGGCTATGAATCTTTGTCGGAGGCGGCCATGCACCACCCCGGCTGCCGTTGCGACCGGGGCCGCGACCCCACGACCTTGGCCGCACGGCCGCGTGGTGGCCAGTCGCCCAGTAGGGGGGGGAGGGGAGGGTCTGGGGGCTGATTGGGTTTGCGCAACCCCAACCCCACCCCCTAAAAAAAAAAAAAA
>BFEA01000434.1:1316032-1332696 GCA_003427395.1 Chara braunii
CAACGGAAAAAAAAAAAAAAAAACGCTGTTTTTTTTTTTGAAATACCTTCACTCACCCACCCCTCCCCAACCCAAAAATCGTTTTTTTTTTCATTTTTTTTTGGTTGAGGGGGTGGGGCTGGGGTTGCGCCGCCCCATGGCGCTTCCCGAATCCCCAACCCCCCTCCCCACTGGACGCCACGCGTGTGCAAAGTCGCACGGCTGCGCGGACGCGACCGCGGGGTCGGCGGACTGGCCGCGTCCGCGGATTTCACTGCGCTCGACCGCCGTCGAGGGGGATTCATAGCCCCAGGACCCCCGTCCCTCTGGGTCCCACCCAGACATCGTCTTCACTTCTCCTCGTCAGTTTGCTTACTTCATACGACAGGAGGTCACATCAAACGCAGTGACATTTATGGATCTTCTTCGAAATGATCCACTCAGTCCCGAGGTCGAGCTCATCTCTCTGGAGCCCGATCCCCCTGACCCTTTTTCCATCTTCGCGGCTCCCATCTCTACATCCACCCGTCAGCCTGTAGATACCCCCTCAACATCCTAGACCCCTTTGTCGTTCAGTGCCGAGTCCTCTCATACGTCTCGTGTCGACGTAGACATTAAGGAACTCATGCAGTTCACGACTGACTAAGAGTCTGCCGTTCGTGATTTGATTCGAGAGTACCGCGACATTTTCCCCCCATATTTCTCAAACAACGCGGTTCCTCTCATGCGAGATGTTAAGCATTCTATCCAGCTCGTGCCTGATTATGGTATCCATCGTCAGACACCTTACCGACTCTCGATTCTAGAGGCGACGGAACTCAAGTGTCAGCTTGAGGAGCTCCTTCGACTTGGTTTCATTAAACCCAGTAACTCCCTTTGGGGTACACCCGTCATCTTTGCTCGCAAAGCAGACGAAACTCTTCGTCTCTTCATTGACTACCTCGGCCTTAACCGTTACACGGTTAAGAATAACTATCCCATGGCTTGTGCGGATAAGTTGTTTGACCGTCTTGCAGACAACTGCTTTTTCACGAAGATCGATCTTCGTAGCGGTCACCACCAAATCCGCGTAGCCACAGAGGACCAGACGAACACCGCCTGTCGGTCACGCTTCCGCTACTACGAGTTCACGGTGATGCCATTCGGCCTCACCAATGCACCCGCCACCTTCCATACGGCGATAACGACATCTTCAGGGACATCCTTGAAGAAATTCAATACGTTTTCGTATATCGGGACGACATTTTGGTCTACAGTCATACCTTAGAAGACTATCTCAGACACCTCTGTGATGTCCTACAACGCTTACACAAGCATGACTTCTATGCCAAGCTTAGTAAGTGCCGCTTTACTCTGAGCAAAGTGGACTTCCTAGGACACCATGTGTCAAACCAGGGTCTCCACATGGACGAGGCGAAGATCACTGCTATTGAAGAGTGACCTGTCTCCACATCTGCTTAGCAGCTTTGCAGTTTCCTAGGCCTCACTCGTTACTATGGTAATTTCATGCGAGGATAAGCTAGGTATTCCTACGTCCTGACCTCCACCCCCCTCCGGAAGAACCCGCCATGGTTTTGGACACCCCTCTGCGATGATGCTTTTCCTGCCCTCAAGAAGACGGTGACTTTTGTGCCTGTTCTTCGCCTCCCCGATTTTGATCGCCCCTTTATCGTCACCACTGATGCGTCAGATTTTGCAGTAGGCGCTGTCCTTTCTCATGTGTTTCCATCTCCTCCGGATTCACCTTATCTCCATGTTCCTCCCCCCCCCCCCTCTTGCTGACACTGCTTCTCGACTGATGCCTAACCTCCCACCACTTCCCTCCACTCACAGTCCTCCCGTTACTTACTCCCCGACCATCGCGGAGGATGCGACTGCCGAGGCTCGTGTTAGGGATTGCCAGATCGCCTTCTACTCCCGTCAGCTACTTCCTGCCGAGATAAACTACACTGCCGATGAATGGGAGGTTCTCGCAGTAGCTTATGCTATCCAGCATTGGCGTCACTACCTGCACGAGGCGCCCTTCATGGTGCGCATGGACAACTCAGTTATCTAGGCTTTCCTCACGAAGCCCAAGCTTTCCCCTCGACAAGGACGTTGATGGCGTGACTTGTCCGAGTAAAGTTTTACCACTCAGCCCATCAACGGTGAAACGAATCGCGTCGCCGATGCCTTGTCCCGCCGTCCTGATCACAATCACGAACCCGTTCATCTTGCTGCTATTTCTATCACCACTGTTGATGAATCGGTGATCGACGCATATCGCACTCAGTACCGTCACTGCTCAGATTATCTCGTCATCCATGCGACACTGCGGAGTAGCAAGACCGTTCCCTTATACTCACTCGGTGAGAACGGTCTCGTGTACCGTCATGACAGATCTGATCAGCTAAAACCACGTATCTGCGTTTCCTCCACCGGACAACTGCGTGTCCAGGTTATTGCAGAGTTCCATGACCAGACATATGTCGGTCATATGGGCTTCCACAAGATGTTGGCTCATGTTTGTCGCCTATACGTATGGCCGAAGTCCAAGGACTTCGTTAAAGCCTACATTTAGGAGTGTCCTACCTGCCAGGAGGTGAACAGTGCGAACCAACTTCTGTATGGGTTACTTCAGCCCTTACCCATACCCGAGGGTCGTTGGTAGTCCATCTCTATGGATTTCATTGGTCCCCTCCACCCACCCACTGAGCGCGGTCATGATGCTATCTTCGTCGTCGTTGATCGCTTCACGAAGCGTGCACATTTTATCCTGTGTCGCTATTACATTAGCGCTCGACGCTCATGAGGTCGCCGACATCGTCTTCGACCGAGTCGTGAGAGTCTTAGAGATCACGACTTATCTCAGAGCATCATCTCCGATTGTGACCCGCGCTTCACTTGCACATTCTGGCGACGCCTACACGAGGTGTACGGATCCCAACTCTGGTTCTCATCGTCTTACCATCCTCAGACGGATGGTCTGACTGAGGTCACCAATAAAACTCTCGGTAATATTCTCTGAAAGTTTGTTAGGGATGACCAACACTGAGACTTACACTTAGCCCACACGGAAATTGCGTACAACCACGCTGTTTTGCCAGTTACGGGGATGACGCCATTCTATTGTGACCTCGGCTACCACCCTCGCGTACCCGCGGACTTCAAGACTCACGGAGATTGCGTACGACTATCGCGGTTGCGCCCAGAAACTCGTTGTCCTGCTCTTGACGACTGGATCGCCCACATGACATCGATTATGAAACTCGCACATGAGAGCCTAGCGGACTCCAGACTCGCATGGCCGCACGAGCAAACCGATCACGAATGAATCATTCATTCAAAGTCGGTGATGATGTGCCCGTCGACGCACGCCACTTACAGCTCGAAGCAGATATGCTTCGGAAGTTCAAACGTCGTTTCTTCGGTCTATGCCGCATCCTTCAGGCCGTCGGTTCTGGTGTTGCCGCTAGCCCGGTCAGCTTCGGTGTGAAGCTACCTCATCACGTTCGACAAGCTTGCGTATACGATGTTTACCAAGTCTCCTTGCTGCGTCCTTATCATAGACCGTCTGAGCGCTTCGCCGAACGTCCTTATGAGCGCCCTCCACCTATCATGGTAGATGGTCACGGGGAGTTCGTTGTTTACGACATCGTATCTCGCCGAGTTACCGACGATACCCCTTCACGCATTGAGTACCTTATGCGTTGGAAGGGCTATCCTGATGAGGAGGCTACTAAGGAGCCCCTCGAGCACTTGCAGCACGCCCAAATGTTGGTTCGTGAATATGATCGTGCTCGTCGTGCTGAGACATCTGCTCCTACTGAACCGACTGACCCTCTTCCTCTTCCTCCGACTGAGGAAATTGCTTAGGACGAGCCTGCTCCCTCTGAGGCCGTTCTTCAACAACAGATGGACGCCTCAGGGGCGTCCACAACACACTCGTCAACGCTCTCGACGTCTTCAGGTTGACGATTAACACTCTCTCTGATCACCTACTATCTCCCTACTGACTCACACCATCAGGTACTCCATCAATAACTTCTTCATGATGTCAGCATTTTGCGGCTCTGCTTCGACATAGACTCGACTCCTACTCCATCGGCGTCATCGACCACCTCGATGACTTCAGTCACCTTCTCGACCTCAGTCATCTTATCGACTTCAACTACTTTGGACGGGACTACTTCACGCCACCACCCTACCTTGTACATTCCCTTGCATCTGTCGCATGATGGTCCTCACTTAGCTGAGTCTCTTTGAGTTGGACTCTCCCTTGGTATCGCATAGGCATTGGGACCACAACATTATCTTGGCTTCCCTGCTCCCAGATCTAGCTCCCTCCTCCCCCAATCGGTGAGTTCTATGCATGTTTCCCTCACCCACTTCCCTCATCACCCTAGTTGACGGCTCTTGCATGCCTTCAGTCAGGCATATCTCCACCCTATTCCAGGCTCCCCTTTTTATAGTCGACCCTGCATGGTGTCACCCTTTTGTCGACCATTACGTGCCTTGATGGTCTATCTGTTAGGGTCATTGGTTTTGTTTCGCTACCACTCTCTCACCTCGAGTCTGATGACCTATCCCACCTTCATGTGTGACTTCCCTTAGGAGTTTCGATTCTTAGGCTGCATTCACCCCCTCTGAGACCATCCCACTCTTAGTGGTTCTGCGACATCACATTATCTTGTAACATATTGCTCTTTTTCCTTTCAGCACTGAGGCCATTGCCTCCCGAACTTTAGGATTTTATCATGCTACATTTCATTTTCTGCTGTTAGTCAGCATGTGTAAACCAGACATTTCCTTTCCATTTGACATTATGTAGCTTATGCTGCATCGCATGGACTCCGCATGCAGCTTGCTCCGCATCCTAGATTTCTCAGCTTTCTTTATTGCAGAGTTCCGCTGCTTTTGCGGATAGCGTGTTTATGGCTCTTACAATCCATTACAGGTCTGAGGATCGTGCAACGGGCCTCTATCTGCCGTGGCCTACAGCCAGGGCCTATTCGGCTATTTGCCGGTAAAGCCTGTGGGACCAGGCCGTGGCTTGACCCTACAGGCCGTGTACTGTTTCAGTCCAGTCCAGTCCTACCTGGTACCACTGTCGGTACCAAGCCAGTCCAGTCCAGTCCGCTGGGGGTATACCCCACCTGCAGTCTGTATTTCAACATTCTTCTTCACTTTTGCACATCTTGGAGTACGTGCGTGTTGAGTCTGCATCGGAGCTGCGCCGTCCCTTCCAACTCCATCTCTACCTCCTCCTTCGTCAACCCCTCTTCTCCATCCTGACGGACCGCCATCCCGGCGGGTCCGGCACAGTATACGAACGAAAAGACAATCTTTTTTCATTACTCTACAACTTCGCTAGGGGGAGACCGCACGGCCGAGGGCCAAGGGGGATAAGGATACGAAGAGAATGGTTTTGAGGCCCTGTCAAACGCAGGTCCAATGCAAACTCTGGACAAAGCGGACGAAGATGCCCCTCAGATCCTGGTTCTATTGTTGTTCACAACCACAACCCAGGACATTAAATTAACTAGCCACACAACTAGCAGATGGCTCAATGGAACTCCCCACCACAGTGGTGGAGGAACCACTGGAGGAGTCTGTTCTCATATCCAAAGTGAAGTAGCTGATTCCCTCGTACCTGAAATTCAGGTTGATCCTGTCCCTCAGGGTGGGTTGTTGCATTGCTCACGACGGGAAAGGAGTGAAGCAAAAACTGCTCATTGCCTTCCTAGATGCAGAAATGGACAACATCCCGAAAGATAAATTAGAAGTCATGCATAGGACATGGTTCCCACTTGAATATCTAGACTCCTCCCTGAACAAGGAGTTGGAACACATTCATTTCAAAGGTTGTTTCACAACGAAACTGATAGCGGAATGGATGGATGATGCAATTCAGAGAGATATCCTATTCTCAAACGATGTCTCGAATAACCTGCATGCACCTTGGAGTCTTGGACTGAAGCTCACCTAGAGGCAGGAGGGAGTGATGCTTCAAGGCGCTGCAAAAAACAGGAATTTGGCCCAGACAGCAATGCCCGGATCCATAAGAGCGGCGGAAAGCAGGTGAGCTATGCTGCCTAAAGGCAAGCTAAGTATAGCTGCCTGGAACGTGCGTGGATTATGTGACAGCGTCATAGTGGACAGAGACAAAAACGGGACCGCCTGAAGAGTGAGATGCACCAAAAAAAAATCCACATAATATGTATACAGGAATCCAAGCTAGACGAAGCCCGTATCAAAGAAGCAGGGGGATGGTGGACAGGTCCTCAGTTCTGGGCCCCGACAAGAGGTGAGGAAGGGGTCGTTGAAACTACAGGTGGCACAAAGATCCTCTTCCACAAGGTCCTCAAACTGGAGATTGTGGACAATATGATTGATATTTGGGGAAAGTGGGTTTGGGTTAAATTCCGTCTAGGGGAGGAAGCCTGGACAATGATGTCTGCATACGTACCGGTCGAATACAAGATGCGCATCCGATTTCTCTCATAATTTTCTAGCTGCATACCAAATGAAAAAAACTTAATAGTTGCGGCTGACTAGAACACAATATTAAATCCTGGACTTGAAAGTCCAAAAATCACATCCGTGAGAGGTGACACAAAAGTACTGCAAGCCTTCATCACTTCACAAGGAATGACGGACGCTTACATAACTATACATCCAGACACACACGGATACACTTGGTTTGGATCTCAGACCCCCCAGTCAGAGGAAGACTCGATTTCTTCCTCATGAGGGGAAAGGCATGGGCTGCATGTCTGAAAGTTGACACGTGTTATCACTACCTATCAGACCATCGCCCAATTATTGCAAAATTTAAATTGGCCTGCGACACTAAATTTGCTCCCTCATACTTCAAATTCAACACTCACCACCTCAAGGACAAGCGCATAATAAACTGGGTCAACGAGCACCTGGAACAATGGAATTAAGCGAAAGACCTATTTGAGGAAGAAGAGGACCTCTGAAGTTGGTTTCAGATTAATGCAAGGATCTTTAAGTGTCATCTCACAAATCAAATCCAGGATTCCAGAAACATGGAAAAAGAAGAACAAAAATTGTTGATGCTCGTACAAAGATCAGAAAACAATTTTGGAACCCACCAAATATCAGATCTTTATTGGACGAATAAAAGGAAAAGAACTCTTCAAAAATTGGAAGAAAAAGATATTCTAAAACAGGAACAATGGAAGAATTGGCTAATACAGCGCAACAATATCACAGGAGACAGAATGGCCAAAAAATCTTTCAGAAAACTGCTACTGCAGAAAGCAAAACCAATGATGCACGAATTGACACACCCCTTCTCTACCCAACTTATCTGCTCTAGTGAACTAGAAGTAATGTGTGATTTTGTGCGCCTCTACTTCCAGGACATCCTGACGACCCGTAGACCTTTTGACTCCTTCGAGACAGATTTGAGCGACTCTTCTAACTACTGGAACCACTCCAGGATTAGTTTATCTACAGCCAGTAGTCTAAACCTTGAAAGACGAATCACTTAAATAGAGCTGAAACACACAGCGCTGCAAATGACAAAAGGTAAATGTCCCGGAGATGATGGGTTACCGATTGAGTTCTACCTAGCAGTTTGGGAAAAAATACACCAATATCTATTGAATATATATAACAAAGTATTATCAGGTGGCACACTAACAAAGGGGATGATGAGGGGTATAATCTTCGTCCTATACAAAAAAGGAAAAAAACAGAAATACGAAATTAGAGACCAATCTCTCTTCTGAATGTGTCCTACAAACTTCAAGCCAAAACGCTAGCCCTAAGGCTGGCCAGATTCCTACCAGACCTGATCGGGAAAGAACAGGGCGCTTTTGTGAAACACAGATCAATCACAGAAAACATAGCTTCAACAATCCAAACACTTGAAATCATCACATTGGAGAACATGAATGTCGCTATCTTATTGTTGGACATGGAGAAGGCTTATGTAATGGTAAATGGGCTTTGCTCAAGGGAATTCCCACCGACAAGATCCCTACGTCAAGGTTGTCCCTTGGCCCCCTTACTTTTTGTGGTGCATATGGAAATTTTATTAGACAACATAAGATACAATACAAAAATCACAGGCCTAAAGATCCATAACAACCTACAGTGGAAAGGGGGGCCACTGGCGGATGACCTAACAATCGCAGCCAACTGACATTTTGTTAAAACTGACATTTTTTTCTAAATTCACGAAAGTGGACTTAGTCAAAATTCCATTGCTCATCGGGTGAGAAAGTGGTTATCTCAGTTTGTCCATCTGATGTACCTCAACGTAAAGTACCGTTAACATACGTCCGATGGTCAGATCATCGAGAGTTGCCACGACACACGATGATCTGATCATCTAACGTCACGGGGACAAAAAACACTAAAAAATGTTGTTTTTTGGTACGCTCAATTTTGTGAATTGAGAAAAAAATGTCAGTTTTAACGAAATGCCAGTTAGCCCTTAACAAAAAAAAAACAATCTCATGAACATAAGGAAAGTTATGAACACCTACTGTGAATTATCTGAGGCTTCGATAAGCAAGAATAAATCTGTGTTTTTCCTACCGAGCAAGTGCAACCTGCAGGTAAATTGGGGTTTGAGGAGGGTACCTGCAAATGCTTCAGATCGCTTTCTAGGGGTGAAGGTCTCTCTGACGAAGAACTCAGAGTTTCAAGACACCATACTCGAAGATAAGTTTTTTAAGTTAACAGACTATCGAGCTGGAACAACAACAGGCATCTCTCCCATTTTTGGTCAAGCCATGGTGATTTTGTTGCCGCTTTTTCAGTCCTCGGGTTCACACTGGCGGTGCGCCTGCTAGGAGATCAACCGTAGAAGAGAATCCGCAAATCAGGTGCAAGGTTTTTGTTGAAACCAGAAGCAAGAAATCAGGAAAAATACCTTTCGAAGGTGGCATCGGAAACTATTACATTCCCAAAAAGTGAAGGGGGTTTAGGAATCTTAGACCCGCAACAACAAAACATTGCCCTTATTTTGAGATGGGTAGTTCAAATGCCTACTGCAGATCTAGAAGCACCCTGGCTGATTTTGGCAAAATATATTCTCAGCACAGGGTGGTAATTAAACAGACCTGATGACGTCCCAACGTGTCAATTGATAGGTTCCTACGTGAACAAGAGACCGAAGTCCCCCTTCTGGAGTTGTATCCTACATGCTTGGCACAAGCTCTTTCGTAGAGAGAGAGACCAACCCGCCTCAAGAGAATTTGTACTGAATCAGATCCTCTTCGAGAATCCTCCCATTCGAGACTGTAATGGTGACTGTTCTTCAGCACATGACTCACCCGGGCACTTTGCAATGGCCTGGGTACAGAAGGGAGTAGTATGTGATAAGGTCAGACCCGTACCACGCGGCTTGCCGTATCCCTTAGGAAAAATCCCGCGGAAGCCCCGAAGTACGGACGCGGGCAGAAAGGCGTTTTTCTTTCTTTTTGCTTTTGTTTTCTTCTTGAAGCGGCCTTTTCATTTTGTTTGGTTAATAATTCCCGAGCGGGCGAATAGCGGCCGCGGTATGAAAACCAAGAAACGGGTGCGGTTGGGACTTTTTGAATTTTTGCACGCGCATGCCTAAGCTCCGATTTCTTCGCGCGTCTCACACCCCCGTTTCTTGCTTTGCATCCCCGCGCCATCTTTCTTTCTTGCTGCGCTCGCTTCCCTCAGGCCGGACTCTTCGTCTTCCCCTACGCCCAGCTTGATCCTTACCCCATCTTCCTCCGCCAAGTGATTGGCTGCGTAGTTGGGATGCTCCGATCAAGGTGGAGAGCGGGAAACCGCGCCCTTGAACGAACACCCCAATCATGTAGGACCATGCAACCCCGCGGGTCGAACCCTCGAGCTCCCCACCGTTCTTCTGTCCTGCTCATCTACACCCTGTGCTGCCCACACCTCACGCTAACAACCCGCCGCCTCCCGCGCTATAAATTCGCGCAACCCTCTCTTCTCCCTCTCTTTGATCTCGGCTGCAATGCTGCGCGAGCGATGCGCGAAAGTCCGCAGCGCCGAACAGGCTCGACGAGCCCAAGGACGGGCGGAGTGACGACGTGGGGTGGACCCGTGGTAGTCTCGGGGCGAAGCAGTCAGAGGGACTGAGCAGTGGTAGGGATTGGACGCCGGCCGCGGCAGGGCCTTGTGGCTATGGTGGTCGGTGGTCTTGGGAGGTTTGAAGGTTGCGCCTGGGGGCGGCAGTTAGTTCAAATTTTTGTGTACAAGGAGGACTCGCTTTTATCTCCATTGCTGCTTTGTCTATGCATGTCGTGTGTGTGAAGCCCCGAGTGATGGGAGCTGGTTGTGCGCATGAGTGATGTCGAAGGTATATGGATGATTAGATGTCTTGTCAAAGGTTGTTGATTGCATGCATGTATGTGTGCGCGTACTTATCCGGGCGGGGATGGGGGAACGAAACTGGAGGACCGTCTGCTTAGGAGTATGAGTGTGTTGATCCTGTTGTTCCCCTCCCCTCCTCGGCCTTTCCTGCGCGCACGCGCAGTCTCGGTGTAACTCACTCTCTCTCTCTCTCTCTATCGCCTTTCTTTTTGAACTGATAGTCATCGCTTTTGGAACTTCTCGTCCCTGCACCGGTGACGCCAACCGCTTGCGTCCGCGCGCGCAGTGGACGCCCCCGCAAGGGGAAACGCTTAGATTTTGTCATCTTCCACCGACGCACCCACTTTTGAGAGAAGAGAGTTGCGTCGAGTGTTGTATGGAGTCGGTGTTGGCTCGGATGACCGGGCGCGCGGGATCTTGCCCGTGTTCATCGCGTACCTCCGATCGTCTCATCTCGCTACCGACCTTCCCCATCGCAGATGACGACAATGTCTACTGCGATGCAGATGTACAGCGCTCGCTGAGGCAGACGGAGCAAGTGTGTTGGCAAGACCTGCCTCGGGCTTGTGATATAAGGGGGAACGGGTTTGTCTTGATTGATCGTTTTGATTCCCCGACTCTAATATTGCCCTATACGGGATTAACGGTGTTGCCCTGGTCGGCCGCTCACGCCACGTGGCGGCTGCGGTTTGATTGTCACTGGTGTCGCCAGGGGGGCTCGTGTTCTTGGCGGCGCTTGGTCCTGGGTTACGAGGGAGCGACACGTTCCCCCGAGCTCTCCCGTAATGCGGGGGCGCTGCCCGCGCAATTTCAAATTCGGATGCCGGCGAGTCCTCCCGCCGTTTCACCCTCTCGGAAACTTCCGCGCGGACTTTGCGAGTCCGACGCCGAGGCTTGAAGACCTCGAACCAACCATCTCTACAGCGAAAACCCGATGGTCCGGTCACTTCGTGTGGCTGATGCCGAGGCCGGAAGGCTTCGAACCCACCACCTATCCCCCAACCCATGACGGCCGGAGTTTCTGTTTTCCGCCGCCATGACCCTCTCCCCTTGATGCCTTTTTTTTCGTCCTAAGGCACGACGAAAATTCCTTTTTGCGAAAACCCTTCTGATTTTGTCATTTCGGAGTGATCCGACCCCCACGGGACTTCGCGGCGACAGTTCGACTCCAGGGTAACCTCTGGCACGAAATGAGAGCCTCCCGTTCCGTCCGGGAGACTCAACCCCTACGACCAAAAATCCTTGGGCACGCCCCTCCTAGAACTCTGATCGGTGACCGAGTACGGGAAGCAGTGAGGGGGCGTGAGGTTGGTATCAAAGCTGATTCGTTTCGGCTCCGAGGTTTTCCTAGGACAATTACCCTGTTTAAGAGTTTTTTCCTTTTTGATTTTTTTATTTGATTTTTCGCATTTTTGAGTAGGTTGGCTCCCTGTCAACGACGGCCCGCTAATAACAATCAGAACCGAGCGAGGGGCCAGGCTCGAGGTCCGCCTCCCACGATGGTTGAACCCGGAATTGGGGGAGGAAACGACGACGATAACCACTCGGGGATGACCAATCATCCCCTGTATTTTGTACCTCCTCCCTCCGAGGTTCCCATTTTTTTTTAGGATGATACCGATCCCCGCACCTGGCTAGCTGCCTTGAAAGCCCAGGGCTGGTCGGACCAGTTGCTCCGAGAACGAATTCCCAGAAGGTTAGCCGGAACCGCTTTTGAGTGGTATGGACAGAACCCTTTCACTAATTGGTTAGCCTTCTTGAGGAAATTTCTCGACAGATTTGATCACATCGCACCAGGTCAATGCCTCTGTCTAATAAAGGAATATACGCAGCAGCCTCGGGAGACCTTGGCTAGATATGCTGAATGGTTTACGTACCTAGCCGAACGCTCCGGGGTGGACGAGAAAATGGTACAGACTGATTTCGTCAGAGGATTATCGGATTCTCGCCTGCGGAAAAAGATCTGCAAGAAATGCAACCCTATAGAACATACCCTGACGGAACTAATTCAGTACGCAATTAAGTACGGGAAAAAGAATTACGATGTGGGTCTGGACTCCGAATCCGACGAAGACGACCCTTCAGGTGTTCGACGCAATAGCTACTCCGCTACGGCACGAATGTTCGAAGATCGCTTCGGGTTGGGTCCGGCAAAAAAAAGCTCGGATCGGAAAGCTTCTTCCTTTGCTTCGACCTCCCGTCGCTCTAGTCAAGCACAAGGAGGCCGGGGAGGAAGAAGTGTCCATGAAAGAGGTCGCGGCCCAATTAGTTACGGTAGTGGCCCCGTTGACGGAGTTCGTTCAGGGCCTGCAGCGGCAACGCATAGCCGCTACACAACGGCAACAAGCGGCTATAGCCGCCGGGGCCCCTATGATAAGACCGGCCGTGGCCGGGGCTGTCCCGCGCCTACGCTGTTATAACTGTAATCAGCCAGGCCACCTTGCGAAAGGTTGTCCGAAACCTCGAACTCAGGGTGGGCCCGCTGGGCCCACTGGACCTTCCCAAATCCCACTGGCTGCTGAAACCGCTGCAGGACAGGGGAGGGTAGCCACGGTAATGGACACAGGAACGACGGAGATGGTGACCCCTACGGCCATTGAGATAGGACCCGATGAGTATATGGCGGCAGCGATGTTCGAACCCGGGACCATCGGAGTGATACATCACGTCCAACGGATTACCGAGGAAAGCGACCTCAGGCCGTGGCGACCAGGGTTCGAAGATCTTGTGGCTCCTGGTCCTGAATACAAGGATGGCCATATCGACGTACTGGATGCCTTGAAGGCTCTGGATCTACGGATCCCCGTTCCTATTAGAGCAACACGGGCCCAGCACAGAGATAAGGCCCGCCATTACATGGACTTAACGGCTAGGGCCTATCCCCCGTTAGCCCGCCGGCGAAAGCGGGCCGTAGATCGGACGCATCAACGGCAGATCCGCGACTACAAGAACCGACATGCGTCCGCGGGACCACTGCCCCGCTATAAAATTGGGGACTTGGTGCAGGTACGGAAATCCGCACGCTCCTCCAAGATCCACCCGTGCTACACAGGCATTTACGAGGTGACGGCAGTTGGCGCACGAGGCCAGCACTCCGTGAAGCTGGTTCCCAGGCACAACTCGCAAGGCCGCCCGCTGACGAGGCACGCTGCTGCTCTCCGACCTTTTTGGCCATCGCTGGATCTCGTGCGGCCACCTGTCCTGCCCGAATCATCTTCTTCGTCCCTCTCTCGTGCTCCTTTGTCCTCACCTCCTTCTTCCCCTTCTCTCCGATCGGCGTCATCGGCATCCGCGGAAGACCTTGCCTCGCAGGATGAACCATCGCCAACAGGAGCATGAACTGGTCAAGCACTTCCAGCCGCCCATCTCGGACGCTCTTCTCCGGAACCGGTTCAACGAGGATCGGTAGCTGTACTTCGACATTCAGCAAGTGAATGTGTCGGCACCCAGCGTTGCTGACTTGGCGGTTTACTCGCTCCTCGCGCAGCGTGTGACGTACGCGGACGTCTATGTGGACATTTCGCCAGTGCCTGGTCAGGAATCCACGCGAGTGTTCATCGAGTTCTGAGCCATCTAGGTGGCTACGAACTTCGTGCACATCATCGCTACTTTCACCGGGGATTTAACCGTCTTGCCCGGGCACGATCGGGAGCCGGCGTACATGTTCTTGCGCGACTACACCCTCCAGGTGGCTAGATCAGTGGCGCGAGTGCAGGCGAGGGGCACCCATCGCTTCACCGCATACAAAGGACTTCTGCGGCAGACTCCGGAGGTAGCACTTGCATTGGTGCCACAGCTTCCCGCGCTCCTTCCTCCCGCCGAGCCCCTCAACATTCAAGCTGTCCCTCTTCCTTCTCTCTAAATGCCTCCCTTCTTCTCTTACACTACCCTCCCTTACCAACTGACACAACTCCCCTATCCTATGCGCAACTTCCCCGAGTACCTGGTGGAGCTGACAGACGTGGAGCAGTTGCCGCCCGCTGACGAGGACGCGTGGGAGCTGCATCGGGCACTGTATTCATCGGTGGTGCTGTGCATGTTTACATTCTTCGTAGAGCATGAAGTTCATAACGTCGGCGAGTTCCTGTATCTATACTACGTAATCGCCAAGCCGAAGCTGGAGCGGAAGGAGGGAACCGTGGCGCTTTACCCTTTCGGGAGGATGGGAACGAATCGCCCGGGGCTCTTGCAGCTCAGTCACATCGAGCTGCTGTCCATTGCGCAGGTTATTGCCGCAGAAGAAGAAGACTTGCAGCTCAGACTGCGCACCGCTTCAGCCCCGTGCAAAGCGTATAACGAGGCGATGATACGTGACTACCTGGCACGTGAGGAGGAGTTCGTGGTGGACTTCGGGCGCGAAGACAAGCCGCTGCGGCCTCCATCATCGTATCCAAAGCCGGCGGCCCTGAAGGCACCGAGAAAGAGAACCGTCCCGAAGCGGCGACGAAGTCCATCGCCGGAAGCTCAGGCCAGTCGGGTGGGGCCTGTCGAGGAGGTTGTCCAGCCTGCGCCGGTGCGCGGAATCGATCCGGTTCGCGAGAGAAGAGCCACCCTCATCATCGCACCCCGACTGGGGGAGGACTGCCCTGCCGAAGAACCGCGGAGATCCACAAGCCATCGGGAGTCGACACCTCAGCGGCCCCGCCTCCCCGACCTCAATAGCCATGCAGCCAGGCCATCAGGCGGAGGGGGGGGATTGGGACGAGTTCCATATCCCGCATCCAGACCCCCCCTCCTTGTAGGACCGTTCCGATTTCGCCAGCCCGCCCGGGATACCCCGGTCATTGATATTAGCAGTTCCCCCGAGCCGGACGGTCCATCAAACCGACGTGGATCACATGGTGGAACTGGCCACCATCCGGCTTGAGGCCATCGAGGGGGCGCCGCGCCCTGATCCGGCATGGGAGGCGTTCTTGCAGCCTCCATTCGACGGATGTATAGCGACGAGGTTGGTGGGCACGCTCATCTACGAGACCGGCGGGCGGCCCAACATTATGTACCATATCCTGGTCTTCGCGGTGGTTAAGCGGGAGCGAAGGCCGTACACGGAGACCCACCTGGTGCTGACGGGTCCGAGAAATCGGCCGCTGCGACGACGAATCAGTCGGGCGATCGCTGATCTCGCGCCACGAGTCCTCTCGCATGTGTCGAGGGCTTTCCTTTACCCCTCCTTTGTCCAGCACCACTTCAATGAAGTGGAAGTGCCAGCCAACCTGGACGCGCTCGCGGTGTTTCTCCCTCCTCTTCCTCCCCCTCTCAATCCGGAGATTGATTACTTCCTATGATCATCTCCACCACTACCTCTTTCTTTTTCTTCTTCTTTTCCGGATCTAAAGCTCGNCTTTCTTTTTCTTCTTCTTTTCCGGATCTAAAGCTCGCGCGATGAGACGCGTTGTGGAAAAAAAAAAAAAAAAAAAAAAAAAAAAAAAAAAAAAAAAAAAAAGTAATATTTTCTTTTTACTTACCGATCGGGCCAGCTGACGATGAAGGGGATGCCCGATCGGATGTATACTATGGGAGGAGGCGATGGAGGATGCAGGATGCATCCACGTAGATTAGGAAGATGATTGGGCCAGCTGACGATGAAGAGGCCGCCCCATCATCCAAGATATGATGACATCAGCAGTCGGGAGACTGCTAATTCTTCGGAACCCCCTGCGTATCACAGATGTGATAAGCTCAGACCTGTACCACGCGGCTTGCCGTATCCCTGAGGAAAAATCCCGCGGAAGCCCCGAAGTACGGACGCAGACAGAAACCGGTTTTTCTTTCTTTTTGCTTTTGTTTTCTTTTTGAAGCGGCTTTTTCATTTTGTTTGGTTAATAACTCCCGCGCGGGTGAATAGCGGCCGCGGTATGAAAACCAAGAAACGGGTGCGGTTGGGACTTTTTGAATTTTTGCGCGCGCACGCCTAAGCTCCGATTTCTTCGCGCATCTCGCACCCCCGTTTCTTGCTTTGCATCCCCACACCATCTTCCTTTCTTGCTGCGCGCGCTTCCCTCGGGCCAGACTCTTCGTCTTCCCCTACGCCCAGCTTGATCCTTACCCCGTCTTCCTCCGCGAAGTGATTGGCTGCGTAGTTGGGATGCTCGGATCAAGGTGGAGAGCGGGAAACCGTGCCCTTGAACGAACACCCCAATCACGTAGGACCATGCAACCCTGCGGGTCGAACCCTCGAGCTCCCCACCGTTCTTCTGTCCCTGTCTCTTATACACATCTAGATGTGTATAAGAGACAGCCATTGAACAGGTAATCGCCGCAGAAGAAGAAGACTTGCAGCTCAGACTGCAGACCGCCTCAGCCCCGTGTAGAGCGTATAACGAGGCGGTGATACCTGACTACCTGGCGCG
>BFEA01000434.1:1337898-1373867 GCA_003427395.1 Chara braunii
GGTCCTATGGACCACGGATCAGATATTAAACTGATCAGAACAGATACTACAAAGTCGCAGCCTACAGCATGCACGAATTTTATTTTTTTATTTTTTTCCCCAAAGGCTAATTCTTTAAGGCCAACCAATTCAATTACCGATGGATCAGGGGGCGCCGCAGCTGGGTGGTTAGCGCATCGCTGCGCCACTCCGAACCGGCGCCGGCCAAGGCTTCTCTCTCTCTGTTCGTACAGGCCTGGACCCTGCCTCGCCGTCCACTCCGCCATCGCGACCGGACACGGAGGATCCACCATCCCCGCCCATCGCGGGTACCGGCTCGCCCGGATTGGTATCCTTTCGAGGTAGCCTCCATATTGATTAGTTAAATAGTAGCTGCTCAGCTAGACCGGGAATTGAAGTTTTTTTGGAGAAGTTCGCTGTTATAAAGAACTACCACGCTCAAGGAGTGGAGAGTCCAAACTAGTTGACGTCGTCAGAGTAAGTGTCGCTGCAGCAGTCAAAGGAATTACTCCACAAGGAGAAATTCATTTGGGGTAAGCGACAACAAGAAACACCAGAAACAAGGAAGGCAGGCAGGGAGACATGCCATCTTCAAACAAGGATTAGGGTCTCTCCACCCGGCAATTTCGAGATTTCACTTTTTCGCTCTCCATCGGCTCCTAGCCACGTGTAGAGTTCCACAGAAATCGTCGAACACTCAGGAGGGTATCAAGCACCTCTAGAGGGTCCGTTCCCCTCTTGGCAGATTGATAAGTGTCCTGACATATGAGGTATCCCGTCGTAGGGGGGCTGCGAGTAACTCCTTGATCGATAAAGACAAAGAAGGGAGGGTAAGGGGGAGGAGAGGGAGGTAGAAGACGCGGAGAGCGGGGAGGGTAACGGGGGTTCCACCCCCCTGCCACCCCCACCCACACCCACTAACTTCTGGGAGATAGAGGATCAAACGAGACATTCTATTGGGCAATGTTATGATGGAGTTTGATGAAGGAGTGATCAGACTGTGAGGACCCCGGCTTCAATCTGTTTATTGGTAATATTAGCCTTGGGCACTGGCCCAGGTTAAAAAATAAATAAATAAATAAATAAATAAATAAAAATGATGAAGGAGTGAGGGGAACGGGAAGAAAGGAAGAAAAAAGGGATGCAGCTTGCTGCCAATTTGGGGAACCTGGTAGTCGATGAGAGAGGGAAGCGCTTTAAGGTTAATGAATCCTTAGATGCGATGGCTCAAAGAGCGGACAGTGGTATTTATTTCCAAGATGAAGCCAGAGATTTGCCTAGAGGTGTGAAGGAAGACTTGGTCAGATCGTACGAGGATGGGTGGTTCGTCGTCTATTCCACCCACAGGTCAGAAGGGGTAGGATCAAATTTAAAAGTTCCAATGTCCTATCCTATGTGGCGAAATATCCAGCGCTAGTGAAGCCATGGATGCCTAAACTGGAACTGAAGGAGCTAAAGCTGAGGGAAGCAGAGACTAATTTTTGGATTGTAGCCATGCTCTATCTCCCGTCGGCAGTTGAAGGCTTGATTGGAGGGGTAAAGCATACGCACCCCCAAGAAGAGGACAGGTCCAAACCCAAGCTGATGAATATCAAATTTGATATGGACCCTCAGGCGAGAGTAAGGGTGGAAGATACCTTGACCATTGAGTCTCCGAAAGGGGAACTGTGGTCGGTAGCTATAGCGACGCCGTACTCTGAGTGGTGTAGAAAACGTGGATGGTATTTTCATACTGAGGAAAATTGTCCAAGGCAAGGGGAGGCTCGTCCCAGAGGACCCTGGGTAAACTCAAGACTTCCGAGACAGCAAGCACAGCAGCAGGAGGGCGGTCACATACAGCAGGAAGCTCCGATCTCCGGTAACAGACAACAGGCTCCACAACAACAACAAGCCTCTTCTGCAGCAGTTGCTGGACGAACGCACCCGGAGCCAGCTCAACAGGCTCCTCAAGTTGGATTGCACGAAGCTCAAGTACAGCTATCACAGAGACCAGGGCAACAAATATTCTCTGGAGTAGAGCAAGGATATCACCACACAGCGGTCCCATCCCTCCACGTGGACGCTTGCAGCCCAGATGGCTCCCTCTCTTACCCCCCCAGTCTTCCACCAGATCCACCCTACCCCCCCCTGTCCACAATATGGCGTACCTAAGGGACACCACAGTGGTCTCTCCAATACCTACTACCAAGACCCTCCGCAGTTCCCTTCTCTTCGTCCCGGCCCTGCCCCCGGTCCCTGTCAAACACCACAGGGGCGGCCTTACAAAGGCCCGTGGGGTGAAGGAAACAGTTAAGCGATGGGAGTAAGGGCAACGCAAGGGGCAGGCCCAGGGAATTCTAGACTCCAGAGGAGAAGTAGGACAGGAGATCCCAAAGGTCGAAGGGGCCACGATACCTCAAGGAGGGATCAGTCGCAGAGGAGATCACTAGGAGGGATGGAAAGGGGTGTACACTCCGTACGACGTACGGGGGGTTTATCGTACGGTCGTACGTACGGCCGTATGAACGGGAGAAAAAAAAAAAAAAAAAAAAAAAAAAAAAAAAAAAAAAAAAAACGAGAGAAAAATGAATAAACAGTGATATTTCGAGAGGAAATAAAAATAAATAAGAAAAAAAAAAAAAAAAAAAAAAAAAAAAAAAAAAAAAAAAAAACGTGTTTTTTAATCTCAAATTTGGCAACGAATTTCAATATGACCCTGAGGCAAACGTGTTTCAGTTTATTTTTCTGCATTACATTTTTTTTTTTCAGATTTTTTTGATTTTTTTTGTTTTTGCTTTTTTTTCGTACGTACGGCCCGTACGACCACATGAGCCCGTACGTACGGCCGTATGTACGTACGGACGGCCCGTATTCGTACGGGGATCTACACAGGGTGAAGGAGAAGGGCAGTCTGCAATGTCATCATCTTCTCAATCAAGAGTCGGGATGGGGAGCGATCTGGTGGGAGACGATCCCCTGTTAGTGGGATCGGGATTCTTGTAGGCCGAAAGATTGGAATCCTCTACGAGATGCTCCGGGGGGAGACTGAGAAGTTGGGAAGAAGAGTCAGACACATCAAGTAAAAGGGGTTAGGCAAGGGAGTTTACCGATAAAAAGAAGAATTGTCCCCCTGTTGTGCACGAAGCCGAGAAAAGCGACCTTCTTCCTAGGCATAGCGAATGCAGAAGGGAGACCTTTCCTTCCGTCAGTACTAACAGAGGGCTCCCCATTACCCGGTGAAATCATCACCCGCACAAAATTTTTGTTTGAGGAAGTTTTTCCCATCAGAATTATACCAAGATCGGTGATGGTAAGCTGTGTGGTTCCCTTGGAGGATAGGGCCCTGAAGTTCTATTTCCCCCTGATTGACGCTCGTATCGAATCCCTGGCAGAAGGCATCTTGACCCAAGCTGGGGTGAGATGGTTCACACTGGACGCTGTCAGAGATCGCAACAGTCATTGAGCTAGATGCTATTGCACTTTCTCGAGAGGTATCGGCGGTGATCCTCATAAAGGTTAATGAGAAGCTTCCTGAAGCTCAGAACTTCCACTCCAAGTTCCTGTTAGACTCGCTGACAGAGGGGTGGAGATCCCTGTCACAGTCAGCTCAATCGAGAAGCGGGTCAAGACAAAACCCTTCGGTCCGCTCCTCAACAAGGCCAGCAGTCAGATGGGGAGACGCCCAGACCAAGTCCCGCATCCAATCAGAGGTGAAATAAAGAGGAGAAAATGGTAGGTTGAAAATAGCCACGTAGAACATGAGAGGCCTCAGCGACACGTCAGGCAGAGAGAAGAGGAAGCGGCTGAAGTCCTGGATCTTTTTTCTGAAAGTTGACTGTGTTGCATCCAAGAGTCCAAGCTCAACGAGGAGAAGTTACAGCAGATGGGAAAGTGGTGGGACTGCCCACAGTTCTAGTCTCCAACGCAGGGGAGGAGGGGAGGAGTAGGGATCTTAATCCATCGTGATGCTCAGATGCAGGTTTTGGACTCTGAATCAGACCTCTGGGGACGCTGGATGTGGGTACGAATCCTATCAAGGCAGGAAGAGTGGACATTGATGAGCATATATGCCCCATCCGACCCCACCTCAAGAGCGGACTTTTATTCAAAGTTGAAGGCGGTAACTCCCCAGACAGATAACCTACTGATAACGGGAGATTGGAATATCTCCCTAGATGATGCACTGTGCAGTGATTCCAGGTCAGCAGGAAGAAGAGACACACTTGCCTTACTGGAGTAAATGGAAGACCGGGAGTTAACAAATCTCTTTCGAGCACTTAACCTAGCAGATCCGGGGTACACTTGGTTTTCGAATATTAGGAAGGACAAAGGGGATATAACGAGGAGGAGGCTGGACTATTTCCCTGGCAGGGAAGAAGCTGACAGAGGGCCTGCTTTACATCCGGCATGTACCTAACCCGTTATCGGATCATAAACCAGTCACCGCAGATCTGATTTTGAGTCAGGGCTCAGACAAGGGATGAGGGTACTTCAAGCTTAACAGTTTGAACTTCAAAGACCCGGGGTTGAAAGACTGGGTAAGGGATCATATGACAAGCTAACAGCTATGAATCCCCCGCGGTCGCGGTCGCCGCGGGCACGACCGCGGACCGCGGTCTCGGCCGTGAGGCCGCCGTCCGCGGTCATGAAAAAAAAAAAAAATCAGAAAAATCTGAAAACAATATATGTTATGCCAAAAAATAAACTGAACAACTTTTGCCTTGGGGTCATATCAAAATTTGTTACCAAATTTGAGATTAAAAACAAACAAAATCCTTTATTTTTCTTACTTAAAGAATAAAAACGTAGGATTCGTGAAAACCTAACAAAACAAATTGTTTGGTTTGCACGAAATCTATTCAAGATTATGATATAACGTTTTTCAGGTCTCCTCCAGGAATAAAATTGTACGTGAAGTGAAACATCCGCAACAGAAAATTAACTTTTCAGAACCACTGGAGGGGGCGAGGAAAAAAACGGGGTTTTTCATAGAAAATCACGACCAGGTGAAGCACCGTAGGTTCAAGAACTGAAATATCCTGTTTTTTTGTTATCCAAAAAAATTGTGTTTTTAGTCCTATAAGATGTGTAGCATGATGAATTTATTCGGGGTTTTTTCGAACGCGCAAACATATTCTGTTGTTTGTGAATACATTCGCTTAAACATGGTTTCCCATACATGGGCGAATATATTATTTTTTATTGTTTGTTTTAATTTTTTTCCTATATTTTATTTTAAATTCGTGTTTGGCTAAGAATTTCAAGGTGTCTCTGAGGCAAAAGTTATTTGTATTCTTATTTTAAATGACATATATTTTTTGATAAGGGTTTTATTGTTAAGTTCAAAAGTGATTTATAGTCCTATAAATTATTTTTTGCAGAGCTTGGCTTTTACCTAACTGCGGAAACTGACTTATAGTCCTATAAATGAGTATTCACCAAAACACGTGTTTTTTTACATCTTTCAAATTTGCCTTGTCATCCTTAAAAATTACCCTGTTTGAACTCTGTTTTTTTGCCAATCTACTGAGAATGACTTATAGTCATATAAAAGCATTTTGCAAGGAAGGGTTTTCCTGCACATTTTGAGGAACGCTAGACTTTTCACCTGATTTATTGCCTCGTTTATCGCAAAACGATTAAAAACGTTCTCTTTTTGTGTAAAAAATAACAGTTTGACTTTTACTTTTTCATTCTATAAAAAATGTTAGGTTTTCTCCGATTGTGAGGTTTTCACGAATCCCCTGTTTAAATTTAAGTGAAGAACTTTTGTCTGAGGGATTTCTGTTTTTCATTTAAAAAAAAAAATAATAAGTCAGAAAATAAAACTAAAAATATGCAGTTGTAGAGCGCACAAAAAACTACAACCCTATATTTTTTGTTTCTTTTTTGACCCATTATCCTAGGAGTTAAAAATGTCGGGGTTTTCCGACTGCACTCGGCCGCGGGCGGTAAAATGTTTGCGGTTGCGACCGCGGGTGATACATAGGCTGACAGTGTGCAAGGCCGGATTTCAATTTGAGCGCAGAGTGGCTAGATGGAGGAGTGGCAATTATCTCCGGGGTAATGAGTGTCTGCTCGAGGATTGTAGTGAAAGGAAGGAACCAAGAGGAGGAGAGTTGTAGGAGGAAGGTGGAAGAGGCGGAGAGAAGGATGGAAGCACATCTGATCTCAGAATTGGTGTGGGCGGTAGTAAGAGAAGAGAGAATGGCGGAATGGGAACGGTTGTAAGTGGAAAAATAGTCAATGTGGGAGGAGACTCTGAAGACAAAAGAGATTGTGGTCCATGACCGTATGACGAGGGAGACATTTTTCAAAGCTGCTACCAAGTACCTCCTTTCACCAAGTTGTTCATTTGGATCATCCCTTCGATCCCTCGGCTCCACAGGCAAGGATTCATACGGAGATGGTTGAGTATGCTAGGATTTATTACTCGGACAACTTGACCTTGCGGCGGCTGGATGACACAATAGACACTGATCTTTCGCTGGAGTCGAACTTGTGGGAGGACACCACGGTGGCCTTGTCAGATGCTGATCGATTGTCACTTGACCGACCAATCACAGTAGAAGTGTTGGGTCACACTCTGAAACAAATGGCACCCGGTAAATGCCCAGGAGGGATGGGTTCACTGTTGAGTTCTATAGAGTGTGTTGGGATGCGATGGGGCCATCCTTGGTAGAAGTTTATAATGAGATCTTGATGGGGGGAAAGTTGGGGGAGATGATGACACACGGAGTCATCTCAGTCATGTTCAAGAAAGGAGATAAAGCCTTGACTCACAACTACCATCCGATCTCCGTCTTGAATGTAAGCTATGAGATACTGGCAAAATCCTTGACCCTTCGGTTGGGAAAGATTCTCCCAAAACCGATGGAAAGGGACCAAGGAGCTTTTGTACAGGGGAGGTCCATCTTCATTAACATCCTTACGACAATCGAGAGCATCGAGGAGATCCAGGCAGATAACCTAAATATGGTTGTACTGCTACTGGACATGGAGAAGGCGTACGATAGGGTGGGCTGGTCATTCGTGCCGACAACTCTAAGAAGGATGGACTTTGGTCAGGGTTTTTGCAGTTGGGTCATTGCTATGTACACTATGGCTACTTCGACAGTGAAGGTAAATGGCCATCTGTCGAGACCCTTTATCCCTGTGACAGGGCTTCCCACTGGCCCCGCTTCTCTTCGTTTTGCAGCTGGAGGTTCCGCTTGACAGGATTAGGAAGCACCTGAGTATTCAAGGTTTACAGATCTTGGAGAACCAGGAGTGTAGGGCTAAGGCGTTGGCGGATAATCTGTGTTTAGTATCAGTCAACTCGCTAGAATCCTGAAAAACACTGAAAGGGGTACTGGCGAACTATTGCTGGCTTTCAAAGGCCCTAGTCAACTGGAATAAGTCGACCTTCCTCCTACCAGAGGAGTATTCCCTTCAGGTCGAGTGGGGTATGCAGCGGGTGGTCCCAGAGGAGGGAGAAAGGTTCATGGGGGTTATGGTTAGCACGGGACTATTGAAAGTTACTCAAGGACTTATCCTGCAGCAAAGAGTTTCAGACAGATTGAGAAGGTGGGGCTCTGTCTGGCTTCTCTCACTCTTTGGGTGTGCATCGGTGATAAATATGACCCTATTCTCCTTGATCTGGTTCGTGGGAACAGTAAGAGAAGTAGCTCAGGGGGTGTGCTCAGAGATCTAGAGATTGGCCACGAAGTTCCTGTGGAAACCGAGGGCTACGGTGGAGGAGGGATTCATGGTGAAAGTAGCCTGGGATCTGATTACGTTTCCTAAGGACCAAGGGGGGTTGGGCCTGGTGGATCTATGTCAGAAAACCCAGGCCCAACCGTGCAAATGGATAGCTAAAGTAGCTATAGCAGAGGTCAAGGATGATTGGATCCTATTAGCGGAAAAATCATGATGAGAGAATGGAAGCTTGGTAGACCAAAGGACGTGTGGACTTGCTTCTTTGCGAAATCCTTCCTTCGGAAAAAGCTCTCGTCAGAATTTTGGGATGCAGTAACGAGAGCCTGGGTTAAGCACCCTCATGAGGAGAGAGCCCCGCCAACTACAAGGGAGGAAGTGTTGGGGCAATGCATGTCAGAAAATGCACAGGTTATCAGGCCTGATGGCAACACTTTTTCAGCAGGATCAGAAGCGTCGGCGTTTGGTAGGGCTTGGATCAGAAGAGGAGTGGCCAAGGTGACAGATTTGTGGTCCAAACCAAGGGCATCCGGGAAAACTTTCGAGGAAGTCCGCCCGCTGCTCCAGGGCCTCTGGCACACAAAAGAGCACTGGAGAGAACTGCTACAGGCTCTCCCAGACCATTGGAAGGCTATATTGGGACCAGAGGGCTTAGATCCGATTGAGACCTGGTATGCTGCAGATGGACTAGAAGGAGACAGAGTGATTTGGAGAGTCCATAATCGTATTCCCAGTGCCTTCAGGGAGGTACAATGCTGGAGACCAGTTCAACACTCTAACCAGCTGATACTGGTAGGGGAGGAGACAGTCAGACAATGGAGTAACGCCCCCCAGGCAAGAGTTATCCAGAGGTTTAGTCGAAGGGGGAGACTGTTGTCCACAGAGTGGGTAGGCTCGGTCCCACTCCGGCAGCTGGGAATTGACCCAGTGGCCTGGAGTTGGAGTAGGGAAGGTCAGGCTATGGCCAACCCACAGGGTATGGATCTATCCAACTACTCGGTCCAACAGTCATACAGGTTGGCCGGACTTCGGCTCAGGAGTCATGCCACAATGGCAGTGTCGAGATGGAGTGCAGTGCTGCTAGAGGACATGCATGATTCAGAGAGCAAGATTCTTAAGTTGTGGAACACCTTGCTGGATCTCCCGGACCTTGGACAAGCCAACCTGCTTTGGATGCTATCTCTGTTGGTTACACCCTCAGCAGTCTGGCTGTGCAGCAGAGGTATGGAGGTACGAATGAGCTGCCCATGATGCTCCTGGCCTTTCGAATCCACTAAGCACCTTTGGTGGGACTGCCCAGCATCCAAGAGAGTGTGGAAGTGGTGGGAGGACCATTGGATCCGGTGTGACGCCCAACCTCACGCCCAACGCGACTTCCTATTTCAGAGTGTTAGGGGGCCCGAAAATGCGAAAAAGGGGTGTGCCAAGGATTTTAGGAAAGTGGGGGTGGAGTCTCAGGTTGGAACTGAGATCTCCAGTGGCCAGCTGAGGGGTAGTTGAGCAAGCGGGTAATCTCGAGTTGAATTGGACTCCGGGAGACCGGGCTACCTTTCGTATGAGTGTCGTCGCCGCAGTCCGTCCCGTATCCAATGGACCATCGGGACGCTGTGGGTGTCCCGCTGTGTGATCAGCCGCTGGCGCCGCTCGTGGCAGGCCTCCGAGTCGGACGAAGCGGGCCTCAGGCGCAGGCTGTGTGCTCGCTGTTCGGCTTCAGTCCGGGTTCATCGAACGAACCCCGCGGCTCGACACTCGCTGTCCTGTTGGCACTCAGAGCACGGGGTTCGCGACCAGTAGGAGGCGAGTGTGTGCCACGGGACAGCCATCAGGCAGTGAAAAGGCAACACGAGGCGGTAGGGGGCGAAGTCTGTCTCAATGATGGCGACACCAGGTTCGACGATGATGTGATTTACGTGTGAGCTGGGAAACTGGGAGGGAAAGGGGATCGCACTTAGGGCCCGTTCAATGTCCCATTCACAGACACGTTCGTTCCCTATCCGAAAGGGGAATTTAGGAGGGTTGGGGCGGGGTTGTGTGAGAAGACAGGCGTTTTTCCACTCCTAAACCAGCGCGGTGTCGGAGGGCACGACGTCCCGGCCCTCCTTTGTGTACCAATTCCTCGCTCAGTGCTAGTCCCCTACCCCTTTAGGTCTGGTACATAGGTTATTCCCGACGCGGAACAGCCCCGGTGGCGCAGCGCTCAGCAAAAGGGGTGCACCACGGGACTTCCATTGGTCCACGCAGGCTCGGCGCCCTGCTGTACAGCAGAGCACAACCGGCCTGTGGCCGTGGTAGCCGCCGGGTTCGCCCTGGGACGCGGAGGTGAAAGGGATGGCTCGGTCTTTTCAACTGCGTGCCGAGCGCCCTCTACTAAGTTATGGGTAGGATGCATGAGACAGAAAGCCGTTGTCAGAAAAGAAAAGAGGAAAAGAAAATAAAACGCCAAAAATCTAAACCCGCTTTAGTATGGGAAAAATCCAGTGGCCTCGGGTCACTGCGATGCTATGATTTCCTTTCCAAAATTTTGAGTTGCCGTTTCCCACCTGATTGATCTGTCACTTCATAGGGAAGGCCGCCGATTCAGGTCTCGGACCKCAACTGTCGTCTCATGGTCTGGGTCTTATCGACCCCTCGTAAAATCGCCTACCGGACYTGTTTGTCCGAACCGTGCGGACCCCGGTGGCCAGGTTAAGAGGCAGATACAGTGAGAACTAAAAAGGAAAGAAAATGGGAAAAGGAMGAAAAGGAACCCCRGATCCGTGTGTGAGCGCGGGGCGCGGTTCAGGCAAGGCWGGTGCACGAAGAGATTKTGTGATGCCACCCTTTCCTTTCTTTTCCTTTTCCTGTGGTTATTATTGTTATTTTATTTTATTATTATCAATTAGTTCTCTAAATTTGATTTTCTACCTGTTGGCTTGTCCTTTTGCGGGAAGCCAACGGTTCGGATTTTGAACCATCTTTCTGTGGCCTGAGTAGGCCAATCCCACGTATACAGTCAGTGGGTGCGCTTCGAACAAACATCGCGCAGCAGGACCTCAAAAGGAGGGYGACCCGCGGCCGCATTGGTAGGAGGCTTATCACCCCCTTCATGGACTGTCTCTTATACACTTCTAGATGTGTATAAGAGAATGGAGGGTCATAAGCCCCCTCCTTGCCATCGGACACGGGCACCCAACAGGGGTAGACCGAGGCTGTGTAAAAAAGGGGAAAAGCGATTGTCGATTTCCCGTTATGGGACCACAATGCCAAACCCAATGCCATATCGTTAGGATCTGGGACTGTCAAGAGCAAGGCTAGTCCATAATCGACCGATTGAGTTTAGACAAGTGCGTTATTCTCTGAAAATAATTCGTTTTTTTTATTAGTTATTTTTAAAGGCTGTAAAATTCTTGAAATCGGGTAAGGTATGAAGAGGACTAATCCGAGTCCTTCGCTCAGAACATAGAGAGGACAGTCCTATAAAGGGGAGAGGGAGTTGGGAAATCATCGGCGGCCAGTTGCCTGGTGGTACACGGCCTATACTGCTAGTTTTGATAGGGGGTGGTCTGCTATAGGAAGTCGACGGTCTAGTGTTGTGCTATCTATCAAGCGGGGCAGGCTATCCTGAGTAGCAATGGGGCTACACGGCTATAGGCCTGGCTGTTGGTGGCACACAGTGCGCAGGGTCCCAGTGTCGGGTGAAGGTCCTCAGATTACGATAGCCTTGAACTATGATGGGGGAGAGGTAGTCCGACTGAAGGTTTGCATAGAAGGGGGGAGAGAGGAGGAGATGCGAGGTGACCAGAGGCTACAGGCTGCCATTTTTGAAGCRCGCGACAGGGCGGAACGAAGGTGCAAACGAGATGGGGTGACCGTGGGCTTGAGGGTGAYGATCATCTATCATGAGACCGAGTCATCAACTGGGAYTGAGACAAGGGAGGAACAACATAACGAGAGAGACTCRGGTGGGGAGASTGAAATGAGCGAGGCGGATCGAGAGACGGATCTCAGGTCCTGGAACAGACCCGAGGAGGTYCGAAAGCACCACCGAGCCGCGGAGCCAGTGGAAAAAGGACCTGAGGCCAGCTCTCGACAACTCACGCCCAGAGGCCGCGGAGCAAAAAAGAAGCAGAACAAGGGAAAAGGACGAGTGTGAGGGAGCCGCAAAAGGAGGTCAACGAGAGGTGAAGCAACGCGGGTGACCAGAGCACGTTTTTTGGTGGATATGGTTGACGTCAACCACTGCCTCCTCTCGCACAAGTAGTCCAGTGTCAGTTGAGCCGCGACAAGTTTGAGTGTCATGCCAGAAGTGACCTGCAATCAGTAGTTCTCCTTGCTCCCTTTTCTTGTCACTCGGCGAGTGTTCAGTCACCATATCGTCTTTTTACGCTTGTTGTCAAAGCGGACTATTTTTAGGAGCGCTTTCTCTCTTTTCGGTGCAAGTGCACGAAGGAAGTGAGTGATTGGGACGCGAGCGGTACACAGTCTACTCGCGGCAACCCAGGGAGGCGAGAAGAAGGTTGGCTCACGTGAGAGACGGCGAGGTGGTAGACGTCGAGCAGGGAATAACGAACAAGGGRAAAAAGTATAGAGAAGACGATAGTTTTAGCCATTGTGACGGYCCGACGCCAAAGAAGAGGAGGTTGCTCTTGCGAGCCGAGAGCAGGCACGAGTGACCACCTGGTTTATTCGAAAGGCTCTGCTGCGTTCGCGCGGCAAATGTGTCGTGGTCTGTCCGTCCATGCAACCATGCAGTGATCGAGAGAGACTTGAGTTGATCGTGGCCTGGCGAGATACAAGGTTGTCTTCGTGGGCGTTGCTGGTGATTCCTTGGCAAGGTGAATGTCGCGATGAGCTTCGGGAGATTGGGGTGTGGAACAGTGGAACTATCAATCTAAGAGGGACGAGCAGTACTCGTGAGACGCGRGGCTGTCCTGAGATCGCACTGTGACGGCTATCTCTAACGCTCAGCTTGAGAGGTAATAGCTTTGTCGTGTGGGTGGGCACTAGTAGTTCTCATTTCTGTAGCATCCTGTTGTTGCTAGTTGACTTCCGGTAGAATTTGAGATCGAGTGTTCTTGCTACACCTCTGTCTTGTCTCGGGTAAGGTTCTCGTAGTGGGGTTTGATCATGCCGGGTTGAACCTGGGGTGAATGTGCAGTTATCCTTCGTAGCAACCTTGCTTTTAATGAGAACAGATCTTCATCGTCGGCGCGTAAAGATTACCTTGTGCCCCTTTATCGATCGTGGTCAGAGCGACTTTCTCGCACTGTTGGGAGAATCAGGGGTTGGTGCGATCGCTTGAGAGTTTCATGCAAGAAACAACGGGGTTAGAGCGCGATCACGGGTATACAATGTGTGTGGATTGCAGATAACTAAACAACTTCCTTGCACGCATGCTAGCAGTCTTAATCTAAAAAGGGGTGGGGAGCTTGGCTATGGCTCTGCTATAGGCAACTGTACGCCCTTTTAGCGAACTYTGCTTGGTTGAGCTTGATCTATTCCTTCTCAGCCACGTCATTTAGACATCGTGAACAACCTGGATTTTGACTCTTCTTACCCCCTGGCGTRSCTGTACGAGAGCTTCAATGTATGGGTTTATAATTGTGCATCCGATCTAAATGGTTGCCACCGACCATGAGAAGTTGTTTTGCAGTTAGCAATTAATTGAGTGTGAAACGTGCAAGTTAGTGTGTACTCGCGTGAACGGGATGACCGCTTGATTGCGACATGTGAATGATTGCGCTACTGCGACATRTGGATGACTGCGCTATTGAGAYGTGTGAAGGAATGCGTGACTGYATTGTGTGACAGTGCCATGTGACTGCATTGTGTGACAGTGCCATGTGACTGCATTGTGTGACGGTGCCATGTGACTGCATTGTGCGACAAGTGCCATGTGACGGCATTGTGTGACAGTGCTGTATGACTACGTTACGTGATTGCAYTGTGCGATTGTTTTGAGTGACAGCACCTTGCAATTGCTTATCGCAACTGCCTAAGGGCGTGAGTGGGATGGAGTGCATACTCTCGCCTGATTGAATAATTGCCTATAGTAGTAAGAGCTCGATYGTACCTTGTGGTAAATCTGATGCATGTATGAGTAGGCCAGCGAACGCATGTACGAGCAAGACCAAGCGCCCCATAAGATTGATGACCTCCGGCAGGCGTCTGATCAAATATGCAGGCCTTCTTTAAGGCCTACCTAGTGGGTTTGAGTATCAGAGGGGAGTAAAGAAAAAAATGTCCTCCATTGGTCATGTCCCATACCTTGACCTCTGAGTGGATGGGGAAAAGAAAGTCGGTACGGAGGAAAATCACCTACATCCTCGTTAAATTCCTACTCGAAGGCAACTGAGTGCCTATTTTGCCTTTACCCTCTTTCTCTTATTTCGCAGAAGCCTCGTGCCTCAATTGACCCGTATGCAATTGGTGATAGTTTGAATATTGAGGGCAGTTTCCTCAGAGCCTTTCCCTTTAATTCGTTTTTCTTTACTTGCTTACTATATCGGGGTATGGGCTGGCCAAGTGTCCGGGAGACAGAACTGTAGGTAAAACAAATAGAAAAGGAAACCGAGTTCTGAACCCAGACGGTATCATATTCTTATAAGAGGCCGTGCTGGGGTAGTCGAACGGGCGGTGCTTAATCCTGATTGGGCTGATGGTGACAGGTGAATGAACTGCGTGGAAAGATCCATCAAACCACGCTCAGATTTGTTTTGAGCTCAGAGCCCCTGCCCTCAGGCTCACGTGAGTCTTACCTAAGTGCTGGTATCTATAGATCTCGAGCGCGGAACAGCAGTCTGAGTTAATGAAAGGCACGTGTATACCGGTCTGATAATGAGAGTCTTCAGATTCTAGTACTAATCAATGAGTATGTGCCCCCTTTGAATGGGTTATTAACCATACCCCCTATTGCTAAGCAATCGGAAAACTTTTCCTGAAAAACTGAGGCGAGTAATGAACTGAAGAGGGAGTGAGCAACTGCCAATATCTGGATGAGAAAATGAAAGGATTCTCGCACTCGAGTGTCTGATGATGTCGACAGTCARGGTTSCTGTGTTAGKGTKAGGGACACTTGGACTTACACCATCCAGTATGAGATAGGGGAACACACATGAGTGTCGTGCACAAGGAGACTCGTGTTTCATATAGAAACTGAAAGTGCCCCYCACACGCCTAGCTTGTTTCATCATCACCCGTAGCCCGRTACTCTCGSAGTACARCCCAAGTTAGGTAATARCGTTCAAYGTGAGGGGTCCACGRAACTCATCTGYGGTTCACTTTTGTTGTTGSCTRAACTCRGAAGAACTTGAGTGAATTATGAAAGAAGACGATGTCATTGTGTTGAAGTCCCGTTTGAACAGAGACAAGAAGGAAGGATGGGAGGAAGAGGCTTGCACAGATATGGAATCATACAGACAAACTCAGAGGAGACACGCTGTTGGGATGGCTAAGGGGAAGAAGTACATCGAGTACGTGCTCTGCTTTTATGGTCACGACGGTAAAATGCACAGCACTTGCTCGTCTCTGCAAACCGTTGAACAAGCCAGGTTATTTTTGGGGAAGACAACAATCGGTGGCCAGTTTGTACTCGCAAAAGTACTCATGAGAACAGTTCTCTCTACTCCGGTCAGTGAATCAGTGCTGGCCAGTCTCAACCGGATTTCATGCAAAGAGGCATTTCCTTATCATTATGTCAGTGTCATTGGTTTAAGACAGGGAGATCTGTCAATCTTCATTGTCCAGACCAGTTTTGCTGATGGCACTATCCACGATCTGAGGCCTTACCTGAAGAAGGGCAAGGAGACTCATGAGCTGTTTGATCCCGTCTGGATCTCAGCTACTGAATACCTTGAGCAGAGAGAGAGGGAGCTCGATAAGAGTGGCACTACGCTGACCCGCAGCTTTGGGCCTATGCTCTATACTGACTATTATAGGCCTCCAGACCCTTCTCTTCTCACAGACGACACAAGTTGGCTAGATGTGATCAGTTTGGCAAAGAGATACATCCCTCCGGCAGTGATGGACGTCGAGGCATGATTGAGCCCACCGAGTATCCCTACCTCAGACGAGGAGTCTTTTCGGTGGACGGACTGCCTACTTTATGGGAGGAGTTTTGCTCCATGGTTAACCACTGTGTCATGTGCCTTGGATGGTCATGCTCAGAGCTTGCTGGCTACAGGTGGCATTTTGTCACGAAGCCTCAGTCTCAGATTGTACGTGGGCGTGGGTCACGACACCAGAGAAGATCAATGAAAAGAGATTGAAAAAGACTGACCTGAGGGATGAGTGAGGACTCTTGAGAGGTGCTGACCATGCCTGTTTACATATACTTTATGAGATTATTATGAGTTCTCATTCTTCCCTTATTCAATTGCCCATGTCTTTGCTCGAGTCAGTCAGTCTTATTTTCTGCATTATTCTTGCTTGATGATTGCCTTCGTGAGTGTTTTGTCACAGTTCTCAAAATCGGATTGACATAATTGATTCATGCATAGCACCCCATAATTTTATGATTATTACTTGCATAATTCTCTGTTGTTCCGAATCAAAATAAAAGATTCCTAAGACCGGGGACCGGCGAAGACCGCAATTGAAGGGTCTGACTCGAAGCCGGACGCACACAACAGGAAGGGATTTGCATTATTTAATTTATTTATTTATTGCAATCACATTCAAAATCCTGCATGACAGCCTGTTGGCTTTCCGGTCGCCCGAAGAGGCCCGACTGGAAAAAGTGCGACAAAAATGGTGCCGTTGCCGGGGACATGAAAAGATTTTCATGTCCGGAACGAACCTGGGTCATCATCATCTTTGAGCTTTGATTAGGATGTGAGAACTGTTGACATTTCTGTGAGCTTCATGTTAATTTTATTATTCTCATTTAAGTCCCGATTTTCTTGAGAATCACGACTGGTAACTGTGATTTTAACTCTTCCTTGTGTGAGGTACCACACTGGATCGGGAAAAGGAGATTGATATTATTGACTGGAGAGAATCGAGCTTGACACCAGGTATGCCCAACTGTCGTCCACCACATTAAAAGGAATTGAAAAGAAGAGAGTGAGACGGATGGAGACAAATGCTGGTCGACGGTGTCCTGAGAGAATTGTCTAAATTTGCAACAAGAGGGATATTTCCTTACAGGTATGAGGCTTGTTGGAGCTATCACTCTTGTGGCTCAACCATCTGGGTAGAGCTAACTCACTTCCTGGAGGGAGATATCTATGATATCCGCCCCTATCTCAAGGAAGGAGGCAGCAATGATGGTGAAGATTTTAATTGGTTATGGGAGATTGTGATCCTATTTATCTATGATGAAAAGACAGACTTGATCAAGCAAAAGTGGAAGGTGGAATGGGGTATAATGTCAGTAACATACAAGAATGTTACAATTTCTCCTATACCTGACAGCTATTGTGATGGGACTAACTGGCTTCCAATAATCAACATGGTATTGACAAGGGAGAAAAGAAACGGTGGTCATGAGAGCTGAAGAGATTTCAGCAGAAGTAATGAGACAAAGAAGGTCAAATTTTGGCAGAGGTTTGGGTCCAAGTCAAGAGAGGGTTGAATCTCTCCTAAGGTCGCTGAATACTCTAAGCAAGAGAGAGACATTTCTATATGAAGTTGTCAGGTATGAGATGGTCGAGAGCGGATGGGAACAGAAACGATTATATGTACTGATATTCTATTTCACAGATCTGGATGTGTATGATGTGAGAGTCTATGTTCTAGAAGAAAGAAGTGCTGAAGCGGTGTATGAGAGATGCTGGGGATTTGCTGAAGAGGTAGTACTGAGAGAGAAAAAGGTTTGAGAGAGAGAACCAATGTTTCACGGGGTCGACTCGATTTACTGTCTTTGATGGATTCTCAGTCCCTCCCTTACCTGATATCAATCTATCTAAAAACAATTGGTATGTCATGAGAAAGTTTGCATGGAAAGTGAAGAGAGCCCAAGAAGAATACTCTAAGTAGTCAGGATAACTACTGTGAGGGGTAGACTCTATGAGGTGATAGGGTGTGATAATCCTTTTGTGAACCTGAGATATGAGACTTGTGAGAGAGGGACTATAATATTTCACATCCCAGTGGTCAAATTCCTGAGTACTGGCAGTCTGGACGTACGGATCAAGGAGTGGCTTGAAAAGTTAAAGAGAAAGGTAACATGGGGGAAAGAAGTAAGGCAATTTGAGAGGCTTCATGAGTTCTCAATTGCTGAGGGATTTGAAGACAGGAGAGATTGGATGCCTCTGTTGGAAGTCATTGCAGAGATTAGTAGAGCAAGAGTAAAAGACTCCATTGTGATGATAAAATCCCTACTCCTGAGTACTTTTGAACACAAATTCGAGATCCCTGATTATGTCCAACTTGAGATCTACCTTTCAGATGTTGCTTATGATGATTAGCAATGCCCAGTTTGATAGAACAGGTGACACTAGAAGTTGTGTTGGAAGGTAGAGTAGTCAAGATAGAAGGGACTCTTCGGATCTCTGATATAAATCTTTCTACCCTAGACGAGCTTGAGTTTTTGCAGCCTTTCTTGGATCGTATGAGAGATTCTGCCTTGAGAATTAGCACTGACCAGACTAAGATAAACTATCTGTTAAAGGTGGTGAAAGTGGGAACTACTGAGAGAGTATCATACCATACTTTTCAGGAACGGGTCTCTTTTGCAAGAAGGATCAACAGTGGGCTGTAAATGATGCAATTTGATTATGAGATTATAGACCTGACTCAATATTTTATGATACGGGGTACTATAAAGAGGTATGATAAAAGACTGAGTAGGGATGATGAGAAATAATTGATTAAAGATTACATTAGAAGGCTGAGAAGGATTGCACTGCCCTTGATCACTACTCAATCAATTATTGCTTATACCCTATATGTACATAACTCTCAGAGGGTAGAGCAGACAAGAAATGAGAGAAACGAGCCTGTATCTCTTGCGAGAAGAATGAGGGATTGAAGAGCAGATAAGAAAAGGATAAGAGTGACAGAAAGAGAAGAGGATATCTGGGAAAATCTATGGTTAAGATGGCAGGGCGAGGAAGACCAAGTACATCAGCAGGGACCAATAAAGAGGCCTTGGTTGGGGTTATACGGGAACTGGTCGAGAGAGTTGATACTATAAAAGGAGGGTCAGACGTTGCAAGAGGAAAGAGGTCAGATGAGAGAATTCCCTGCTTCAGAGGACCTCAGGTTAATAACTTCTTGGATGAGTATGAATTATTTGGACTCATTTATGGTTGGACAGATAAGCAACGGCTTAAGCACCTTTTATCTTATTGTGACATTGATTCGAGACTGACAGTTCAGGAACTAATGGAAGGTGCTACTACTTGGGAAGAAGTCAAGGAGAGATTGAAAAAGAAATTTGAGAAAGATTCAGTTTCAACCACAACTAAGGACTTACTTAACATCAGAAGAGCTAAATATGACACTTTCAAAGTTTTTCTTTAGACCTTCATCCGAACAGCAAGAAAAATTTCATATTTGGACGAAGCTCTAGGATGTCATATATTTTTGACAAATTTTACTGACACTGAAAGGCAAGCAGTTCTTAATCAAGCTCAGCACTATCCTCTTAGATGGGATGAAATGGTTACAATCATAAGAACTCTACCTACTGTCTCCCATAAGAAATGGTCACTGGATCAGATCAGTACTTTGGCCAAGGACTGGGAGACAGAGAATGGAATGAATAGAGGAAGCAATTTGACTGATGAGAATATTCTTTAAAAGGTGATGGCTAACTTTATGCCGACAAGGCCTGCAATGCATGCTGTGGATGACAGGGGAAAGAAAAAGGTTGAAAGTAAGGAGGATGATAACGATGATGATGACAACGATGATGATGACAACGAAAATCATGGTAAGAAGGGGGATTCGTCCAGAGCCAAAAGGAATGAGAAGAATGGTGATGGAGGAAACAGAGAGAGAAGGAAATATGATGAGCGTCCTAAGAGGAGTTTTACTTGCTACTATTGTGGCGAAAGTGGACACACTACCACCTACTGCAAACCACTTGAGGAGGATGTAAGAAGTGGGGTGGCAAAGAAGGATGCAATGGACCATGTCTGTGATAGTTCATGGAATAAGTTGGACCCCAAACATCCGGGAGGTATGAGGCTTCTTGCTCTTAAACATGATGAAAAGATGAAGAATAGGAAGAAGAGAAAGGTCAATGTGAATGTTTATTTCCTCACTGGAGACTTGCCTAATGAACTAGTACAAAGAGCAGATGACCCTTAAACCACGATTTAGTTATCTCTGCAGTCTTTAACATTCACAGAGTGTGAGTCTAGTGAGGCATGAACAAGTGAGTCTCCATTGGAGGGGAACCCTACTTTTCATAATCTCTTTGGATTAGTAGAGTCCTTTTCCAATGAAAAGGCTCATTTCCTCGCTAATATGATGTCATTCCATGGTCATCTACCCCAGAACTTATCATGGAACCCAGCGTCGGGGATGGTAAAGTAAGGAACCACCAAACCCGTATGACACCTCAGATGATAGAAGAAAAGAAAAGAAAGAAGGTTGAGGAATCACTTATCGACATCCTTGATGATCCTGAACCAGAACGATCACAAAAAAAAAATGAACAAGGGAGAAAAAGAAAATTTATTCTCAAGAGTGATTTGGATGATGGGACTGTGATTTCAAATGTAATTGCTAAGATGCTGGAAGAAACGGAAGTGACACTGTCTTTTAAGGAAGCAATGACACTAGCACCCAAACTGAGAGAAGAGTTGAAAAGGTTAATTGAGAAGAAGAATATGGAAGTTAATTATTTGGAGTCAGTCTTTCCCAACCAAGTGAATAGGTCACTACCAGGTTGCAATATGAGATTTGCAACCATGGGTTGTGGGCATCTTACAATTCGCATTAATCAAGTGAAGATTCTAGCCCTAGTAGATTCTGGGGCAGAGATGATACTTCTTTCACGAAGAACGATGGAAGTTTGTAATTTATCAATTGACAGACCTGCACAAAATGTACTGAGTAATATAGCCGGAGAGCTGTTCGTGACAGGATTCATTGATAATTTGCCTATCAAGGTTGAGACAATGACTCTGGAGTTACTAGGTTTTGTAGTACCTTACCAAGATCATGACTGTGTCTTGGGAGCTCCATTCTTGCATAGGATGGAGGCGGTCCAATTTTTTCAGTCATGAGGGATCATCCTAGATCAGTCTACAGGATCTAGAGACTGCTCAAGAGCAGACCTTTAAGGTCGGTACAAAAAATGATTTCAAGAATCAACAATCTGCTAATTCGATTAGGAGGGAGGAATCTGGTGAAAGGGTTAGGAGACTAAAGGAAGAAGGGAAACGAGAAGCAAAAAAAAAGATTTCAGTGGGAATCAATCAAGTTTCGAAAATGATGAAAGCCCTTGGTGAATTCGAGGATGAAGATAGGCAAATTGAAGCCTTCAAGAAAGCTGTAGAGATTGCTAAGGGAGGAAAGATGAAATTGAGATTTGCATCGACTGACCCTTTTTTAGTAAAATAGTCACTGGGTCAAAAAGAAAATACAAGCACAAGGGGGTGAAGAAAAACCCAGTGGCAGTCTTAATAGAGAAAGATTATGATGAAGTATTGAAAAAGGAAGACAAATTATAAGAGCATTGAGGGAATCAGCAAAACTGGAAAATAGGGTCACCAGAGAAAGGTTTGACACAATAAAGATAGGCTCGGATCATTTTATCCTACCTAAAGAGAAATAATATATCTTCAAGATGTGTCAGGAATTCTCTGGTGCTTTCTCCTTTAATGATGAGGAGAGAGGGCGATTGGACGTGGACATAATCAAGATGACCAAAATTTGGACAGTTGACCATGTTCCATGGAATGATAGGTCAACCAAGTATGCCTTGAAGGAAGAGGCAGAGGTTGTAAAGTATCTTGACAAAAAGATTGCATCTAATGTTGCTGAACCTGTTAATGGACAATATGCTCACCACTGGTTTTGTTTCTGGAAACTAGGGGGCGGGCTAAGATGCATACAGAATCTTCAGAAGCTCAATTCTGTGACGGTACGTGACTCAGGTAGTCTTCCTAATGCTAATCTCCTCGATGAATCATTTGCTGGTCGATGTATTTATTCCATAGTTGACCTGTATTCTGGTTATGATCAGTTCCCTATTGATCCCACTAGCCGGTCAATGACTGTCATGCTCACTCCAAGGAGGCTTGTTCAGATGTGCGTGGTACCTCAGGGCTGGACTAACAGAGTGGCAGTTATTCTAAGGGATATGATCAAAGTCATGCAGGATATTTCTCCGGAAATAACCAGTCCCTACATTGATGATAATCCTGTAAAATTACCCTTGGTAAGAGATGAAACTTTGGTCGTAGGGGGAGTCAGAAAGTTTGTTTGGGAACATGCTGAGGAAATAAAGATTGTTCTAGAAAGACTTCAAAAGTATAATCTAACTGTCCGTGGACCAAAGTCCCTTCTCTTCCAACCAGAAGTGATAATCATGGGCTTCAGATGTTTCTCCAAGAGTAGGAGTCCAAATCCCAAGAAAATAGACAAGATCTTGAACTGACCTCTGCCTCTCAAAAGAGTGACAGATGTCAGAAGCTTCTTGGGAGTCTGTGTATTCTGGAGGATTTTTATTCCTCATTTTGTTGCCCTTGCAGAGCCTCTGAGAGAGATGGTAAGGCAGGGTGCTAACTTAGCATGGAATGATAAAAGACAAGTTGCAGCAGAAACGTTGCAAGAAAAACTAAGAGATGGTGGAGTAGTGCTGGGAGTACCCTATTATCATGATGAGGAGACAAGACCTTTCATCATTGAGGCTGATGGAGGACCAGAGACTCTAGGTGGAGTGCTTATTCAGAAAGATGAAAATGGGAGAGAGAGGCCTCTAAGATTTGAAAGCAGAACCCTCAATTCTACTGAAAGAGGTTACACCCAATTTAGGACAGAGCTACTGTCAATCATTCATAACCTCAGGTGCTTCAGACACTACGTTCTAGGAAGGAGATTCATCTTGAGGACTCATGCATCTGCTGTGATTGGTGCCATTAAAAAGCACCAACAGGTAGATTCAACAGTCAGCAGATGGATCGCATTCATCTGGACATATGATTTTAAAATGGAGAAGATCTCCATTGAGAAGAACAGAGCGGATGGCTTAAGCCGGATTGAGTGGCGAGAAGAAGAAGAAGACGTGAATGGAACAGTTGAAGAATCCGCCTATGTTGATAATTTCCTTAATGAAAAAGATGATGAGGATTATGAGGCACCATACTCCTACAAGTGGAGTCTGTGGTCTGAAGAGAAACACAGTTGGGGAGAAATCCCAAGTGCATACGTTTATGAATCGATTCTTGGGAAAGAGGAAGAAGATGAACCGAACGATTGGTATGCCAGAGTTAATGCTGCAGCAGTGGCTGCTCATGAGATTGGGGAAAGTTCAGGTTCAAAGGAAGAAGAAGAGAGTGAAAAGAAGGAAGAAGATATATTTTTCTTCTATGAAAAAAATAATGAAAACTATCAAGAGATTGGCAGAAAGATGAAAAAGAAACAACTAAAAGAATATTATTGTAAAGATTTAAGGAAGAAATTCAGGCTAAAAAGAGGACATCTCTCTGTGGATGGTAAGGGAGGCCTACCTCCACTAAGAGTAGTTTGTGGTAAAGAGAGGCAGTTGGAGATAATTGCTGCTCTACATGAGGGGGTTGTCGGTGGTCACAAGGCTGCTGAAGCTACCTACTCCAAGACTGCCAAACTCTACTTCTGGCCTGGCATGAGAGACATGATTTTCAGATACTGTAAATCATGTGTCTTATGTCAGAAGAGGTCTACCACAAGGATGATTGAGTCCCTATTCCCTACAATCCTGGTAGAGCCAGGTGGTAGAGTTCATCTGGATCTCATCACTATGCCTCCAGGCAAGGGTGGGATGAGATACATACGAAACATGAGAGATAATTTCTCTGGATACGTTGAGGCAAAAACTCTGAAAAGGAAGACACCCGAGCAAGTGGCTGATTGGATAGAGGAAGTCTATCTCAGGTATCCTTTTATCAGAGAATTTGTCTCAGAAAGAGGATCAAAATTGAGAAATGAGGTTGTCAGAAGAATTACACTCAGATTGAGTGTCAGAATTCGATATGTGACTACTTACCATCCTCAAGCGAATGCTCCTGTAGAAAGAGGCCACAGAACTCTGAAAGATTCATTGGTCAAGTGGTGTGAAGGAAAGCTCAGTAACTGGCCAAAGGTGTTAAGAGTTGCTGTATATGCTGATAATATCACAATCAAGAGGACTACTAGTTATGCACCTTTTACTCTCAGGTACGACCAATATGCTACATTGCCTATTGAGAGTATTGTCAAGCTATGGTCAAGTCAAGAAAGTGACAGAGACTATTTCATTTCAGAGCTTCTTCAGATCCGGATGAGGCAAATAACAGAAGTTGATCAAGCAGTGATGGATGCAGCAGAGAGAATGACATTCAGCAGGCTATCAGATCACGAAAGATGGAACAAGAAAATGTATATAAGAAAAGAGAAATTGAAGATTGGAGATGTTGTCCTTCTGTTTGACAGTTCTCTTGAGACACAATGAACTAAAAGGTTGGAGCCCAGATGGTTTGGTCGTTACAGAATTACTGGGGAAGCAGAGGTCAAAGTCTATGAGATTTCAGAGATGGATGGATCTAGGGTTCATGACATGGTATCAGGGTCGAGACTTCGTAAGTTCCTCTTTAGAGACCCTGACTTGATCCCTACAGTGATTCCAAAGAGAGGAAAGAGAAGTCAACCATCTAAGTAAGGGAACGGTCATAAAAGACTGAGAAAGAGTACAGTAAGACACTGAGACAGTGAGGCTGAATTATCAGCAGACAATGATCATTCTTGCGTAGTCAATTCAGCATTTCAATTTCGGTATTTCAGTATCAGTACTTCAGTTTCAGCACCTCAGTTTCAATATTCCAGTTTTCAACAAGTGATTTCGTTATCTATTTCAGCAAGCAACTAAGCTAATGAGACTATATTTTTGGTACAGCGCTGCAGTCGTTCCATGAGTGTCAAATCCTGAGAGTAAGGAGTAACTGTGAGTATAATTTTGAGAGCATTGACACAGTGTCAAGATCTGAGAAACTCATGGCTGTGGCACATCAAATGATATAAGCAGTATTATTCTTATCACAAAAAGAAAGCATGATGGACACAAAGAAGTTCAGTTCTGTCTGAATGAAAGTTATCAGCAGAAGGACTTCGTGTCTCCGACTAAGTTGTCCATCCAAGAGATTTGGATGAAGGCAGGAATAAAGAAGTTCAGCTGTACTTGACTGAGGGTGGTCAGTAGAGGGACTTCGTGCTTCTTTGCTAAGGGTCTGTCTGCACTCAAATGAGGGAAGAGACCTCTCTGAGATCAGAGTTTCAGTATTTCCTTGAGACTGACGGGACGTCTCTTGGAAAAAGAAATCCCAGTTGAGGGAAGGGACCTCTCTGAGGCTAGCACAAAGTTTTTGCTTGTGACTGAAGGGAGATTTTCTTGCAAACTCTTAGTGTTGGCTAGCATGTTATTGTTCAGTGCCTCTTGAGATTGAAGGGACGTCTTTTGAGAAATGTTTGTCCTATTATGGGGCGTGGGCAGTCTACTTGTGGGTTATGATATGCTTGCCTGACTCTCTGTGTCTGGGTTTTCTTCTCTAACCTAAGGATGCGTTGATTGTCGGGGCCAGCCAGAGCCTTACCGCAGTAGGTTGCAATCTGGTGAGGTCAGCAGGTCCCCGACGCGAGTGTCGAATTCCGTAGTCAGCTGAGGCTAAGACTCCAGGAGTTTGGCCTATGAGGCTAATAGGGGTCAGCTGGAACCCTACCGCAGTCAGAGGATGCAATCCAGTGAGGTTAGCCAGAGCCTGGAACTGTGGTTAGACCGGGTCCCACGTTCAAAAATCTGGGCGGGGTAGCCAACGCCCTTGGCCAAAAACTGGTAGGTGAGTCGGTCCCTGGCCGCAGTGGTCAAATCCGGATTCAGGACAGTCAGACTGACGGGACGTCTATTGTCATAGGGTGACCAGACCCGCTATAGTCTGGGTGTCCTGGCGAGAGTGCTAAAGGGTTGTCATACTCGAGTAGTGGGTATGATTGGTCCTAACCTGGAGGCAGGTTAAAGGGGCTGTCAAGGCAAATGGTCTCACTAGTCCTGGCCTGAGGCGGGCCGAACGAGATATGTCAGACTTACGGGACGTCTAGCATTCCTAGCCAGTGGTGGGCCGAAACCAAGGCAATCAATAAATCCTGGGTGTGGGGAACCTTTATGTATTAATTGTTAATTGTTATTTATTATTTTATTTATGAGTTTTATTTTAATTTTTGTTAATGCTTGACTGCTGGTTGTCAGAGGGTCTGCTTGTTGGGGCATGGTTRTTGTCTGTGRGACTTGCTGGTTTTGCAGGTATACAGATACTTGTCTGAAGTTCCCAGACTAGGGAAAAGAAAAAGGGGTTTGGTATCCCTTCCCTTTTGTCTGAGAAGTTGAGGAGACGCCTCACTCAGACCAGAGAAAGAAAGGAAGGGTTTGGTATCCCCATCAGGTGCTTGAGAAGCTGAGAAGACGTCTCACTCAGGCCAGAGAACAGAAAAAAGAGGGTTTGGTATGCCTTACTTCCAGCACGGCAGACAGAGTGAGTACCCCCGTTACTAGGGTCATTCTTGGCTTAAATGTCTGATCAAGAGTTGAGGTAACGTCCATGTGAAAAACCAACAGTTAAACAAGTCAAACATTCAGACGAAATTCTTCTTAAAATTTTATTTGGTGGCCGACAAGCAGCCTGGTTCATGAGGAACCTGCGTCCCTGGCCTTAAGGAAGCCAAACTCTCAGGCCTGGGACACTATAGAATGGATAGTGAATTGGAAATCTTATGAGCCGAAATCAGACTTAGAAAGCAGAGAAGAAGTCGTGCTTATACAAGACATAAAAGACAACCATGAGTTAAAGCTGGAAAAAAAAGAGAAGGAAGAAGATGCTAAAGAGCACACAGTGACTGGGGTGATGAGGAGACGAGACAGTGCATGGGACAGCAGGAGGCGGAGTGGGCACTATGGCCTTGCTTACGGCTGGGGTGGGAGGAGCTCTAGGAATACAAGGGGGAGAAGAAGCACTGGGGGTACTATAGCGCGCATCAAATTTTTTACGAAGGTACTCCATCCTGTCAGGGGATGGACTCTTCTCGTACCACCCTGATGATGGATAACGTAGATAGGGCCTCAGATGCGCGTAGCCTCTTGGTTCTTCCTCCTCCTCCTCCTCTGAATTGTAGGAGCATCGTGCCCTAACCGGTGGCTCCTCTTTGGCCTTTCCTACCCTACCTCCCCTTCCTCTACCTTGTCCACGGCGTGCTTCGGGCATGATAAAGTGAAAAGATTGTTAAGGGAGAGGTGAGAGACAAAGGATAATAGCACTAAGTGAAATCTATGATAAAAGGAGGGGCTATATGAAAAATAAAATAAAATTACGGTGATGAGATAGACAAAGGGAGAAAAGAAAGCGGGGAACTGATAAGAGGGAAAAAGGGGAGAGTGACTGCGCTAAATATGAGGATTACACCCAGCGATGGTCGAAGGAAGGTGAGCACCAAGAGTGAAGTCAAGCGCAGATAGTAAGAGAAGTGAGCGCTGGGGAAAGGCAAGCGTTGAAGAAAGAAATGGGTGCTGGAAAATAGATCCTCCTCTGAGAGAGAAAGTGAACGCTAAAGCAAAAATGGAAAATGGACCGCCTAGAGCTAGGGTGCGGGTTCCGCAGTGAGTTGCAAGTAGTGATGAATGAGAAGTGCTGCTGCTCTCGCTAAATTTATGTTGAAAACGCGATGCGTTTCGACCCAGCGAGGACGCTGGGTGGGGGTTTGGTATTATGTCGGAGGGCACGGCGTCCCGGCCCTCCTTTGTGTACCAATTCCTCGCTCAGTGCTAGTCCCCTGCCCCTTTAGGTCTGGTACCTAGGTTATTCCCGACGCGGACCAGCCCCGGTGGCGCAGCCCTCAGCAAAAGGGGTGCGCCACGGGACTTCCATTGGTCCACGCAGGCTCGGTGCCCTGCTGTACAGCAGAGCACAACCGGCCTGTGGCCGTGGTAGCCGCCGGGTTCGCCCTGGGACGCGGAGGTGAAAGGGCTGGCTCGGTCTTTTCAACTGCGCGCCGAGCGCCCTCTACTAAGTTATGGGTAGGATGCATGAGACAGAAAGCCGTTGTCAGAAAAGGAAAGAGGAAAAGAAAATAAAACGCCAAAAATCAAAACCCGCTTTAGTATGGGAAAAATCCAGTGGCCTCGGGTCACTGCGATGCTATGATTTCCTTTCCAAAATTTTGAGTTGCCGTTTCCCACCTGATTGATYTGTCACTTCATAGGGAAGGCCGCCGATTCAGGTCTCGGACCKCAACTGTCGTCTCATGGTCTGGGTCTTATCGACCCCTCGTAAAATCGCCTACCGGACYTGTTTGTCCGAACCGTGCGGACCCCGGTGGCCAGGTTAAGAGGCAGATACAGTGAGAACTAAAAAGGAAAGAAAATGGGAAAAGGAMGAAAAGGAACCCCRGATCCGTGTGTGAGCGCGGGGCGCGGTTCAGGCAAGGCAGGTGCACGAAGAGATTGTGTGATGCCACCCTTTCCTTTCTTTTCCTTTTCCTGTGGTTATTATTGTTATTTTATTTTATTATTATCAATTAGTTCTCTAAATTTGATTTTCTACCTGTTGGCTTGTCTTTTCGCCGGAAGCCAACGGTTCGGATTTCGAACCATCTTTTTGTGGCCTGAGTAGGCCGATCCCACGTATACAGTCAGTGGGTGCGCTTCAAACTGACATCGCACGGCATGACCTCAAAAGGAGGGCGACCCGGGCACGTCTGCATAGGTCAGGCAAGGTGCCAAAAGGGGAAGAGATCACACCGTGGAAGGAGTCGAGCAGAATGAAGGGCATGAGTACGGACAAGTGGCAATCCTCCCACATACGAAGAAGTGACATGTGGCAATAGCTGACAGAGGTAATTTTGGAGGCCCCCTTTGTCCCCTCTCCTTACCTAACAAGTTTTGTTATTTCTGCGAGGCAATCTCGCGTGTCTACTCGGTCCCTATGCGTCCTAGCGGGGAAGGATACGTCGAATGGGTAGATTGCCGACAATGTGTCTCCGGGACCCATGGCTCCTACATTCAGTACCAAAACGCAGATAAGGTTTGGTTGTGTTCTTTGTGTCGATTTTATAAAATTCCTACTGAAGCCCGCTTTCTTGAAGCCACGTCGGAAGGTTTAGAAAAGACTCGTAGGTTTAGAAGGGCTAAGGTACGGACAAATGTCGTTTTGATAGCCACACTGGTCGGGAACCCCCTCTGAGACTTCACCGAGGAGGACCGTAGAAGGGCTAATGAGAGGGCCCGAGACTAACGATGGAACGAGGGACGGTAGAAAAAAAACGAAAGACCAAAGGTAGTGGGATTTAGATGTCCGTACACCATCCGTTCATGAGGTATGACTGGGTTAAGTCGGCACACGAGGAAAATGCAGCTCACTTCGCCGTCCGAATCACGGAGGCGACGATTGATAAAAATGAGTGGTATTGGTCCAACATTCGTAACGATGTTAAGTTCATCGTCCGAAATTGTCAAGTCTGTGCCGCTGACAAAGCGCCAATTCAGCCGCCTAGGTCGATAGTGCCTACCATAGTTGAACGGTCATTCCAGATGGTTATTATGGATACCACCAATATTGTCGTACCCCCTAGACCAAATAGCTGTGAATATTCAATTTTGTTGGTATTCGTGGATCACTTTTCGAAATGGATCGAGGCGTATCCATGCAAGACGCGATAGGCGGCCAAAATCGCGTGATACGTCAACCGTTTTCTCGGGATGCACCGAGACACAGAGGAGATCCTAACGGACAATGGGGCAGAATTTAGAGGGGAAGTCTTGAGGAACCTAGTCTTACACGTTGTCTCTATCCACAATACTGCTCCCCACATGTCGCAATCTAACGGATTGGTGGAAAACGTCAATCGAGTGATTAAGATAGCTCAGCGACGCAATATCATGGCAAATAACAGGAGGCCTTGGCCCGATATTGTGGACCATATCCTGGCTATCCACCGGGGGACACCCCACGAATCCACGGGTCTGACCCCCTTCCAACTACGGACCAATAACCTACCCTGTGTAGCCCTACCGAGCCTAAATGATGAAACGACCCTTCCACGACGGACCACTAGGGCGACGGTTAAGGACAAAGCCCAATGCCACCTAGAACTGATGGAAAAGGTCCTCCCCCGATTGACCCGAAAAAGACAACGAATGACGGAAATGGCCCATGGGAGACAAGTCAGGAACTACGAGGTCCGGAATGGAACGTTGGGCCTCGACCCCTATATAAATTAGGGGACATCGTGCAGGTGAGGAAATGTACTCGTCAGGGCAAGCTAGCGCCACGATTCTTTGAGCGATTTTGCGTGGTCGAGCTCGGTCCAAGTCGGGTGAACACGGTGCAGCTTGCGCCGGAGGTGTCGGGAAGTCAATCAGCTCGTCCGATCATTCGACACGTGTCCTAACTTTGTCCACTCCCCTCTTTCCCTTCTCCTCCATCATCTACGTCGTCCCTCTGTCAAGAGGAAGACGACGACGATCTTGAATCCTCCTTTCTTTCTCAACCCTCGTCTTCGACTCCGCCTCCATCGCCATGAGTTTTTTGACGGAGCAGGTGACCGACAAGCGTCGGATGAACCCGAGGGGGCGTATATCCGGCAGGTGCAGCGATCTCGGTCGAGTCTCGATTTTCTTCGATTTGCGACTTTCTTCAGCACAACAGTCATCCACGCAGCACCAGAGTTCCGCTTCGTACACGCAGGGACGACGCGTGTACCAACAGAAAAATTCCCACGAAAAATGGAAGTTGAAAAATATTCCATAAAAAAAAAATCCTTTATACTTATAAATTATCATTCCAATGTTTGTCCAATTCTAAAATTTTCAATTTAATTTGATAAGTTCACGTCTAAATATCAATTTTCCCTTCCAACTTCATCACTTAGTTCAAGATGGAATGAAAGTCTGGACGAGTTTATGAAATGTTTTAATTAAACTTTCATTCTACTACAACAAATGTCTTTTAATTTAGATTGGATCAATCTATTTATGACAGGAAATCCTTAATTAGAATGACAGTCTCATTAAAATATTTTATGAACTTATCCAGACTTTCATTCTATCTGTAGCATGCAATTCAAACTTCAAAGAAGAAGGGACACCCCATTCTTGGAAGGAAAGTTTTCAAGTAAGACAGACAATTTTGAAATTTGAATGACATTTTTTAAGATGGAATGAAAATTTGAAATTTAGAATGTAATTTTACTCTAGAATTATTATTTAATTCTGGAAATTTTTTCTGCAGACTGATTGAGATTTTGGCTTTCCAGCGCCTGCCCTCGCCTGATATTAGCCACATATCTGTCATCGTCACCTTCACGGGCGATATCACGGCGATACACTCGGCGATTCATGCAGACATCTTTCGACAGTTCGGGGGTTGGGCCGAGGAGATCACGGCCACGTGGGTCGAGTTGCTGGCTCGGCCAGGGGAAAGGATTGTGACCTCGAACGACATAGATCTCCGACTCTGCACCTCCAGCAGCACGCCGGAGATCCTTTTCCAAGAGCTCCTTCCCTTTGAGTAGCCCCAATGAACCGACATCGTCTCTCCCTCTTCAACCTTCCATCTGATCTCCCCACCGTCTGGCAATCTGTTGTCGTTCTCGCCCTTTCTTTTCGGATCCGGGAACTCGGCGTGCCGATCTTGGACGAAGACAAGTGGAACGAGTGGTAGGACACTTACGTGGAACTTGACTTCTGGTTGGTGGACGTGGTGTTTCACTGGGCGGAGCCGGCCTCAAAAGCTAAAGGAGGTGAGGTCCAGGACGACAAGGTGGAACTGTTGATCGCGCAGGCTTGGCGGACGGATACAGAGGGGGAATTGTTAGGGATATTATTTGGCAAGGTGGAAGAAGGTCATCTCGACGCAATCAAAGGCGAGTTGCTGGTGTTTTTAGCGTAGTTGGTGGACGATTTGCCCCTCGACATCCTATTGAGGTGTGACGGGAAGCCAAGGACAGATGTGCTCATTCGCACGCTTGCGCCGCATCTGTTGTGGTCCACGTGTATGGAGATGGACGGGGATAACTGCTTTTACCCATCCCCGAGCCTCTATCTCGAAAGCGACGTCACAGATCTCACACTGTGGGACCCTTTTGTCCGGCGAGGAAACGCGCTAGGAGCTGGTGACGAGGAAGAAGAAGAAGAGGAGGCAGAAAAGGAAGAATCAGGCACTGATCGGGACGATCCCGACTACATCGGGTCGACAGGAGAGGAAAATAGATCGGGAGAGTCGAGTGGCCGTCCCAGGCGAAGCAAAGAGGAGGAAGAGGCCGAAGCTAAGAGGAGGCGGGAAAAAGCGGAGGGCAAGCAGCCAGTCAAAGAATCCAATAGGCCGCCACCACAACTGTTGCTAGGTGATCCATCGCTAAATCCGGAGCCTTTGCACGAAGAGTCCGAAGGAAATGGAGCCGCAGCAGAGGGATTAGGAAGCCGACGTCGCCGAAGGAGTGAATCACCGGCTTGATCTTCTCCGCCATCCCGAGCCACTCCTCACCCATGTCGAGATGCAGACAATCGGGCTTCGTCCCCGGTCATTATCCCATTGTCCCCGTAACTTCCTCACCCCTCACCAACTCTCGGGTCGACCCCATTCCCTGATGGATGGTGCCCTTTCCCGCCTCACTCTTCCACCAATTGTACGCCACCCACCTTCTCGTCACCGTTGTCCAGCATGCTACCACCCGCTCCCTCGTCGCCCCCTTCCCTCTCCATATCCTTCTTTGCACCGCGACCTGGCGGGAATTTAATAATATAGAAATCTAGTGCATCATCTCAAGCGCAATCCCCGCTTGCGAGAATTACGAGAGCTTCCGTGCTGCTATCCCTCGCACCCTCTCCACCCTCTACCCCGACTATCTCGCCTCTCTCCCTTATAAACGGGAGCACCCCTGATTCCCTCGCATCCACCGCACCATCCACTATACCCGGATCCCCACCAGCCATAGAGAGATCTCCCGCTTCGTACCTCCCCTCCCCCAAGTCTATCCACCACCTCCTTTGCCCGTTATCAGATTGTCGTTCCCCATAAACATTTAGGATGGAGCCCACGAACGCCACGCTGAATGACTTCCACACTCTCATCTCACGGTAGGTGTCATGTGTGAGCTCCATGTCGATCCTTGAGGACATAGATTGACACATGATGAGTGAGCAAGCGGGAGCTTGCTCAAGATTGCAACCCCCTGGGCGTCACATATGTGAAATAATGTGACGAACCATTTTCTGAAACCACGCGACTTTCTGCGCGAAGTTGCTTTGGGGGAACGGGGTGGGTTAGTCGGGTGAAGTACGTGGGGATGAGTCGGTTGGGCAAGTTGCATGGATGCCCTCGCTTCTTTTTCGTTTTCCTTTTTGACTTTGTTGGGCCAGTGTCGGGAAAAGTCCCGCGTAGGCAGTTAAAAGATCGCGCCTTAGAGAGCGCGAGAAATAACTGTTGCCATAGCTTCCTTCTCGTTTTGCTGGGGCTAACAGGAACGAGAATTTTGGTGCGATGAACGTGCGGGAATGTCGTTTGATTTTTTGCATGGATTTCAACTACTGTCGAGCCCCTGTGGGCTCCTCGGAATTATTTTCGAGTTTTCGTTCTTCGGAATTTTCTTTTCCTGCAATTCGGACTTAGATAGGAGTTTAGGAACTTTGAAATTTTTGCTGCTTAGTGCTTCTTGCTTGTGCGCGCCTTCCTGTGGCCGGAGCAGAGTTCTGACTGAGTGGCACCCTTAATCTTGCGTGCAACTGTAATTTTTGGCGGGCGCAATTGTAACTGTATCTGTCTTCTTGATTTCCTCGCCTTCTTCCCGCCTCCTTTCTTTCTGCTATGCGTGTACCTCCCTACGATCTGATTGGCCAGGACGTTGCATGGTCAGATCGATGCGTGGTGAGTGGCTACGTCCCCCGCGCCGCGGCCTGGCCATGCAGAACGTAGGCACTTTCTTTCTCCTCCCTTCCTCCTCGAAAGCGCAATCCCATATCCGCCGCGCATGGAGACACACTATAAATCTTGCGAGCGCGATTAAAGCTCTTTCTAAAAACTTCGGGACATTCCAAGCGCTAGCGCGATCAGTGAGGGTCGGCTAACGTGTAAGTAAAGAGGTGAGTTGATGTGGGAGTTGGGTGACTTGACGAGCTGGTGCTGACTCTGCTCGGTATGGGGGGTTGATCTGCGGGCCGCGACGGTTTGTGGCGCACGGGGGAACCTGGCTTGCATACTTGGGCTAAGTGGGGTGGCGACTCGGTGTTGGTGCGAGGCGATGGACCGCCCACATTAGAGGATATATAGCATGGGGGAGAGAGAGAGAGAGAGAGAGAGAGAGAGAGAGAGAGAGAGATGTTTGTGTGGGATGATGCCTTTCTCCAATATTTTGTCTAAATTTTGATTTGCACCTTGGCCGACCATGTATGGCCGTTTTTCCAATCCTCTTGAGAATCCTTTTGAACGTTCTGCCTATGGTGTGTGTGGAATGAACTCGCGCGCTTCCCTCACCCCTCCTTGCACAATTTTTGGATGACTAGTTTAACTCGAAATTTGCCGCTTTCCTGCCCCCACCTTGTGCTCGGATTGGATGCCCCTCATACATTTTACAGAATTGCCAACCTTCAAATTGTGTGTGTGGGGTGATCACTCTCTTTTTCAGATCGGTGAAAATCAGACACGACGATTGTCTAATGGGGTTAAGATGATGTAGGCTTCCTTGATGACATGGCTTGATGTACACACCTTTGTCAATTTCTTGTTTATGGTTGATTGATGCATGAGTTCAATCGGTGCTTGAGTATTCATGATCAACTGGACAGAAATATTTAACGAACGCTCCACGGTCCCGACTTAAGTATGCCCCGACGGGTAAACCAATGGCTGATTCAAATATGTGATTGACGGTGGGTTGTCCTCCTAGTATCTGTTTCTCGACACACGCGTGGGCTAACGACGGAACAAACGATCTCCCAACCAAAGAGATAGCCAGTCGATCTGACCCGACTGACCGTAAATGCGGCCCCCGCCTCTACGCGCGCCTACAAGACCCGCGTTCGAGTCCATGTCTAAAACGCCCAAACTCCTGATAGCATGGATGGTAGGACTCCCCTCGACATCACACGGATCGGGAAAGCCTGAGACACCGCCGGACCGCTGTTGCACTTTTTCCAGTCGGGCCTCTTCCGGCAATCGAAAAGCCAACAGGCTGTCACGCAGGATTTTGAATGTGATTGCAATAAATAAATAAATTAAATAATGCAAATCCCTTCCTGTTGTGTGTGTCCGGCTTCGAGCGAGACCCTTCAATTGCGGTCTTCGCCGGTCCCCGGTCTTAGGAATCTTTTATTTTGATGCGGAACAGCAGAGAATTATGCAAGTAATAATCATAAATTTATGGGGTGATATGCATGCATCAATTATGTCAATCTGATTTTGAGAACTGTAACAAAACACCCACGAAGGCAATCATCAAGCAAGAATAATGCAGAAAATAAGACTGACTGACTCGAGCAAAGACATGGGCAATTGAATGAGGGAAGAATGAGAACTCATAATGATCTCAGAAAGTACATGTAAACAGGCATGGTCAGCACCTCTCAAGAGTCCTCACTTATCCCTCAGGTCAGTCTCTTTCAATCTTTTTTCATTGATCTTCTCTGGTGCCGTGACCCACGCCCACATACAGTCTGAGACTGAGGCTTCGTGACAAAATGCCACCTGTAGCCAGCAAGCTTTGAGCATGACCATCCAAGGCACATGACATAGTGGTTAATCATGGAGCAAAACTCCTCTCATAAAGTAGGCAGTCCGTCCACCCAAAAGACTCCTCGTCTGAGGTAGGGACACTCGGTGGGCTCAATCATGCCTCGACGTTGATCATTGTCGGAGAGATGTATCTCTTTGCCAAACCGATCACCAGGGTTGTCGAGCCCCGGCCCCGGGGACCTGGCGGGGGTCCCGGGGGCCGGGGGTCGACGCCCCTGGCCCCGGCAAAAAAAAAAATCAAAAAAAAAAATAAAAATACAGGGAGGTGCGCAGCATCAGCCTGCATCCCCTGGGCCAAACTGCAATATTGCAGTTTTGGCCCGACCTCGGGCCCCCCCACGGGCTACACACACCCCAGGTGAGCCCGGGGTAGTGAGGGCGCGGGGCTGGGGGCGGGGCCCAGCGGGGTGCGGGGCC
>BFEA01000435.1:15872-30291 GCA_003427395.1 Chara braunii
ATTGTGCACATTGACATCTGGTAAATGTTGCATCTATGCTGCTGGTTGTTGCCACTTTCATCATTGCTAGATCCTAGGCTGTTAGTGCATTTCACTTTCTGATATGCTACAGAAGAGCGACATCCCACAATCAATCAATCGATTTCATTTCCACCTTCAATCAACCAATCAGGCGACAGCACACAATCAATCAACGGGTTAAAAACACAATCAAGCTATCAAGCAACAATCAATCAATCAATCAATCAAGCAATCAATCAAGCAAAAAATCAATCAATCAATCAACCAATCAATCAATCAATCAATCAATCAATCAATCAATCAATCAATCAATCAATCACTTAATCAGGCACACTTTGTCCGCTTCATCATTCAGCATCTTCTAACAGCCCTGTCATCATGAAGCCGTGCAAGAGTTGCAGACGGGACATAAGGACAAGCGCTCGAAGGAGCGGGGCGGGCAATTTTATTCTCGATCACGCGGCAGTAAACAATCAATCAAGCCGTCAAAAAAGAAAATCAATCAGTCAATCTGAAACGGTTTTCACCTTTCCAGTAGCAGATGCAGATCCCAGGGCTCGATCCCTAGACCTCACCTCACCCGTGCACAGTACCCCTGTGTGTTTGAACCCGTGATCTGCGTTTTAGGAGTTAGTTGTTGTCTGTCGTAGGTCGGTGTAGTTGCCGGGTCTTGAACCGTAGGTCTGTCGAGTAGGGGTCAATGTTGTGTAGAGGTGCTCGTAGCTGTAGCAATTCTGAAAGGTCAAGGTCGTAAGCTGCTACAGTCCTGAAGGGTCAAGGTCGTAGCTGCTACAGTTTCGAAAGGCCAAGTCCGCAGGCTTCCGGAATGTCCGGAAGTGGCCTTTCAAACGTTGCTCACAGCAGACCAGAGGCAAGTGGGCAAGTGGTGAGTCCAACCTTGCTTAGTCAGCGGTACCCAGTCCCAGTCTCACTTAGTCCAGTCAGCAAGTACCATGTGGGACTGTGTGCACCATGGGCCCGGTGGAAAAGGGGCAGACCAGCGAGTTACAGAAGTATAAATGAAGAGGCAGCGTCCAGCCATTCATTCATTCCTGCGCGAGCCATGCCGAAGCGCTGCCCAGGCGTCTTGTGTGAGGTGGTCTGCAGATGCCCGAAGCCGAAGTGGGCTGAAAAAAGGAGATAGCATCCAGTGTTGGTAGTAGCGAACGGCCATAGCCGCCATAGGTTAGAGATAGTGTTTCAGTGTGTAAGTGAGTGTGGGCGGAGTACAGCGTGAGTGCGTGTGGGACATTCAGGGTGATCCAGTGTTGGGTGTGTGTGAACAGAGATGGTGGAAACAGTGTCGGCAGTGAGTTGTTCAGGCGCCATAGCCTGCTTGAAGCGAGTTTGCATCTGAACTGTGTTCTCGGTCTCCATATCTCTGAGCTTTGTGTGGGCGCCTGGCGCAACTTTGGATTTCCATCTGTTTGCATGCATGCGAAGAGAAGAGGAAAGCAAGTCTGATTACAAATCAATTGACCAACCAGGCGATGCTCCACAATCAGCCAATCCGTCAAAAAAAAAACAAAAAAACGCTGCCCACAATTCAATCAATCGGTCAATCAATGACAACAACTTCAGGCATGTCTAAGAGGAAAATCCACCGCCAGCTGCCTTTTCCATCGTCACTCCAACGTACATCCTGTTCCACCGCCAAAGGCCATGCAAAGACAAACATACCACACTGGCAAACACAACTGATCATGCAGCTGCTGGCCATTTCAAGGCTGCTCTATGATTCGTCCTCCCTGTCCACGAGACGAAACAAGGAAACAAGCTGGGCCTCAGCCCACGACACAACAATATACATGCATTTGGATGCGTTCTGGACCGGTTGCATTCGGACGACTGGAACATGTTGAACGCATGGGGTCCAAAAAGCGCCTAAATGCATGTAGAGTGTTGTGTAGTGGAGTGAGGCCGTCTACGTACCGCTGGACGATGTGCATATACAACGGACGTCTATGTACCGCTGGACGAATCGGATGTGCATTTACAACGGCTGGTGCTTTTTTTTTTTTTTTTTTTTAAACAACGGCTGGTGCTTGATTTTGAGCCTGACGGGAAAGTTTAATGAGGCCCCAACCAAAATGTGTTTGGTGCAAAACCAACTGCTCCTAAAAATGGCTACCTGTTTTCCTTCCAGATGAGGAACTGCCCCCTCCACACGGTCGACCTCTGAAGAACGGATCGAACATCTCTCTCTCTCTCTCTCTCTCTCTCTCTCTCTCTCTCTCTCTCTCTCTCTCTCTCTCTCTCTCTCTCTCTTCTATTCAGGTGGTCTGAACAGGTGTCGTTGGGGCGGCACCGCAAGGCCCAGAATCCGCATGATCAAGTCCTCCGGTAATTGCTCCCAGCAAGTTCCTTTGAAGAGGCGAAAGCGATTGAGATTTTTGTGAGATCGTTCATTGTCCCTTCGCTGAGATTCTTCCAAAGTTGATGTGCGAAGCTCAAACCTCCTCACAAGGGAGTCGAAATGGTCGCAAGGGCGACGCGAGAAAACTTCCAGAAAATGGAGAGAAGCCAACTTGGCAGCGACAGGAAGCAAGCGCTCAAACTCCAACTTACCAGAATAGGAAATACTATGGTCGTAAGACCTGCAAAAGGATTTTTTACGAAGCCAACGTAAGTCTTCCATTATAGGTTCCCTTTCCTCAGGCGGCATTCTTGAGAGGACTCGGGTTTGACCGCCATCACTCTCACAGAAGTCTTCGTCACACGACTCGTGACTCTCGTAGAAGTCCTCGTCAGGCAGTCCGAAGTCGTACCCGTCCGGCTCCTCACTGTCAAAATCATTGAAACACCCCGATGTTCTTGTCCGCGTAGGGACATCTCCATGGGGCTTATAACGTTGATTAACAGTCTTCGCAGCGACGATATCGAGTCGCGTCCGCGTCTGTCGACACCGATCTGAACCGTCGGCCCCGGCGATCAGGACGTCAGTCTCGCGATCTTGCACCTCAGCAAACCAGCCCCAGTGTTCAAGACCCAATTCCCAGATGAAATTCACCATGCGCATCCGTAAGGGAAAGCGCTTGCCGTCATCTCCCTCCATGTCGAAATCGATGAAATGAACCATGGCCTGCGAGATGTAATGTGGACTTTTCAACGTGGTCCGTTGTTGCGAGTCTCTGGAAAATGCAAACATTTCGCTGGCAAGGGCGATGTCGCTCTCCCGTGCAACATCCATCCCCGACCGATGGAATATTTTAGCGTGGTAATCATTGGAGTGAGAGAGCGCAAGCCCTACCAATTGGACCTCCAAGTCCCAACATCCCTCCTCCCAATCGTCACGACGACGGCCAAGATCTACTCTCTCCGAAATCTCGTTTAAGAATTCGGACGAGTTTTTCAAGAGATCCTTCGCCATGTCTTGGAAGGCAACCATCATCGACATATCCACATTCCAATTGTCCCAACCCCCCTCTATGTACGCACCAATGAATGCTTCGCGATCGCTCCTCAGCAGATCGACACCTACTCACTCAAGTACCTGAAGAAGTGGGTCACCCTCAGAGCGGCCACTTGGATTGGGAGCACGTGGTACTGCTTGAACACACTTCCATGGAAAGCGATGCGGAAGTCCAGCAGGACATCGTTGGGGTCGCGCACTTCGGTCAGTCCAGCCATGGGTCTAAGTTTGCTCTCCTGTCTGTTACAGTGGCGTCCAGACTCAAGAAGACACGACGTGTTCGGCAGCTTGGACGACAAAGGTAGATCACACCGAACAACGCGTTTGGAAGGAAGCAGGGATGCCACAATGGTGATCCCTTTGATTGAACAAATCAAAATTCAGCACTTCCCCTTCATGGATTCCCATGTGACCAGGAGGACATGGACGAGGAAGAGGGGCTAGAGGAAGCGGAGGACCAAGACGACAACGACGACGATGAAAACATCGAGGACAAGAACGATGACGACGATAACGACAACGACAAAAACGATGATGATGATGAGAACGGCAGCAAAGAAGACCACGAAGAAGAAGAAGTAGAAGAAGAAGAAGTAGAAGAATAGAAGAGGAGGAGGAGAAGGAGAAGAAAGAGAAAGGCACTATGAGGTCGAAGATAATGTAGTGCCACTGGACTAACGCGGCAAGATGGATGGATCACATTGGCCACCAAGAAGCAGAAAGTATAATAGGGCCAGAGTGTATTAAACTGTCAGTGTGGATTATTTTGGGAACATGACGTGCAGCGGACACCCAGGCTCAAAGTTCGAGAGTTAGAGAAGAGTGAATACTCTCATTCCCCCTCCCTTACCCCTTCAGTGGCATGCTGGTATTATGCAAAGGCCATCTTTTATGGGCCATCTTTTTGGGGGCACCCTTCAGACTGTGACAACCCACACAGACTCTATTTGGACCCCTCTCACTTAACAGGATGCCAAGTCCGAAGAGAATAATTCCAAATCCTCCTCCTCCTCCTCCTCCTCCTCCTCCTCCTCCAATACTTGCACACCCCAATAGTCAAAATAGCTAATAGCACACTCAAAATGTAAGACTAGATGGTACATGTTGTTGGCTACTACCTTCAAGCAATCAGATGACGACCACCACAGTCAATGATGTGAAAAGGTGTCAGTGATCGTCCTCATGCCTTAAAAAACCAAGCTGTCTGTGTTCATCCCCATCGCGAAAAGATTTCGACTCTCAGAAAATGCCCACTTGCTGAGGTGTCGAATCAGGCGAGCCATGAGATAATATACATGTGCTGGTCTACTCCACAAAGTGTCTGCTTGTCCCCGTTCTCTTCTGCTAACCGTTTCTGTAGAAAGCAACATACAGACCACAGAGAGAGAGAGAGAGAGAGAGAGAGAGAGAGAGAGAGAGAGAGAGAGAGAGAGAGAGAGAGAGAGAGAGAGAGCATTATGGCAGCCAGGTTCATTAAATAAATCTTATCTCTGCTTTTTCTTGTTTGTTTAAAAGAAAAGAAAAGATGCGCGGTATCTGAGTTTATCTGGTCTTTGTTCAGCAAGAAGAGTGACGTCACCACAAAGGTAGAAAGGAAGGAAGGAAGGAAGGAAGGAAGAGGAAAGTTCATTGGATGCATCTTTGGGAGGGAGAAGTGGGAGATACAGAGTTAACAGCTAGGAGTTAGCAGTTAGCCAAGTTAGCAGTCAGGAGTCAGCCAAGTTAGCAGTTGTGCGTTAGCAGTTCGCCAAGTTAGCAGTCAGGAGTTAGCACTTAGCCAAGTTAATTTAGCAGTTTGGGAGGGAGAAGCGGCAGCTACAGAGTTAGTAGTTATGGGTTAGCAGTTAGGAGTTAGCGGTCAGGAGTTAGCAGTCAGGAGTTTAGGGAGCTAGCACCACCATGCACAGCTGAGGCAGGAAATGGTCCGCATCATAATCATGAATGGCAGTTTACAATGATTTGATCAGAGCACAGTAGTAATACTGAGAGTGGCATATGTGTGTCTTCCCTGGATGCATATGACCGTAGAAACGGCCGAATGCAGTCGAAAATGTCCACCTTCCTTGTGGTTCGACACATCCAGCAAAAAAAAGGTCTTAGTGTGCGTGATTATTGTGCCAGCCTGGTGGGTGCAATCAGACTCGCTTCTTTTTCCACTTCGCACTCATGCAAACAGATGGTGTATCACACTGGCGCACAGCGCCCACTCAAGGCTCAACGATATGGAAGTTGAAAACACAGTTCAGATGCAAACTCGCTTCAACAGGCTACGGCGCATCAGCGCCTGTACACCCCAACTCTCATCTCTCTGCCCAACACCACTGTTCGCACTCACTCAACTCTGGATCACCCTGGATATCACACACGCACACACACTCACACACACTACTACTAACACACTCGCCTATCAGCTATGGTGGCTATGGCCGCTGTCCCTCTCTAGCTATCACTAACTATCTCCTTCAGCCCACTTTGTCTTCGGGCACTCTGCAGACCACCTCGCACGAGTCACTCAAGCAGCGCTTCCGCATGGCTTCCGCAGGAATGAATGAATGGCTGGGCGCTGCCTCTTAAGTTATACTTCTGTTTGCTGCTGGCCTGCCCCTTTTCCACCCGGCCCTTGGTGCATACAGTCCCATATGGTACTTGCTGACTGGACTAAGTGCGACTGGGACTGGGTACCGCTGACTCAGCAAGGGTCGATTCACCACTTGCCCACTTGCCTCTAGACTAAGTCTGCTGTGAGCAATGTTGGAAGGGCCAGTTCAGGACCTTCCAGAAGTCTGTGGACTTGGCCCTTTGACACTGTAGCAGCTACGACCTTGACCTTTCAGGACTGTAGCAGCTACGAACACACAGGTCTACAGTGTCGAAGGGCCAAGTCCACAGACTAGAGGTCGTAGCTGCTACAGTGTCGAAGGGCCAAGTCCACAGACTGGAGGTCGTAGCTGCTACAGTGTCGAAGGGCCAGTGTCTGTAGCAGCTACGACCTTGACCTTCCAGAAGTCTGTGGAAGGGCCAAGTCCACAGACTAGAGACTTGAACCCGTGACCTTTCAGAAGGGCTACAGCTACGACTTCTAGAGCTTGCTAAGACCTCTCTAACCCACAGGTCTACAGATCGAACCCCTACAACCTACGGGCCTACGACAGCCTACCAACTGTTACGAATACACAGGTCACGGGTTCAACTCTCGGGGTTGACACAGGCACTGTACACAGGTAAGGTAGGAACTAGGGATCGAGAAAGTGGAAAAGAGAAACGTTTGAAAACCTTAGCAGCACTATTCAATTTGAGTTTTCGACCTAGTGTGGCCATGGCGGAATATGGTATGATATATTGAATACGACGCAGCTTGGTACTATTGTGTACAAAACTATAATAATTACAAACACCTTGTAGAATCTGATTAAATTTTAGCTACTGCTAACAGGTGAATACCGTTTCATGGGAAATGCTCATCATTGCTAAACGCAAGAACTACACAGCCCGCACGAAGGCTTTGGACCTGCGAGCCAAATGCGAACGCACAAAATTGGAGACCGATAATATTGAGGGCATAATCATATTCAAAGGACATATAATGGACGTATTTGGCCATTTCAGTGACCAGATACATCCATAAATCCAGACACACAGTTGGGAGACCGATTTAGAACATCCATTCAAATTGAATCCAGAAAATCCCCAGCTGTGTGAGGATCACCTCCTCAATCCACAAAATTGCCTGCCGTCTTCACCCCAATAGACCGCCCGGTAATTCTGGCTGTATTAGGGTCAACTTTCCGTCCAGATACAGCCATGATGACCGGGCGCTCTATTCGGGTTAAGACGGTAGCCTGCAGGAATTCTGGATCTGCCAGTCCAGTTCAGATGCCAAGACTGAGACAGATTTGCCGACCAACTTAGAACGGATTTATATTCACAGTGCGATTTTATCGGACGTACTTAACCATTTGTTGCGACCCGATACATTGAAAAAAATCCAAAGGTGTGATTTTTTTTACCCCGCTCGGTCATTCCAAAAAGCACAAAAACTAACTAAGAAAAAAAGCAGGCAGGCACATGGATCTGCCATCTAAAAAAAAAAAAAAAAAAAAAAAAAAAAAAAAAAAAAAAAAAGTTAATCCGCCACGTGGCTGAAGGGGACAGACACGCATACTAGTATAGAAACCCCAAGCAGTTTCAATTAGTTTCGTGTAATCCAGATCGGGTTTCAATGAATGTACAATGGGGCTCGTTCGACACTCCTCGGGCGCGTAAAATCCCCGAGGAAATCATCGTTCCACTTATCCTCGGGGAACAAAACGAAAAAGAAATGGGATTCCTCGGGGATTCCTCGGGCTACAGCCATTACGACGCGTTCCCTTGGAGGTCGAGCATCCGAAAGAATCGGAGCGTCGACGGCAGCTCTCTCGACGACAATTTTCGACACGGCTGGTCCATTACTGTTCCTAGCGGCCAGTGGACAGACATCTCCGGTTGGCAACGGTCGGCGTCATGAAACACTCCGCCAACGGTCCCCTTTGGTGGCCTGCCGTCCTCCGCGACGTCGAAAAGGGGCTGCCTTGCGTTGCTGCCCTTCAGCACTAGCGGGAAAGCGCCCAACGGTCGGCAGATTCGAATACTTAAGCCCGCCCCTGCTCTCCCGATTGCGCAGTGTCTCCCGCGACGAAATACGTTACCCTGCTTTTGTCGGTAGCTGCGATCGGCCATTTGCGCCACTGAACCTCGCCGTTTCCTGGACGTCCACGGTTGTCTTCTAGCTGTTGGCGTCGTCCACGTGCGTTTCATGGCTGACGTCTTTCAGAGGCTGCCGCTGCTGGTGCTGGTCGTCCTCCTGCTCCTCCTCTTGGTTGTCTTCCACGTGTGCATCCTCGGCATCATTCCGCGACGTGGCCGCAGAAGACAGTCTTCAAAGAGGGACGTCAGTATGGAGGGGTGGCAGGGGATGTGCAGGTCTGCAGGGGATCAGGGTGGTGGCCAGCGGCCTGGGCAGAGCCCGTCGAGAAGTTCAAGGCCGTCGGAGCGTGCTGGGTACGCGCACCTGCCACCGCACTTGCAGCCTTTGCCGGACACGTCCGACGAGGAGGCAGAGGACAGACAATCACGGACCGTGCCGCTGGGAAGCCGGTCCACCCAGGAGTGGGCGGCTACAGAGCTCTGTGGAAGCCGCGACGGCGGTTATGGGCTCGGGCGAGCAGTCGTACACCCAACTCCTCCAGCAGGGGCTGAGTGGCGACGAAGGGGATGGCGGCGTCAATCTGTCGCTCCCATTGCCGCATTGCCTTGAAGTAGTCCGTCGTCCGACAAAGCTTCCGTGGTCTCTCGAAACACACGTGGCGACATGCGCAGCTTGTCCTTGAAGTAGTTCGCCGTCGCATCGTCGCATTGCCGAAGATCCTCCCACGTCCCGCCTGTCTGTCGCTTCATCCACCACCTGGGCCTCGCTCTGGGGAATGCTCCACACCCCATGGCGTAGCACACCTGCAGCACGGCGTCGCAAATGGCACCACTGTCCTCTCCCTCCATATTCGTGGACTGCAGCGTCCTCTTCCGCCGTGCGCGAATGACCGCTCTCATCCTCCCCTCGCCCCTCTTCAATTGACACCGGAAGAGGATGCCGTTCACGGCCGCTGCCACCGCCGTCCTCTCCGCCTTGCTCAGTGTGTCACGTCTCGTCCCCCCGTTCGCCTCCATCGCCAAAACTGGTACGGTATGGAGGGGCGTCGCCAAGTGCAGAAGACCCACGTGTGGCGGGCCACACAACAGCGCTGCTGCGATTGACGACGCGAGTGCAGAGCGTACACGTCTACGATCAAGCTCGGCTGCGAAGACGACAACGACGGCGATCGTGTGACGGCGTGTCTGCTGCTTCAGACGCGTACATGTACGTTCGGCGTGCCCGCCGACACGCAGCCGCCACCCCGTACCCAAACGCTTCCGCCGAGGAATATTGCTGCCGTCAGCCGCAAGGGACGCCCACGGTACTGGCCGGTCGCATGCGGAAATTCGAATTTCAAATTTCGAAAACGGGCCTGCACGCCTTTTTCGTGCCATTTTTTTTTCCCGCCGCCAACTTTCAAATTCGCGACGCCCGCCCGAGCTGGACCAACGACGTAGGCACGGACACACCTTGCTGGACCAACCTCCTCCCCCCCCCCCTGTCCGCTTGTCGATATATGAAAGTGGACGCAGGAGGGCCTGAGGAATCGTCCTCGGGGAACAATTCCAAGGATGAGTGGAATGACGGCGCGAATTTCCTCGGGCGACGACGGGATAATTTCCTCCGGGCCCGAGGACGGCCCGAGGAGTGTCAAACGAGCCCCAATGTACCTGGTCGTCAATTCTATCCGTGCACGGATGTACCTAGTCGGCAACTCTTATCCTTGTATGGACGTACCTAGTCAGCAATTCTATCCTCATACGGATGTACCTAGGCGTCAAGTATATCCAACCAGAGTAGAAAGCAAAATCATGCAATTTTTCTGCAATCATTGGTCACGATTTTTTTTTTGCGCTGTCTGATTCTGTCAGATTAAAAAAATCGAACGGGTTCATTCTTTTTTTTTTTTTTTGGGGGGGTGTTCATTCTCTGGTTTTCATGGGAAAAAAAAAAAAAAACACTGTCCGATCTGAAATCTCCACGTGTGGCCTATAAAAACACCAAAAACAAACAACAATTTTGTCCCATCCCAAATCGTCATGTGGCCACATCGACATCACGTGGCCAGGTGGACTTCTGCCACGTGGATATACACTGGGGCCACCTGGACGTAGAGTAAGACCACGTGCACATATACTGGTGCCACCTGGACATACACTGCCCACGTGACCAAAAAAACTGAGGCGGTGTAGCCATACAACTGCCACGTGGACATACACTGTGGCCATATGGGCAAATAAATGCTCTCCTGCTGCCACGTGGTAATATACACTGGGGCCACGTGGATGTAGACTGATATACGAGGCTCACCTGGACATACACTGTGCAGTCTGTGGCCACGTGGACAAAAAGAACTGCAGTGGCGTATAGCCGTACAGCTGCCACGTGGACATATACTGCAGCCACGTCGGCAAGTAAATGGCTCTCGGCCTGCAGAAAATCGCGAGATCTTGCTGCAGCAGTTGTCCCCCGAATAAAACGCACCCTCTCAATGTTGACTGTATCGACACGGAAAAGTAGGGTGTATATAGTAAAAAGTAAAATGTAATCATGGATGGTAGGTTAGGAACGGGAGAAACGGAAACCGGGTGGTGGGGACCACCGAGACCAGTTTTGGGGTTGAGATGTGGACAAATTCCCGGCCTCCGAAAAAAAAAAAAGGAAGCTGTTGTCGTTTTGTGTTATTGGTCCCCGTTTTCCATGACGGGCCTAGCTCCACTGCTCAACAATCTAGTCGGCTTTGTCAACCAGGTGCGTTTGGAGGAGTCCAACATTACATTTGGAATGTACGGCCACCATTTTAAAAATAACGCCATGTATCTTTCCATGTTGTGGCGGAAGATTCATTTTCTCATTTTGCACATTTGGAGAGCAGTGCAGCCAGGTCCAATGCCTTTGGTGAAAGTTCACTGAACTCCATTCCTTTCTTTTTCTTTTCTTTTTTTTCTCTCCCCCCCCTTCCCCCCGTAAAAGGGGGCGATCGTGTTGACTGGCCACAGCAGGTCATTCGGAATCACTACATCATTGAAAAAAAAAAAAAAAAAAAAAAAAAAAAAAAAACGAATCACTTCACTGTCAGAGGGCCCTCGAATTGAAAACAGGGGCGTGGTCCCACTAGCAAAGAGGATAGGATCGAATGCCTGAATCTGGACGAGTTTATGGAGATGTGCAGGAAATCGAGATTGAACTGCTTTCTGAAAACACATCCAGATTCAGGAGCTCGATCCTATCCTTTTTGCTAGTGGGACATCGGCCCAGAAGTCACAGTGCCAACAAAACAGTGCATATGTTTTTTTTGTTTTTTTTTTTCGTATATATAATATAGCTTACACCATTCTCTTATTATTTATGATCTCCCTCAGGCACACTACAGTACCCCAGAGTTTCCAGCACATTGGGCCTCGCTCCACCACTCTTGAAATGTGCAAAACAAGAGTGAATCTTCTGCTAGAACAAGGAAAGATACATCAGCATAATTTTTGTCTTTTGTGCATTTCCCTAGTGGAGCAACCCCCATTGTTTCTCCATTACAGCAAACAGCCTAGTCCAGGGGACACAGTATTCCCGGGAATACAACGTACGGTCATTATAGCTGAATTTAGACTGAAAGATGCCCCAAATTCAGCTATAATGACGGTACGTGGTATTTGGGGGAAGACTGTAGGTCCCACTTGCACGAATTAAGAGATACTGACCGCAGATAGCAAAGATCAACGGCCGAAATCTCCTAATTTGCACAAGTGGGACCTTGCCCCAGGGGGTCCTGCCTGACTTTTTTGTGAGGGATGCCGGGCACGGTTCCCCGCTTTAATTAATTTAAAAAAAAAAAAAGCATTCATCTGTTCCATCAGAGGATTCAAACTTGGGTCTGCTTTTTCCCATAATGAGCAACAATGTGTTTTCTCAAAAAAAAAAAAAAAAAAAAAAAAAAAAATTTTTTTTTTTTTTTTTTTTTTTTTTTTGCTGCTTCTCTTTTTTTTTTTGATTTTTTTTTGGCTTGAGAATGCCATCATAGAGTGGACCGGCCCCAGGTGATTCAGAATTATTTCATTGTTTTAAAAAAAAAAAAAAAAAAAAAAAAAAAAAAAACTTGGGTCTGTGATTCAACAGTTCATGGGTATACCAACTGGGCTAGGTTTGTTGGTTATATTCCTTTGTTTTTCTTTTTTTTTCTTTTTCTTTTTTTTTCTTTTCTTAAAAAGGGAAAATTTGTCTGGCGCCTCTGTAGTTTGCATTATTTCGCGTCGCACCTCTCCGACGGCCTATTTACCCTGTCGCGTCCCTGGGCCAAAAAATATTTTCGGCAGGCCCTTGTTGGTAGTGACCGCAACTTTCCAGGACGCTGTGACGCACGTGCAGAGGGCACGTGCGGAGAATGGTGTGAGAGAGAGAGAGAGAGGAGATGGACACACACGAAAGCAGCAGCTGAGTGAATGTCCAGCCCGGCTCGAATGAACGAACAACAGAATGAATGAACCTGCCGCCCTGGACCTAGGCCGAAGTGATATACCGGCCTGGGTCCAGTAGCGGAATAACCTGGTACCGGACCAGGGTCAGGCCGGCGGCCTGAAACTGGTCCGGCCTCACTGCCGGGCCGGAGGGATACCGCTCCACGATCCTCGGACCTGTAAATGGATCCAGAGATACATCAAAACACGCTATCCGCTGAAAGAGCGGGAACCCAAAAGGAACGGCCAAAGAAAAACAATCCTAAATGCGGAGCAAGCTCCATGCAGGAAAAAGGGATGCAATGCAGACAAAGCCGCAAGCCTAATCTATACAACAATGTCTGGTTAGAGTCGGCCCAAAAAGCAGAAAAATGTCTGACCTGTGTCGGCCAAGAAAGAGAAAAATATATATATATATATAAAAAAAAAATGTCTCATGAGCCAAGTAGGCTGAATATAAATCAACATCAGGGCCCTAAAGGCCAAAGAATAGCTTAGCCAACGTTCTACGTCGAAAAGAATGTGGCACAATCTCACGTGCCCTGTACACAATGCACAATGCCTGAACAGAAGAGGAAGGAACTTAGTCGCATGGCAAAGGTAGGAATAGGTGGGAAGGCGGTAGGTACAGCTCTTAGAGTAAACTCCAAGGGGTCACCCACACAACCAGGTAGGGGACATCAGGCTCACGGAGGGAGCAACAGCACGACACCGGGCTCGATGGAAACCATCAAACGGGCACCGCCAGCTGAAAGGGGAATGACACTCACACAAGGGAGCACGCATAAGGTGAGCCTGGAAGGAGAGAGGGCTATGCCGGCATAGACATGTGGCCCAAGAGCCGCGAGCAAAGAAAACGTACACTCCAGAGGAGGGGGCGCAGCATAAGGTAAGGCAGAAGGGCGGCAAGCGGACACACCCACATAGACAGGGGAAATAGGGGTCATCATGCGACTGGGGGGGTAAGGATACATGGAGATGATGAGAACTCCGTAGCCGAAAGCGTGAAGTAGTCCAACTGATGAGTCTCCAGACTGAAGTCGAGTCGAAGTAGCCAGGATGAAGGAGTAATGCAGACAACCAAGTRGAAGTCCGGAATCATGTGACATGTGCGCTGGTACTGAGCAAGAGCACTGAGATTGAAAAGTCGAATGTAGAAGTCGAATGTAGAAGCCGAAACCGGGAGCTGCTGCATAAGTGTCCAAGAGTGGTAAAAGATAGACGGCGTATAGGGCGTAAGATCAGTCACGATATCGAGAAGGAAGTCGATGGTTACGCTAGGGGCGAGAGGACTCAACTGCGACGACAGGCGGAACCACATCCACACGGGGAGGAGGGTCTGGGGCAGGTACCAGTGAAGCAGGAGGACCCATTGATGAGGGGGGGGGGATGTTAGTGGTCGCTGAAGTAGATGGATCAGTAGAAGGACGAGAGGTAGGAGGGGATAATGATGAAGGGAAAGGATGAGCACGATCGTAAGCACGCACAAAAGTCATAGCATGCTTCAAGTGCTCAAGAGGCTCCCACGTAGGCTTCTCGTCAGGGTAACCCTTCCATCGAACAAAATACTCGAGACGGGGAGGGTCACCATCTGTCATACGCCGAGACGCAATATCAGAGACGACAAACTCCTCGTGACCTTCAATGATGATGGGAGAAGGGCGAGGGCAAGGTCGACCGTGAAACTCAGGAGGAGACCGTCTGAAAGGGCGCAAAAGRGATACATGAAACACATCATGTAGGTTAGCGCAAAACATGGAATCGGGGAGCTTCAATTTGAAGCTCACTGGACAGTCATGATTGGGTCCGGCAGGTGCGAGAATGGTGCATGGTCCGATATATCGACGTCTGAATTTCCGAAGCGTGTCGGCT
>BFEA01000435.1:67418-85129 GCA_003427395.1 Chara braunii
TTTTTTTTTCGCGTTCGGCCGAACGTCCGAACGCGTCGAGAGGGGTTCCCAAACGTTCGGGTGTTCGGGTTCGGGTGTTCGGCCCGTTTCGAACGCCAGCAACCCTGATTGCTAATATTATTTTTACTATTATTATTTTATTGTCAAGAAATTTTTGTTTGGCACCAATCAATCGGGTAGTTTAGCAATCAAACCTGATGCGGCAAATGACGATCAATCAAGGAGCTGAGCGACGGAGCAGCCAATCGCAGTGAGCCTACTTGTGGATCGTCAATTTTTGGGCGATCCGTGTCATGCCAGCCGGAAACTACTTCCGGGACATTGTTGCCACACAGATTCCATGAGCACTTTCACATGCGCATCCAGCTCTGCTACGCAAGCGCCGTCGCTCTCCGCAACTACACTAAGACATCATGATTCACCACGACTATCCGTGGCCCATTTTTCGAGTATGCAATGGTGACCGGACAAGGTTTCAAGGACCTTAAGACTCGTTCGCGCAGGTTTTGACTGCCGTGCCATTCACTTGACGACGACCATCAGAACCTGTCGACTTGTGCACCGATGTGCTGAACAGCGATGCTGGCCGTTGGGCAACATCACCATTGCAGATTTCATATCTTTCCTTTGCTCTTTCTTTGTCTCTGTCTCTCTCTCCCTCTCTGCATATGTCCACATGCATTTGTCTACTTTTGTCTTCCTCTCGCTCATTCGTTGTCTCTCTCTCTTGCTGGCATGATGGCCATCGTCATGTCCATGAAACGGCAGCAGGCGAGCCCGAAACAGGCAACCAGCGCGAAGGATTCTTCAAGTCCTCGAATATGTGCACAAACGAGTAATGAAGTTGAACATGCGAGTGACGTGTGGAGACGCCATGGCCTGTGGTTATTCGAGACGTTGACGACGAACTTGACGTGGACGATGATGTCGTGGGTCAGTCGTGGTCTGCGTAGCACGGCGAACGTGTCCGCACCCCTTCACGTTCGCGCGAACATGTTCGCGCGTTCGTGCGAACATGTCAGGGCGAACGTAATTTTTTTTCGTAAAAATATATATATATATATATATATATATATATATTTTTTCTTCGGTTTTTGATTTTTTAACTCATGATTGGGTACGAATTTGAACATGACTCCAAGGCAAAACTTTCTTGTATTGTTGTTTTACATAACATATATTGTTTTCATATTTTTTGGAGATTGTTTTTTTTTTTTTTTTATGTTCGTGTTCGGAGGATTTTCGGCGCTTGTTCGCGTTCGGGCGAACATGTTCGCGTTCGCCTCCGAACATGAACACGGTGCTACGTATGTCGTGGTACATGACGTACCTTGGAGGTCAGTGTTGGCGGGCGGCGATGTCTTAGCGTAGTTTTCGTTGATGTCGACGTAGACACAGCGACAACGCCATCGCGTAAGAAAGTGTGTCAGAAATGGCAGAGCTTCTGTGCTGCGTCAATCACACGAAAGGTATTTCCAACAGGCAAGTCAAGGTTGGCCCTCATTCCGACTCACCTCATGCGGGCCCACTACGCAAGTCGAAGCCTGATCTTCCTATGCGCAAATTGTTCGGCTATCAATGGCCAGGGCGTCGCTTTTGGTCCTGTCGGGCGGAACGGCCCATCGGCGTGTGGCGAAAAATGTTCAGCAACCCGTCATTAGGTTACGTAAATTTCTTCCCACTGAGGTTTGTCATCAACACAGGCCACTGCAATTACGCCACCTGTACTCACATTTATGATCGGGCCACGTGGCGTAGGGCTATGTGACACTCGCGGCCTAGGCCGTGGGCATTTCGGCCGCTGCGGTCGAGATTCTTGGTCGCGGCCGCGGCCGATGAGGCCCAGTCCGCGGCCTGTTTTTTCAATATTCTCCCCTTCCCCCTAAAAATACGTAAACAAAAAACAAATATATATGGGGGTGTAGGGCTTAAAAAACCCTACACTCCTTTTTTTTTTTTTTTGGAATCCGACATTGTTTAAGATTTTTAAAAAATCAGAAACTAAAATCGATTTAAAAAATAATAATAAAAAAAAAATAAAGAAAAGCATGATTTTTTTTTGCCATTTTTTATCATGAGATATATGGTCCCTAAGTACACCTGTATTTTTTTTAGAATCGGATTTTTCTTTTTTGCAGGGAAATGAGGTGTTTTAAAAAAATAAAGATGCAAAATTTCAAAATAAATAACAAAAAAACGGTTTGATTGATTGATTGATTGTTTGATTTCATTTAATTGATTGATTTTTATTTTTATTTTTTTATTATTTTTATTTTTTTTTGTGTGTGTGTGTGTGAGAGAGAGAGAGAAAAAAAAAAGGTACGTCTCTGACGTTTCGGCTGCGCGCGCACGTGTGTGTGTGTGTGTGTGTGTGTGTGTGTGTGTGTGTGTTTGTGTGTGTGTGTGTGTGTCTGTGTGTGTGTGTTTGTGTGCGTGTGTTTATGTGTGTGTGTGTTTCGTGTGACAAATTGCAAAGCAATTTAACAACCTGGCTTAGCTTCGAACAATATTGAAAATAATAGCATACCATTGTCACGACTGAGCAAAGTTTCCTGCTCTTTCATTGCATGGGTCACCTTCGTACACCTACAGCCATAGCCAACCATTTCCTATTTTCACATTGCCATTAACCACTAAGCATACATGGGGGGCGAAGAAAGGCGGAGTGGGGAAGGGAGGAAAAGGCAGGGGCAGGAAGAGGAGAAGGGGTTAGGAGCAGATGACACTTCTTTGACAGGACCGATTTCAAGATTCGAAGGGTGGCGCATCCCTTAAGCGTTTTTCGCTGTTTGCACCAAACGGCTCATCAGAGGGAATGATGGGCTATAATCCTAGCGTGGCCTTCTATATCACTTAGACCAATTACCAGTTGAATAGGGGCGACTCTAGTAGCCTATGCGAGATTCAAAGGCGAAAGTCTAGAGAGGGGGTAGGGATCCGCTGTGAATCTGGGTGGCCTTCTACATCTGCTGGACCAATTACCAGCATGAGTAGGGGCGACTTAGGTAGCGTTAGGACAGGAGAGATAGGGCAAGGTGCAGTAGGATGGCAGTGTGGGAGGTAGATGAGGGTGTTGGGATATTTTTAGAACTGTGTACTATAATGCAGAGTCAAGGGGGCTGCGGGGTAAGGCATCCGAGGGTTATGGGGGTTGGAGGGAGGTGAGTGATGGTTACCGTGTGTGCATTGATGTCTGCGTCAGTGACATGTCCGTCTAAGGTGATTGTTGACATTGTCAAAAAAGGTTGGGCTGGTTCGCTATCTTGCAGTTAATGTCTAACCGCGGGTTCGGAGCGCAGCGCCAAGCCAAGGTTCTACGTTGGACACGTCGTGTGCCTGGGGGTTTGCCTTGCTTGGTAGTAATGAAGAATGCGGTGCAAGGAAGGAGCTTACGCTAGGTCTGCCGCAGCTATCTCACAGCGAGGTACCAGTATCTTGCAACCTTGCTGGTTCCGTGAGCGCTTGTCGAGGCATAGACACGCCGTACGACTGAGGAGGGATTATGTGCTCTCACCATGTACAAATGCAGGCGGTGTGTGTTTGTGTTGGTTTGCGGGGTGGTGTTGGTTGTGCGTGGTGTTCTACACGTTTTTACTGTTCGTGCATAATTATTTTTAATATTTTTTTAGTGTCTAGGGGGTGTTTGTGCTATAGTTCGCGTGTGTGGTGCGCTAGGCATATGTTCTGCCCGGGAGGGTTGGGGTTAGTGTGTGTATTTTTGTGATTATAGCTTAGATATGGGGTCTGTAGCAGATGGTCTGCGTACCATTGGCTAGGCGGGAATTCTTTTTTGTCTGTTAGTGTCTTCGATCGTTTTATTTTTTATATTATTACAAACGGTCTACGATTTTATAACGTTTTGGTGGGTTGTTTTTTTGTTTTTAGTTCAGGTCATGGCGTCGTCTGTTGTTTTTCAAGTCTACCGTTAGTGTGTGCTCGTGCTAGTAGTTTGTTTTTTTTGGAAGATTTTGTCGTATACTGGTGTATGATTCAGCTTTAGTGTCGGTGTGCTTACTTATGGTTATTTTGTAGGTGACGGGGTGGTGTTGGTTGTGCGCGGTGTTCTACACGTTTTTACTGTTCGTGCATAATCATTTTTAATATTTTTTGTGGTGTGTGGGGGGTGTTTTGTGCTATAGGTCGCGTGTGTGGTGCGCTACGCATATGTTCTGTCCGGGAGGGTTGGGGTTAGTGTGTGTATTTTTGTGATTATAGCTCAGATATGGGGTCTGTAGCAGATGGTCTGCGTACCTTTAGCTAGGCTGGAATTTTTTTTTGTCTCTTAGTGTCTTTGATCGTTTTATTTTATTATATTATTACGGACGGTCTACGATTTTTTAACGTTTTGGCGGGTTGTCTTTTTGTTTTTAGTTCAGGTCATGGCGTCGTCTGTTGTTTTTCAAGTCTACCGTTAGTGTGTGCTTGTGTTAGTAGTTTGTTTTCTTTGGAAGATTTTGTTGTATATGGGTTTCTATGTTTCGTTTTTGTGCGGGGGTGTACAGGTGTATGATTCAGCTTTAGTGCCAATGTGCTTACTTGTGGTTATTTTGTAGTTGACGGATTCTCATTTCTCGTTTCTTTATTGGGCCGTATGCAGGGTTTTTTTTTTTTTTTTTATCGGGGGGGGGGGGGGGGGGGGTTATATAGAGGCCTGTATTTTTTCAAGGGATTCTGTCTTACTCGTGGTGTTTTTGTGCTTGTGTTAGCGCGTCTTTCAGGCCCTAAGGGTGTGCATGCGTGTGCCTGTGAGGGTGTCTGTTCATCTTTCTTAGTTTATTTTGTATATTTGTTTATTTTATAAGGGTCCGTATGTGTAAGTTTCGCGTGTATGTATGTGTGTTTCGAGTTGGTGTGTGCATGTAATATTTTATTTACTCTTTTTTTTTGGGCCTAAATGTATGACTATATGCATAAGTGCGTGTTTGTAAGTGTGTGTTTATTCTATTCATTGTGGGTCTGTATATACGTGTATATGTGTATGTGTGTATGTATATGTGTCTTAAAGTATAATAATAATAAAAAAAATAATAATAATAATAATAATAATAATAATAATAATAATAATAATAATTTCTTATAGGTTTTATGTGTATGAGTATATGTGTATGTGTGTGTGTGTGTGTGTGTGTATGTGTGTGTGTGTGTCCCTCCCTCGTTCCCACGTGATGGGGTCCCGCAGGGGGCAGAGGTACGGATGACGACCTTGCCCCTCCGGGGGATCGCCATCCGTACCAGACATGTCTTTCGACAGTCTACACACACGTGCCTTGGAGTAGATGTTGGAGGTGTTGGATCTTTGTATTTGGGTTACAAGTGTAGGGTTGGTATTGGGTAGTGTTGTTGACGGTCATTCGGATTATGCCTAGGCATTTAGCGGGGTTGAACCCGTTGGCTGTCATTATTTCGATGATGTTCATTAGGTCTTTTGCTGCTTGAGTTCGTGAGGTGGTTATAGTCATGATGGTAATTGTTTGTGGGATGAGTATTTTGATTGATTGCACGATAGGTCTGTTTGAGTCGAATTTTATGAATCCGTTGACTGGGAAATCAAGTTCTTTTCTTTTGTCAAATTTCGAGGTTTCATATGTGTCAGCTATGTGGTCAATGATAGTGATAGTGGTATTCAGGAAGGTACATTTGCCAGGTTGGGTATCTTCTGTTGTCTGTTCATTGAGGGTTACAAAGTTGAGCGGGTAGAGATAAAACTTACTTCTTTTGCTTTTTACTGCTGTGTTTGTGAATTCTCTAATTCTGGGGTTGTTGATGCAGTTCAGATCATCAAAGTATATGAAACAGTTCTGGAACAGGGGAAGTAGATGCAGGTTGGGTGCCAGTCATAGTTTCTTCATAAACCTGTTTCATATTGAAAAAAATAAATGCTACACCACATGGGGGAGCAACTGAGCCTCATTGGTATTCCTAGTGTCTGTTTCCAGGTGGCGTCACCGAGTGTAGTGTATGCATTTTTCATTAACCAATTGTTCATTTTTTGAATGTCATTAGCTGTTAGTATCGTTGCGTTGGTTTGTTTGATAGAAGTTCATGTTACATCGATCTTAAGTTCAGTACCGTTTTCTTCGATGTAGCAGGCGACACTGCTGTTCCTTCCATATGTTTTTCTAGCTTCTTTGAACGCAAGATCGATGAAGAAATTGACGGCTGCAGGTAGGCCATCTTCAGAATCGTCTGTTGGGATCGTCCCGTAGCATCTTGTGATATCTGCAGAGTACAGGTCGTGGATGCGTGTGGGTAGGTTGTATATGTAGTCTGATACTGAGTCGATAATCCACCAGAATGGGACTCGTACTCCGAATTCTTGTTCTGTTGTTTGCGTGAACATACCACAATGAGTTTTGACCATTTGTGCCATTTTCTTTAGTGTGGGCGCAAATATCCGCTAGTGGGGAGAAGATCACGTCCGCCGCGTTTGTTAGCCATCTGAATGTGTTCTTATGTTTCTTATATGTTGCCATTAGGTAGGGTAATTCTATATTTTCGATAGGGGCGTAGGAAAAGTTTGTTTCTATCTGATAGCAGATTGTTTTAATCAGTTCGAAAAAAGGTTAACCGACCCCCCCCTTTTTTCGCCTCAATTTGTAAGAAAACCATAAGGTCATTTTAAAAAAACTTCATACCGATGTATAGAGTGCACTTCTTACTAACATTTTACAAAAACAAAACAAAAAACAAAAATTAAAAACATATGAAACAGCAAGCCAAACGTGCATTTTCATGACATTTTGGCAAAAAAATCGTCATCAAATTTTCACAATTTTCACCACTCTTCACAACACAAATTCTAATACTCCAAATGACATCAAATTTGACACACAGAAAGCTTGTCCGAATAAAAAAACACGCAAAAAAAAAAATTCCAAAAAAACACAAAAAAAAACTAAATTCGGGATCATTCAGGATCATTCATCGTTACCTAGGGCCGAAAAGTGGGGGTCCCCGTTAACCGCTTGTGATCAGTTCATGTGTTGTGCATTCACAGGGTGTGAAGTCTGTACCTGTGAGTTTGCTTAGTGCAAGGTATCTAATGAGATTAGTACAAGTGAAAGTTGGGGTGTTTGGTGCCTTGTCAACGCCTGATATGTAGAAGTGTTGTGTCAAGAATTCAATTTCATTTTTAGTGCTTGGTTTTTCTAGATCAAATGTGGTTGGTCTATGAAAACTTGCGCAATTATTGTTTATAATGTGTGTGAGTCGTTGTTGTGCTGCTGTCAGTTGTTCATCAGATATGATCATCCTTTCCTGATTGATTATTTGGACTGTTTTGTGTAAGGCCTTCTTGTATTCCCTCCGGATCTCATTTTTGTTGTATGGTTTGAGTGGGATATGGTTGAGTCATTTTTTGACTTGACTTCTCAACTCTAGGTTTCGTATTATGTTGGCATCTAGGGTGATGACATGTGGTTGGATTGCGTCATCTCCGCAACTTTGGATGGACTGCCCGTATATGTGATGTTGGCAGAAGCATGTTTGGTCTTGTTGTGTGTACCATTGAGTGAGTTCGAATTTCTTGAATACAGCCGCGGGTTTGTACAGTTGTTTGGCTAGGTGGTTGTCATATGTACATCCAAAGGTTATATTTTGTAGTCTTTCTGTTGCCTGTAGGTTGTGTTCGTGGAGTATGTTAGTGAACATATTTTTGGTCTTTATTATTTCCATAAGTCTGTTTGCGTAGTGTAGGTGTACGATCTTCTTGCGTGGTTCTGCAGCTTTCCTCCAGCCCCTTCGTCCATCTTCCATGACTTGTAAGTTGTTGACCTGTTTAGGTAACACAGACAGTTACAGTCTTTGGTAAGTATACCATTTTTTTTTGTTCTTATGAGTGTATTTCTCTGCTGATTGCAAAAGTTGTAGGCTTATGTTGGCATCCACAGTAATATTTTGTTTTATTCTCGGGTTGAGGTTTTATGTCTGGGTTTTGCCTTTGTGGTTATATTTATTTGTTATTTATGGTGGAGTTATGAAGGAAGGGTAAGCTTAGAAGGTGGTTGGTATGTCTTTCTTGGGGGTACTCTAAAAAAGGTTATAGTTGCATGGCGTTGGGGGGATCTTCTTTGGGTTTTAGGACTGGAAGTGAGTAGAGGGTATGGAGTAGTAAGATAGGCATGCCGAGACAGTGGTACTTTTGCATCAGTGAGTTAACCTCTTAAAAAAAACAGGGGGAACCAGATTTAAATTCAATATAAATAAGATTTGTATGACCAAGGCATTAAGGGTTCTGCGCTTGGCAGGCCTTCCTGCGTTGTCTGTCGAGAACACAGGCTTTCGTAATCAACTGGGTAACTTATAAAAAAAAAGGTGCTACGGTCGAACCATCTGAGTGGGTCTTCGACCGAGGACCCAGGCTATTTACTCGAGAACCTCAATGGTCTGTAGAAAACAACGGGGGCTCTAGAACCAGCCTGCCTTATAGCGTCACCGATTGAGTACCTGAGCATTCTAGTTTTTGTTGCCAACTACCAAATGCATCCTATAGTCTAGAGGTGGGAGAGTGCTAATCTACCGCTATCGTAGTCATTGCGCAGGTCCCTTCTGATGGACTTGCTGTGAGCGGAGCCTTCGTTGTTGCGTGTGTTGACTTCACTGGTAGTTTCAGTACCAGACCGAGCGAGGGAATCTTCAACATCGAAGTTCTTGAAGATGTGGCCAAATGTGCTGATTGCTCTGACTGGCGTATCCGGAGACGGTGATCCGACGTTGATAGCAGTCTGTCGTCTGGCGCCATCTTCAATGTCTTGGTGTGGGACATGGATGGCTTGGGCTGGTGGTGGTCGTGTATTCACCTCTTGTGTCTGTTGTCTGACAATCAGGTTGCGTGTGGGTAACCAGCTGAGACTGCCCACAAGCCTGATTGCTTAGCCAATCTGCAGGGATGTAGGACGGGAGGAGAGAGTTGTGGGGAGACGTGTGTTTGGCAGTGTGTTTGGTAGCGGGAGGAGTGGTGGTATTGTGGGGTTGTTGTGCACGGGAGCGAGGACGTTGGTGATGAATTGTTGGGCTTGCATGTGCTGGTTGGTGTTTGCTTGGTTTTTGTTCTTGCGTGATCTCGTGTTTGTGCGTCGTGCTGCATTGCGGTTGGTTCTTCGTGGCCCGTTATTTCTTCTTGCTTTTTTCTGTGGGCGTGTGTTCGGGCGCTGTGTTGATGCGTGGTGTGGTTTGGCTGGGGGTTTGGTGCTGCGTTGTGGTCGTGGATTGGCAGGTGCTGCAGGGGGTGGTTTTGCACAGGGGGGGTTGTGCAGGTGCGTGGGTCGCAGTTGCTCTGAGGGGGCGTGATGTAGACTGTGTAACCGGTGCTCGTTGTGGAGTAGCCGCGTGGCTGTGTGGCAGGTTGTTTTGGGCTGGTGTCGTGGTTGTAGGAGTTCTCAAGGTTAAGGCATGCGCAGCAGTTCTGGTGGGTGTGGTCGAGGCGCTGTTACCTGTGACCGGTGTAAATGGCAGCGGTGTATGTCTTGATCTGCTCCTGTGTGCGATGTCTGGTTCTACTGCCATGGCGCCTCTTCTGCTGCCTCCGGCTGTTGCCGGTGTCTTGACAGGGGCGTCGGGGAACATGATGCCCGCGAATCTGTTCGCAAATGGCACATTCTTCAAAGCTGGATGGTCGGTAAGTCCTTCGACGGTGGTCATGTTGTCATCGATGACTCTGTCGAGCAGATCTCTCATGATCTGCCTCATGTGCAGGAAGGTGACCTGTGCCAGGACCGGTCCCTTCCATTCCGTCTCCAGTTTCTGCTGGAAATCAAGCATCCGTGTAACATTTGTTGGTGCCACAGGGTCGAAGAAGTCTAAATTGGCGATGTAATACCATATCATGTGGTCAAACCAAGTGATGGTCTTGCCACAGTTCTTCTCACAGGTGCACTTGAGATATGGTCGGCCGATGTTCCACATTTTCTTGACCTCCTCTAATGTCTGCGGGATCCTGGCGAAGCCTTTCTGAGTAAGGATAGGCTTGGAGACTGCGCACTTTGTTCTGTCTAGAATGGCCAGTATGGGGAAATCTCCATCAAAGGGAGGTCTGTTGGTTGGATAATGCAGTGAGAAGTTATGTGCTGCATGCTTGCATGCCTCAATATCAGCATCAGACAGATTGGAAAGTGTCATATATCCTTCAATCGAGATGGGTGTGGTGTAGTTGAAGGAATCTAGGTGCCATAGCTTGTGCGCAACGTGCTTGCTGTTCTTTTCTACCCAGGTATCGGAGGCAATCGGTAGAAAATGGCTATCTTGTGCGAACTTGTGGGCTTTGCCTGCAGGATCTATCGTGGTGAAGGCATTGGCAGTCATAGAGTTCAATCTTCTCTCGTGTTGTTTCTCCAAATAGTCTATCTCAGCCTGTGTCTGTCCAATTCGTTGTCTACGTGCCTGTCTCCTGACATTCACCTCAGTTGAAAAATATCAATGGCTCCAACATCATTCAGGTGATCTGAGCAGTAACCAAACTTATCTAACATTGCCTTCTCTCCTTTGGCAATGACTCTGCTAAGTTCCCTATTCTGTATCCTATTCATACTGAGAACAACGGCCACATTGAGCGCATATGCTTCAATGAGTCGGTGCATCTTCTCTGGCTCTGTTTCATACTTAGCGTTGATGATAGCCCAGTCACTGAAAGTGAGTGTCTCAATCAGGCTGGTTGGTTGTGCTGATGCGTGGAATCGATGAAGGATGTTTTGCGGGAGTGTCATCATAATCAGTTGCACATGGACAATCGGTGGTTGCAAGCTGGCGAACGGAGCAACCATAGGTGCCAGATCCGCATGCCACCCGCGGTTGATGATCTCTTGATCTTGCACATGTCAACATAGGTGCCGTTGTATGGTTAGCTGTGGTTAGTTGTGCCTTGCGAGTATTAGTAGTTAGGAGTGTTGGTCTGTGTTGTAGGGGTTCTTTTTTGGAAAAAAAATTTAGACTCACCATTATGTGGGGCCACAGTTTCCGTCTGGTTTCTTCAGACTTCTCAATTACGCCCTACAAGGATCCGGGGGAATCACAATTAGTTTGCTTTGTTATTCTCAAATCGGAGGTCTGGTTATATACTATTAGAGGTTTAGGAGGGTTTAAGGAGGGTTTTACTATCCCATGGGTAGGAAAACCTAGGGGGGGGGGGGGTTCGCTGTTTTTCAGAGCGACGATATTCAAGTACTTTAATCAGGGAATTCTCATTCTCTTTTGTATCGTATCAGTGTATTAGAAGAGGCTAGGGGAAGAAAGGAAAACAATTAAAGAAATAAATTAAGTTAACTTTTTACTTTTTTGTCTAAATGCGGCCTCCTGTCCTTTGTGTGTCTGTTATTTTCGGGGGTACATATATGGGGTTGGGTGTCTGTTGATTAAGCAGTGTCTGTTTTTGTGTGAGGGTAAGGCTTGTATGGATCTGTTTTGTTTATTATAATTTTGACCTGGGTATAAATCGGTGACGGTCGGTTTATTTGACACTGTTATTTTTATGGAGGGTCGCGTCTCTTCGGGCAGTCGTGTCCAGTTTATCTGTGCTTGTTTAGTTGCGTCTACCTGTCCTTTCTGTATTTGTTCTTTTTTTGGGGGGGGTCCCGATGGAGGGTTGGGTGTGTCTTTATTAAGCAGTGTTAGCTTTTTTTGATTGTGTGGGTGGGGTATGGGGGTTGTATGGATCTGTTTTACTTATCATAATTTCGAAAGAGTGGTGAGTGCTCTATGATTTGTTGGTTGTGGGGGTTCTTTCTGTTTTTTTTTTTTGGTTTTACTTTTTGTAAAGGATTCAACCGACAGTCAGGTATTTGTTATTTTCATGGATGGTCGCGTGACTTCGCGCGTTCGTGTCTCGTGGGTAGTGAAGGTATGTTTTTATACCTCTTGAGATATGTCGTTTGTAATTCTGACCTGGCAGTTGTCACATCCAGATCTTGGTTAGGTGGGGACGCATCTGTTATTATCTTAATTTAAATATTGATATCATCTTCCCGTTTGTTATGTAGCGTTCTACTATACAAGTAGGTGATCCCTATAGCGTAGGCTAAGGGTGCTGGGGTGGCAGTGCTTTGGCGTTTGTGCACTAGCTGGAGTGTGTTGAGGGAGATCGTGGAATCGTTGTTGTCACGTGCTTATTTTTCTGTGTAGCCTTGTTCGGGTTTTAGTTCGCTATGGCAGTTTCTCTAGTTGCGTGGGGCCATGTTGGTGGTCGCGTAGTCATGGCTTTCGAGATGCGTGATCTCCGAGACTTCCGCATGGGTCGTGAGTTTGAGTTCACAGGAGCAGTTTCTCGGCACGAGATTTGCCATTACGAGATCGATGCAGGGGGGCAGTTGTCCTTACGTCTGGTGGTTGGGTTGGGCTATGATGAGGAGTATCTGCGTGACGTCATTGTGTATGTGACGAAGGTGCACGATGATGTTCCAGACCGTCACGTTGGTGTAGGCGAGGACATCGTCGAGTGTATGGTGTGTTTGGTTACTACGGCAATACTCTCAGAACATGGTGATTACCTATCTTCAATAGTGGAATGGGAAGCAATTCTGGATGCGCCATTGGCAGGCCGTGCCTATATGCATGGCGACCTTCAATTGTAAACCGAGGTGCATAAACCAGTGCTATAGGTGGTCTAGATGGTCGAGTAGCATCTGTGGTGTATGTGACGAAGGTGCACGATGATGTTCAAGACCGTCACGTTGGTGTAGGCGAGGTCATCGTCGAGTGTATTTTGCGTCTGGTTATTGCGGCAATACTCTCAGAACATGGTGATTGCCTATCTTCAATAGTGGAATGGGAAGCAATTCTGGATGCGTCGTTGGCAGGTCGTGCCTATATGCGTGGTGACCTTCAATTGTAAGCCGAGGTGCATAATCCAGTGCTAAAGTGGTCTACATGGTCGAGTAGCATCTATGGCGTTATGGTGATGGACTTGCCTTTTATCGGCAGTAGCGTTATCGTTGGGTTGTTATATCTTGCGCAGTGTTTGCGACGAGAATCTTTAGCTGATTGGTTGTGTGATCGTTTTAGCATTCATGGGTTTGTCACCAACGGATTTTGCGAGTTCGCAAGAGGTTTTTTTTTAAGAGATGGTGTGTGAGTCGTTTGTTTTCTTACCTTCTCTTCTGCGCGTGTCTCCTGTAAGGAGCGCTCGTAGCTATCATGCTAATCGATTGTTTTTTTTGGTGTATGCGGCGTTATGAATCCAGATTTTGTTGTTCGAGGCGAACTAGTGTACGTTTGTACATGCTGACGGGTTTGTGCAGTGTTTTCAGGAAGGCTGACTAAAAAAAGTAGCGTATGATGACGGTTGTATGTAATAGTAGTCTCGAGAATTTTGTATTCTATGTGTGTGTGATGACGATACTTATTATCAAGGCGCACACAAGATGTTAATGCTTGTGTACTTCATGTATTTTTCCTATGGAATCAATGAAATACGACGTGTTAAGTTATGTTCTTCCTCTTGTTAATTACGTGATGTCCCTGTGACGAACGTGGTTCTTCACATGAATTTCTATTTTTCGAAGCCTAACTCATCTAGGCAATAGGAGCTACTGAAATTAACTAAGTGAGTACTCACATTTCGTAGAGAAAACCAGATGTAGGTTCGCGACGGTTTCCCACCGTCCAGCAAGGGACACGCACTATTGCTATATTTCTATGAATTTTGCAACAATAACTATTTGCCAATTATTAGGACTGTCTCTTATACACATCTAGATGTGTATAAGAGACAGAGACTATAATGAATACATACTATAATAAATATATAATTAAAGAAATTTATAATTAATAGTAAAATTAATAGATACTAATAAATATAATGACAGACTATGGTCCCCGGAATGAGTTCGTCATTCCATGTGTCTTTCATGCATGCTCCAAAAATTGATGTCGTACGCAAAGGTAGCGTTAGGTATATGTACTACTAACCGATAATGAAGTATGAATGAAGGACAAGTTCATTAGTTATGCATCATATCCCTCAAGACACAAGTTCATAAAAAACTCGCTTGGTACCGATGCGCCAACAATTCAAAGACAATGACATTCACTCAACAATTTTTTACAAATGCTTAGAGTTCTTACAACAAAGTTAAAAAACTTTTTTAATTGACATCCCCTATTTGTTTGGTTGTCCAATACATAACTCTATACGTATTACTTTTTAATAATGAAGGAAGAGCGAACAATTATGCTAACAATAATTGCACACATGCTGCCATACGTGCCAACGCTGTCTTGTGCATTTACCTCCGTGTATTCGTCTAAATATATGATCTACTATCATTGGTCCTTCGCAAGTGAGCTATCGAACAAGTAAGGAAGAATATTCAATATTGTAGCGCAAGCTATTACCCTTCTTTTTACAATAGTTCCGGTTAGTCATGGGTATGTGGAAAGTCTGCCGGAAGTAGGTGGGGCAACTGTACCTTTTGTTGGTATATTGTATTTATTTAGGATTTAATGACTAAGTGGTTGGTGTGAGTTTATGGGTGTCTGGGTACATGGGTGTGGATACTGGATTATAGTCGCCCGGGGCAGAGGCGGGGGTGGTGGTGGGGAGTTTGCTATGGGTGCGTTCGTGTCAGGTGAGTTATATTAGGAATGAGGAATTTGCGGGTGGTGTGAGTTTATAGGTGTCTGGGAAATCCGAGGCTATGGTTGATTAGGGCGGAGGGGGGGTAGTGGTGATATTGATTGGCGTGCATCGTAGCAGGGCGAGGGTGTTTAATCAGGATTACAAGTCTAAAGGTAGGTGTGGGTTTATAGGTGTCAAGGTAAGGAAATATAATTACAGGGCTATGGTTGAGTGAGGTGGAGGAGGGGTTGACGGTGTGGAGGTTGAAAGGAGTATGTCGTGGATAGGTGGGTAATTATTGTGGATTGCGTAAGCATTTCGACCGTGTATCACAGGATCAATCATTACAAGTTAGCAGATCCAAGCATGTCGTGTCAGGTGCAACGCTATTATACTTATACTGTCAGGTGGGGAATCTACCCACACCATTGTATCAGGGCTCAAAAGCCAGTGTGTGTTTCGTGTGACAAATTGCAAAGCAATTTAACAACCTGGCTTAGTCAGGAACAGTATTGAAAATAATAGCATACCATTGTCATGATTGAGCAAAGTTTCCTGCTATTCCATTGCATGGGTCACCTTCGTACACCTATAGCCATAGCCAGCCATTTCCTATTTTCACGTTGCCATTAACCACTAAGCATACATGGGGGGCGAAGAAAGGCGGAGTGGGGAAGGGAGGAAAAGGCGAGGGCAGGAAGAGGAGAAGGGGTTTGGAGCAGATGACACTTCTTCGACAGGACCGATTTCAAGATTCGAAGAAGGAGGGTGGCGCATCCCTTAAGTGCTTTTCGCCGTTCGCGCCAAACGGCTCATCAGAGGGAATGATGGGCTATAATCCTAGAGTGGCCTTCTACATCACTTGAACCAATTACCAGTTGAGTAGGGGCGACTCTAGTAGCCTATGCGAGATTAAAAGGCGAAAGTTTAGAGAGGGGGTAGGGATCCGCTGTGAATCTAGGTGGCCTTCTACATCTGCTGGACCAATTACCAGCATGAGTAGGGGCGACTTAGGTAGCGTTAGGACAAGAGAGATAGGGCAAGGTGCAGTAGGATGGCAGTGTGGGAGGTAGATGAGGGTGTTGGGATATTTTGAGAAGTGTGTACTATAATGCAGGGTCAAGGGGGTTGCGGGGTAAGGCATCCGAGGGTTATGGGGGTTGGAGGGAGGTGAGTGATGGTTACCGCGTGTGCATTGATGTCTGTGTTAGTGACATGTCCGTCTGAGGCGATTGTTGACATTGTAAAAAAAGGTTGGGCTGGTTCGCTATCCTGCAGTTAATGTCTAACCGCGGGTTCGGAGCGCAGCGCCAAGCCAAGGTTCTACCTTGGACACGTCGTGTGCCCGGGGTTTTGCCTTGCTTGGTAGCAGTGATGAATGCGGTGCAAGGAAGAAGTTTGTGCTAGGTCTGCCGCAGCTATCTCAGAGCGAGGTACCAGTATCTTGCAACCTTGCTAGTCTCGCGAGAGCTTGTCGAGGCATAGACACGCCGTACGACTGAGGAGGGATTTTGCGCTCTCACCATGTATAAATGCAGGCGGTGTGTGTTTGTGTTGGTTTGCCGGGTGGTGTTGGTTGTGCGTGGTGTTCTACACGTTTTTACTGTTCGTGCATAATTATTTTTAATATTTTTTTGGTGTCCAGGGGGTGTTTTGTGCTATAGGTCGCGTATGTGGTGCGCTAGGCATATGTTTTGCCTGGGAGGGTTGGGGTTAGTGTGTGTATTTTTGTGATTATAGCTTAGATATGGGGTCTGTAGAAGATGGTCTGTGTACCATTGGCTAGGCGGGAATTCTTTTTTGTCTGTTAGTGTCTTCGATCGTTATATTTTTTATATTATTACACACGGTCTATGATTTTATAACGTTTTGGTGGGTTGTCTTTTTGTTTTTAGTTCAGGTCATGGCGTCGTCTGTTGTTTTTCAAGTCTACCGTTAGTGTGTGCTCGTGCTAGTAGTTTGTTTTTTTTAGAAGATTTTGTCGTATATGGGTTTCTATGTTTCGTTTTTGTGCGGGGGTGTACTGGTGTATGATTCAGCTTTAGTGCTGGTATGCTTACTTGTGGTTATTTTGTGGCGACGGGGTGGTGTTGGCTTGTTGTGGTGTTCTACACGTTTTTACTGTTCGTGCATAATTATTTTTAATATTTTTTTGGGTGTCTGTAGGGTGTTTTGTGCTATAGGTCGCGGGTGTGGTGCGCTAGGCATATGTTCTGCCTGGGAGGGTTGGGGTTAGTGTGTGTATTTTTGTGATTATAGCTCAGATATGGGGTCTGTAGTAGATGGTCTGCGTACCTTTGGCTAGGCGGGAATTTTTTTTTGTCTGTTAGTGTCTTTGATCGTTTTATTTTATTATATTATTACGGACGGTCTACGATTTTTTAACGTTTTGGCGGGTTGTCTTTTTGTTTTTAGTTCAAGTCATGGCGTCGTCTGTTGTTTTTCAAGTCTACCGTTAATGTGTGCTCGTGTTAGTAGTTTGTTTTTTTTGGAAGATTTTGTCGTATATGGGTTTCTATGTTTCGTTTTTGTGTGGGGGTGTACTGGTGTATGATTCAGCTTTAGTGCCAATGTGCTTACTTGTGGTTATTTTGTAGATGACGGGTTCTCATTTCTCGTTTCTTTATTGGGTCGTATGCGGTTTTTTTTTTAAATTTTATGGGGGGGTGTTTTTTTTTTTATATAGAGGCCTGTATTTTTTCGTGGGATTCTGTCTTATTCGTGGTGTTTTTGTGCTTGTGTTAGTGTGTCTTTCAGGCCCTAAGGGTGTGCGTTCGTGTGCGTGCGCGGGTGTCTGTTCATCTTTCTTAGTTTATTTTGTGTATTTGTTTATTTTATAAAGGTCCGTATGTGTAAGTTTCGCGTGTATGTATGTGTGTTTCGAGTTGGTGTGTGCATGTAATATCTTATTTACTCTATTTTATGGGCCTAAATGTATGACTATATGCATATGTGCGTGTTTGTAAGTGTGTGTTTATTCTATTCATTGTGGGTCTGTATATACATGTATATGTGTATGTGTGTATGTATTTTTTTCTAAAAACATAATAATAATAATAATAATAATAATAATAATAATAATAATTTCTTATAGGTTGTATGTGTATGAGTATATGTGTATGTGTGTGTGTGTGTGTGTGTGCGCACGTCTGTGTGTGTGGGTGTG
>BFEA01000435.1:85444-97529 GCA_003427395.1 Chara braunii
TTGGTACTCAGCAAACCCCCCCCCCCCAAAAAAATAAAATTTTGTATATTTTCTTGCACAGTCCTATAGAGGACGACGTGTGCAGGCAGAGGCCGCACGCCAATCTCCCACTCGCGCCCTGGCCTGAGCCTAGCGCGACCGCAAAAAAACTCGACCGCCCGGCCCCGGCCGCGTGCCCGCGGCCGGCCTCCTCGGCCGCGGCCTAGCAGGAGGCCGCCGTGGCCGAGCGTGCCACATACGCATAGGGTGCTTCATAATCATTGCATTATGTCATCCCCATTATTACAGTGTTCCTCAGTGAAAAATGTTATAAGTGTTACCATCATCGGGTAATCTCTCTATTCGGACGAGAACCTCATTCGTCATCGACAACATTGTTTGTTAACGAACAGTGTCGCCACCGTTGCGTATGGGCAACACGTGTCCAGGCACTTATACCCCGGTCATGAAAACGCGCGAAATACACGAATGTGTGTTCGATATACAAAATAACGGGCTGGTGTGTTAGTGAACGAGAGCACCACATGTCTCTTCCACCACCTATAAAGAGCAGCGGCACTTTATAAGGCCGACGCATATGCCTTCCTCCTTACACGTATTCAGTAGCTAATTGTCGTAGTTCGTCAAGATCCAAACTTCACAATTCAGGGTCGACAATTCACCAGCCCCCCCCCCCAATCTTGGTACTATCGTTGAAGACGTGGGGATTCCGGCGGACTACAACGAAATACCATTCAAAGAAACATTTGCGTTGTTCAACCTTTCCGATGCAACTGCAAGTCCCATGTACTATTTGTCGTAGTTCGCTGGCATCCAAACTTCACCATTTGGGGTTAGCAGTTGTCGTACCTGGCAAGCGTGTAAGATTGTCATGGTTGAGGCATTGAACGTGAAGTTCGGATCCCGGTGGACTTGCAGGATTCAGAACTGCGTGGGAACGCAATCACTAACAAGAAAGGACTGCATAAATTATTGTTGACATAAACAGGTTTCTTCGAAGTCCGCATTCGGGGGGTTCTAAGGAATTTCACGCCCTTTCTTGTTTTTTTTACGAAAGTCGCTTATGCTTTCACGCAACCCAACGTATACCGCCGTATTCGTTTCTCATTACACGGGCAAAAACCTGCATTTTGACAAGTTCGGATCTCGGTGTCCTAAGGAAATCGTGTTATGGATCATGCGCTTTAAAAGCCCGCACTTCAGGAGGAAATTACCATGTTTGACATGCGTGTGCGGTTCGTCTTCTATGAGACTGTGAGCGGTAGAATATTTACAAAACAAGAAAGAGCATCGTGAACCCCGCACCACACGACCGACAACTCCCCACCGACCCCCTTTACAACCACCGAAGCCAGTTCTCATTTACTCTGCAGTTGGCGTCATGAATAAATGTCATGCGAAACCTAGATAAAGATGGTCTACGAAACCCACCCACACAGCGATCCCAAATGCCTCCATACTGGTTTGCCCTCTTCCTGAAACCGGAATGCGTGTGTGGTTGCCCTCGCTCTTGCCAGCAGCGATTTTTGTCGTTCAGATTCTGCGCCTTTAGCACCGGTGTCGTGGACCCACTTGCCGCCTTGTTCAACCGTCTTGCATTAGGGAAAACGAAAGTCGCTTGTTCCTCCCCGTGACCTGCCTTATAACCCCGTATTTGTTTCTCCACCCGAGTTCATGGAGTTCACGGAGAGCGGGATTGTTTTTTTTCTTTTTTCTTTTTGGGGGGGCGGGGGCGGGGCGGGGGGGGGGGGGGGGGGGGGGGGGGGGGGGGGGTTATAGGGGGGTGGGGGTTATCGGAGGGTAACCCCCCATAATTTTTTCATTTTGTTTTTTTTTAATAATATATTTTGAAGAATTAAAAACTTAATTAAAAAAAAAAAAAAAATACAACTAGCCAACATAAGCATTTTTGTTTGTTATTTTGTAGGCTATTTCAATTATAAAAAAATCAAATCAATGTCATCATGCTGTGGGGCTTTAGGCGACTGTAGCTTGATGCCCTCTCCCCCCCCCCCCGAAAAAAAAAAAACACTCTTTCGTGGTCTGCCCGTTCACCGTGTGCGGCCATAACGGCCGTTCATTGGCGCAGGGCCAAATGACCGGCCGGTCACATTCAAGTTACCAGTGCCGGTCATGTTCACTGTGACAGCACTGCCCTACTTTGACAAGTTCGGATCCCGATGGACTAGGAAGATCGTGCTCCGTTGGATCCTGATTTTCAAACACCTGCATTTATGCTCCAACTATTTCTGACGAAAACTGCAAAATTTGATGTGCATGTCGGTTTCGTCATCTATGAGACTATGCCTGGCAAGAAATAAAATTGGCATCGAGGACCCCACTACCACCACAACTCCCCCCGCCCAGAGGACCCGTCGCAGCATGTGATTACAGTGACACCTGAAACGTTCCGATAAAAAAAAAAATTGGATGTGTTTTCACAGCAAGATCCTTACTGACAATTATGTTCGTTGGTCTTCGGGAAACATTGCAGTGATGACCTCGTCTACATAATCGCTTTCTCCTGATTCTTCGGTCTCGGGAGAGAAATGCCGCTTGTGCCTCCCCACCACTTCCTCCCATAAAACCCCGCAGATGTTTCTCTTTAGGTCGGGAGCTGGCAACATGAGTAATTGTCTGCTCTGCTAGATCCTTTGCTATGGCCGCCGACAAATCCACGCCATCCACTACTGGCGGACATTGGCTATTGTGCTATGTGAAAAAACTTCTTCGACTATGTTCGGTTGTGAAAAAACAAAACATGCCTCGTTGACCCCTCTACACACCCCCTGACCCCTGTCGCGTTTCGTAATTAAGACGAACTCTTGTGCCTGGAAGACAAACGGTCATTTCGGTTCTGATATGGTGCTCTTCTATAGTCCGGCCTTGCTGTTGTAGTGGAAATCTCACTTCGTGCAAGTTAGGATCCCATCAAACTTGAATGATTTTTCCACAGCAACATGCTAGCTGGCAGTTCTGTTTATTCATCTTTGGATGGGGGTATGTCGACGACCTCATTTACGAGACCGCCTTCTTTTCGTACCTCCAAATCCGAAAACAAATGCAATTTATGCCTCCCCGTGACCCCCCTATTGGGCCCCCACCCCCCCCTCCTAGTTTCTCTTTTGCTAGATAGTGGGTAACACGAATAGTTGTCGCCTGCAGACCACATAAAAATGGTTCATCTGTCCTTCCAACAACCACATCACTGCAGTCGCAAGAAACCAGAATCAAGATCCCGGTGGATCTCGAGCATCGACCTCCGCCAGATTCTTTGTCAAACACGCCTGCAATTCTGCACAATCAACTGCTTGCGAACAATGGCGGTTGTACTATGCACACCGACTTCTCCGACTATATTTGGTAGGGATAACAACATGACTCTTCGACCCCTGGAAACACCCCTTGAACTCCCAAAGCGGTTTCAAAATTGTCAGTGCGGCAAGCTCAATGCGCTTGCAAAGTTGATTCTTATAATCGAAACACAAATGGTCGTCCGGTTTTGCCATGGTTTTCTTCTACACTCTCGCATCGTGAATATTTGGGGAGTCCCTCTTCTCACGAATTCGGATGTCGTCGACCTTGTATTTGTTTTCAACGCAAAATCCTCAATGGCAATTATGTCCGTCGATCTTCGGACCAAAACTACGCGGATGTCGTGATCTCACTGCGCTTTTACGAATTCAGAAAAGAAATGTTGCTTATGCCATCTCATAACCCTCCCCTTGACCCCCAAACTCGTTTGTCATTCCGTCTGCAACTCGTAACATAAATGATTGCCTTCCACAATCATGCGGGAAAAATGGTTGGTCTGTACTGCCAACACACTCATTTACTTATTGGGAGAATTTTATCTCTAAAAAGGTCGGTTTTGCAATGAGTGAAAAATGTGCGCTCCGCCAACTCCTTCACAGTCCGCGTCCACAATTTTTCGTCATCCGTATTCAACGGACATTGGTAGTTTCCTTTCTACGAACTATAATAGGTTGGAAAGGAAATTTGTCTCTTGCACCCTCTTGCACCCTCCGTAAGACCCCTATCCCGTTTGTCATACCAACAAGGTGATGTGTTGTCAAGGTTCTTTTGTACGGTTTAGATAAAAAACGGTCGTTCTGGCGCCGGACCGTCTATGTCCAGAGTCCCGAAGAGGACGTCGGCCAAGCATCACCTCGCTCGAATGAAAAAGCGCAACGGGGGTTTATGGTGAGTGCGGTGGACAAATTTTATTCTCAACCTATCATAGTTGACGAAATCATCGTGCAGACTGGAACTATGAATGTCCGGCGAATAAGGATTGTGCGGAATTGCAGGCGGGTCCTCCGTAGGATCTTGGGGTGCGCAATTCCGGAATTTCGCCGCGATCCGAACTTGTTCATAGGATTAACGCCATTGTAGTGATGACTCTGATGAGTCTCTTTGCAGGACAGATCAACCGTAGTACGAACTGTTACAAGTGGTCATTCGTTATCTGTCGCGAGACACACATTCACGCCGGCTCGATTTTAGGGTCTTTGGTGACAATTTGCAAATTTAATACCTCCTGATCAATTCCCTCTGAAAACCTTCCTACGTACACAAAATGGGCCCGGGGTAAACCTCTCGTCGACGTTGATGACTATGGGACCCTTGAGTTGCACTGTAGTCCAAAACCATTAATTGGTAACCCGTGGATGTAGCGAAGATTTGCTACTAAGTCTTACATTTCGCTCCGATCTTTTGTAGGGTGTGAACACTTCTCGGAAGTACCCCTACATCCACGTTGCCGAATTCATCAATTTCTCTATCGAACACAACGTCGACCAAACAGAGGGCAACATGAGGGTTCACGGATTAAATGCATGAACCAGACTATGAAATCCTAACACGTCTTCGATTTATATTCCCATTTGGAAGTCCTGGACCTCATGAGACAGTTCTTCTTTAGACAAGTCACACATTGACTTCGCCAAGAAAAGAAGTCTCGCTTATCGTGAAAGCTTTGGGGGTTGCAAACCCAGGCCTGGTAGTCGAACGAAATCGTCTGCAAGATTGCTAGTTCGCGCGTTTCCATGGCTACTTGTTTCACAACCTCTGCTGAAGAGGGTACTACTCAATTGGTGAGTACTGAATACTCATTGAAAGAACAACACTCTTAAGTTGTACCCTATACCTCCGAGTGTCTAATCAGTGACAGTGTCTTTGTGTCTTTTTTTTTTTTTTTTTTTTTTTTAACAAACTTCACATTCCATTCACAATATCAATCAATGCTTGAGGTTGGGGACCTCACAATTCCACCCGGAAGTTATCCTGGCAGCATCAGTCGGTTTAGCTTCTTACTCTCTTCCCTTACCCTTAACTCTTGTGGACACGAGCAACTACAACTGTACGACAATGCCTAGACTAATACCTAGTTACCTTACACCCTCCCCTCTTCTATCCTCTTAGGGAGACCTAACTCAGTCTGACCCTAGGCTAAGACGCCCAAGGTGGATCATTACTCCTTATTCTAAACGCCACTCTCTCCTGCCAACCCTCCCACCGTGGCCTACTGTGGCCACCAACTAGACCGAGTGGACCTGGTAAAAAACGAACGCAGCATGCCCGTAAAAACCTCACAAACAGAAAAATGAACGCCCAGCTCCAACCAACCTCTATCAACCTCTATCCCCCCCTCCTACTCACCCACTGCACCCTCCCTAACTACTCCCCTCCAGGCCTACCTGTCTAGCCAGGGGGAAGTAAATAGTTTTCCTTCTTTTATCTCAGCCAGAGCCCCTGGTCTAGCCCAAGTTTCATAAAACCATCTCAGCCCTGCCTGTCTGTTCCCCTGGAGTACTCTCCTTCTCCAATCTACCCCGATCTTCGTCTTCAACAGAGATTTAAACAGCTTCTCTGCCTGCGACTCCCCCATTTCCTGACTCTTGAAACGTCGATCATTCCTGTCTAGCCAGATGACCCACATCATGACTGCTCGACTAACCTGTCCCATGTATCCCCACCCCTTCCATACTTCTTCCCCTTGGTCAATGAAACCTTGCAGCACCCAAGCCATACCCTGTTCCACTTTTTTCCCCGACATCTTCTCCCAGTGTCGAAACCACCAGTTCCACCACTTCCTAGACCGTGGACAATCCCACCACATGTGCGTCATGGTCTCAACTGGCCAGGCGCACCAATCACACTCCAATCTCACCTGCATTCCTCTATTGCTGAGCCATTTGGCCTTTGGGACTGCTAGGTGAGATTGCAGCCATGGCAGCGAAGCTAATTTCTGTGATGGAATTTCCATTAGTTGCTTCCATAGCCGAATAAGTTGATCCTCCCTTGGCACCGGCAGGAAGGGTTGTTCTTTCTCCCATCTGGGGGCCACTCTGTCCCTCGGGTACCCTTTCCTGCTCCTCCTTTTCATTACCAGTGCTAAGCTGAGGTTGCTCAGATCCTTTACTTCCTCCTGACCCACCTTCCATCCCCACATCTTTGGGTCCAATCTGAGCTTCTGTATCGGGGTGCCACCTGCTACCACTGTGAGCACAGGCGGTCTCCTTCTGTCCCCTGATGCTTTTGATCTCACCCGTACCTCTTGCAGGCCATCTAATCCCCACCGTTATGTTACTTGTGTTGAACTCAGTGTGTTTGTCGCCATTTATCTGCCACAAACTCTTCCACTTGGCACTTCCCTGAGCCCCCTTCATCCCAACCTTTTAGCTGGTAGTACTTCCCTTCTTCCTCTCTTGTCAAACCACGAAACCACGTCCTAGGTGGGGTTATCCCCTCCGGCCCCAGCAGATCCCTCCAGCTCTGAGAAATCGCTTGGATCAGTAAGACCGGTCGCTCCTCCTGTGTTGGCAGCCTGCCCAGTTTATTCCCCAACTGTTCCGCGGTGTGCCACTGATTGAGGAGGTCATTCCAGAGGTCTCCCATTGTGGACACTGCTCTCTGAATCCATTTTTGGCCAAAGCATCCTGCGCTTGCTGCTGCAGAAAAGGGAGTGTCATTGTTGTCTCGGATATGACTGTTTTCAAATAGCGGTTGGGCCTTCACTTCTTCTTTCGTGCAAGGTTGTTCCCAAGTGTTGGGCTTCACCTGTCTCCAGGCCGCAATCACTCCTTTCCAAAAACCTGATTTAATCCTCTTGTTCAAGAAGGAGTCCGTCATTATCACTATCCACACATCTGAATGCCACCTCAGTCCCCACTCCTCCATTAGGATACACTCTGCTAGCCTGCACCAATCCGGTGAGTCTACTGCTTCCGCCGCTTTCACTAGTCAGCCGGCTAATAAGGCAATCTTTTGTGCCCCTGGGTCGGTAATTGCCAGTCCTCCCTCCTCCCTTGAGGTGGCCAAGGAATCCCATGCTACCTTCGCAATATAACCTTGCTTTTCATCCAAGCCAAGTTTTCAAAGGAAACGTCTTGCTGCTGCTCGCACCGTTGTGACCGTGGGCTCCGAAATTTTCACCATTCTCAGCACATACCAGAGCAGTGAAAAGGCAGACACGGTGATTACCAACGCTCTTCCTATTAATAAGAGATGGGGAGCATTGCCCCAACTCTTAATCCTGGTAGTCACTTTTTCTTGTAAGATCAACTCCTGTGAGTCTGATACATCTCCCAAAGCCACTTGTACTCCCAAGTACCGCTGTGCTTCTCTTGCCAGCACTCTCTGCATCCCCCATTCAGCCTAGAGTTAGCACTCTGCGGGCAGGAAGAAAACTGTTTTATTTCAGTTAATCGCTGCTTCAGACATCTCTTCATATTGCTGCAAATATTCCCGAAGGCCGTCTAGTGAGTCCCTTGTGTTGCTCATTAGCGCTAGCATGTCGTCCGCCAAAGCCTTCACCCTGCAGTCTCCCCCTCCTTCCAGTTTCAGTCCCTGGATCCTTGAGCTTGCTCTGATTGCTGCTAGAAGTACCTCTAGTTGTAAGACGCTGAGCAAGCGTGACAGTTTAAACTGTTCAGAAGTGACTCCAAACAGAAGATACGTGAAAACCTCACAATCGGAGAAAGCCTAACATTTCTTATGGAATATAAAAGTAAAAGTCAAACTCTTATTTTTTACACAAAAAGAGAGCGTTTTTAATCATTTTGCGATAAAGGAGACAAAAAGTCAGATGAAAAGTCTAGCGTTCCTCAAAATGTGCAAGAAAACCCTTCCTTGCAAAGCTCGGCACAAAATAATTTGTAGGACTATAAATCACTTTTTAACTTAATAATAAAACCCTTAGCAAAAAATATATGTCATTTAAAATAAGAATACAAACAACTTTTGCCTCGGAGACACCTTGAAATTCTTAGCTAAACACGAGTTTAAAATAAAAATATAGGGGAAAAAATTAAAACAAACAATAAAAAATAATATATTCGCCCATGTATGGAAAACCATGTTCAAGCGAACGTATTCAAGAACCGGAGAATATGTTTGCGCGTTCGAAAAACCCCCGAATAAATTCATCGTGCTACACATCTTATAGGACTATAAACACAATTTTTTTGGAAAACAAAAGATCAATATATTTCAGTTATTGAACCTACGGTGCTTCACCAGGTCGTGTTTTTCTATGGAAAAACCTGCTTTTTTCCTCGCCCCCTCCAGTAGTTCTGAAAATTTAATTTTCTGTTCTTTTTTTTGCAGATGTTTCACTTCACGTAGAATTTTGTTCCTAGAGGAGACCTGAGAAACGTACTATCATAATCTTGAATAAATTCCGTGCAAACCTAACAATTTGTTTTGTTAGGTTTTCACGAATCCTATGTTTCCATTAATCTGAACCACCGCCGTTGAATGTACGTATAGTGCCTTTACCCAGCTGCAGAATGGAGAACCAAACCCAAGTACTTTTAGGGTAGTCATGACAAAGGTCCAGTTGACCCTGTCATATGCCTTTTCGAGGTGAATCAACAGAGTTGCCACATTCTGGTTCCCCCTGTCGATCACCTCCAAAGCTTCGATCGCCGTGAGGATATTCTCGAAGATGGAGCGTCCCTGCACAAATGCCCCTTGGTCTCTTCCCACCAGATCAGGTAAGATCTTGCCTAACCTTCTTGCCAGCGTCTCTGCCAATATCTTGTATGTCACGTTTAGCAGCGATATGGGTCGCCAGTTACGAATGTCGTTGCGGTCACCCTTCTTGTAAAGTAATGAGATGACCCCCATCGTCATACTATTTCCCAACGTGCCTCCTGTTAGAATACCGTTGAAGAGTCTTACCACGTTTGGGCCCAATGAGGACCAACACGTTTGGTAAAACTCCACAGGAAGGCCATCGTCCCCTGGCGCTTTCCCCTTAGCCATCTCCTTCAGTGTTTGGCCAAGTTCCTTCTCCGTAACTGGCCAGTCCAACTCCAACCTGCCACTTTCTGAGAGTCTGACCTGTAGGGAGTCCCAAAAGTTGGAGCACTCCGTTAGATCTATTTCCCAATTCCACTGTGGCTTTCTGGTCGTCAGTATGTCTCTGAAGTACTCTGCTGCAAAATCGCACATTTGTTCATTTGTAGTAGCCGCACGTTCGCTTGGCATGTGTGGATGTTGTAGTTCCTTCATTTGTGCCATCCGCTGTCTGGGGAGTAACCTCGGGAAAGTCTCCTTTGACATCCTATCACTGCTAACGATCCCTTTTTCCTTCGAGATCCCTTGCCACCTCACCTGTTTCTCCACCTGCAACTGTTCCCATTCCTACAACCTTCTAACCCTTTCCTCCGCCCATACCCAATCTGATATAGGGTGCTCCCCCATTCTCCTTTCCGCTGCCTCTACTCGTTGTCGGCGCGAATACCCTTACAAGGGTATCCGCCCTGTTTTTTTGTAGTTGACAGGATGAATGGGCATGGTTAAAATAAGCCGCGCGAGGTACGACTGCGTCCGAGGTCCGCTTTGACCCAGTAGGAGGTGTGTGGGAGCGCAATTCTAAGGCGTGCGTGTGATTTTCCTGATTGAGTGGGCGGCTGGGGTAACCCGCCGACCTGGACCGTGTCATGGGTTGGTTAGGGAATGAAGGTTCGTTTTTGGTCGGAGCGCGTGACCGACGGTAGGACTAGCAAGTCGGTAGGCGCCCGGGACGGCCACGGCGCGGGGTGGTAGGCCGGCGCGGATACTTAGGGGGCCGCGGATACAAACGTTGGATGGAAAGAGTGGCTGGGGCGGCATCTTGGCCAGGAGCACCGCGCGGTACCACTTTATATGGGAGGTCGTGCCTGCTGGTACCAGGCTTGGGCTTAGCCCTATCGGTTACGACATTGGACTATTGCCATGGAGGTGCGGGGGCCAGCGGACGACAGCGCAGGAGCAACGAAGAGGCGAGACGCTGAGGGGTTGAGGGTCCCGCGGGACTATCCCCCTCAGTTTTGCTGAGGAAGTCCGGTCGTGGGGCCGCGCGGTAGGGTCAAAGGTGCTCTGGTAGGGCCCATGGACCGCCGTCCACTTTTGCCCCCCTTCCGTATGCCCGGGGTCATTTTAGGGTGTTATTTAACTATGCTACCCCTATCTTTCTCTCTCTTACCCTGGAGCCGTAACGGGTGGATGTTGCGCCTTCGGGGCTGATCGCCGGGTCGCCGGCCTTCTAGAATAGGCGCAACCTTGAGTTGTTGAAGTGCGGGGCAGCGAGGAACCGAGTGTTATCGATCCGCCTGGGCCGTGCGAGCTTTGGCACACACCGGGGCGCTGCCCCAGTTGAGGCAGGGGGCTTATGTTAGAGATTAGGCTGATGAAGAGGGGATCTGCATAGGCCATCGCGCAGGCGCCATCTGCCAAGATCCGGGAGTGAACCCGGACGGGGGTCGTGGCCTGTGCCAAGGCCGATAGGTATGAAGTGGGGGAGAGGATCGTTGGAAGTGCGCATGTATTCGGTCGAAGGGCCGTGCCGGGGTCGGCCACGGTCGGAAGCCTTTGGGACATCTGTTAAAGCTGGGGCGATACGGAGGAGGTCTGCGCGACCAGCTGTGCAAGGGAGATATATGCAGAGTTAGGAAGGAACCCGGACGTAAAATGGACTAGGGGGCGTATGGCCTCTAGTAGTGAGTGTAGGCCGCTGCCTCGTGCGAGTTACGAGGCATCCAATGGATGTGGGGCGGCAACAAGAAGATCTGGGTGGCCACTAGGTAGGGACGACGCGCGTAGATGCGGAGTGAACCCGGGTGCGGATCGCACCGGGTACGTGCAAAAGAGTAGGGGGTGGAGAACTGATTGGGTACCCCACGGCGGGATCCGCCCTGTTGCGGTAGTTAAGGGCGTTGAGTGGGTCTGGGCCCTTTGGGGCATCTGTCAGAATTGGAACGATATAGAAGAGATTAGCCTGGCCCTTGTGCGTGGGTAACTTGTATAAATAGGGAGCGGGTCGGGCGTTAGTGTTTTTTTCCTTTCTCGTTTTTGCTCTTCGCCGACGAATCCTTCCTTCGCCATTGGACTGCGTGCAGTGGGGATGCGCTAAGCCACCTTATCGGACCGCGCAGCGTGGGAGGTTGGGTTGACGTCAGCACGGACCGAAGAGTTGGGGGTGGCGGGCGCGAAGGAGGGGAAGGTGACGGAGTAGAAGAGGGAGAGTGGGGGACTGAGCATGGCACCGGAGACAGGGGTAGCGGAGCAACGGGCGCTAAGGTAGGTAGCGCAGCGGGGCGGCGTCTACTAGCAAGAGGCGACGGGCGGACTGCGACAGTGAAACGAACCTGCCGCGAATCCACGCCGAGTACATCTGAAGCCGACAGGGAGCGAAGTGTTGTGGGGGTGAGCTCGGAAATAACACGGAGGGGCGAGGCCGACAGGCAACTGAAGGGAAGTAGCGAAAAGGGACGTGGTCACCTTTCGCGCCAGGTACGCTCCGCGATAGTGGTGTCAAAGATAGTGGAAGCCGAGTCGCGCGCAGTCGGAACGCCTAGCGCGCCCGTTCCAGCGCAGGAACGGGCGAAGAGGGAACAGGCTTCGGGGTTTTAACAGCGGGCGAGCTGAATAGTGCGGTTGGGTTTAGGGGTGGAAGACAAGAACGAGAAGTGGTGGAGGATACAGTGCGGGGAGTTATGGTAAAGAAGAGGAGAACGGAGCGGGGAAAGTTGGGGAGCCACTCAGCGTCAAGACCGAGGTTCGAAGGGGAGGCGAACTGAAAGTTGGAGTGGCGGGG
>BFEA01000435.1:97565-110065 GCA_003427395.1 Chara braunii
AGTCCGGTCCATTCCAGCAAGTACCGTCTGGGACTGTGCACACCGCTGTCTCTTATACACATCTAGATGTGTATAAGAGACAGACTCAGCGTCAAGACCGAGGTTCGAAGGGGAGGCGAACTGAAAGTTGGAGTGGCGGGGGGGGGGGGGGCAAAGGAAGGGGGGGGGGGGCAGTGCTTGCCTGCATGAACCCGCCGAGGGAGGTTGCGACCGCGTACTGAGAATGTGGTCACCCTCGCCTAGTTGCTCCTGTTTCCTCCGCCATGCCCGGAGTTGTATGCAGTCGGCGCAGTCCCCCTACGGCTGCTGGTAGGAGTCGCTGCCCACCACCGTGTTGATTCCGAATGGGCCGATGCACCCGGCCACTTTCTAGCGGAAGGTCCATTCGATATCACTCGTCTCTGTCGAAGGTAGTAGCGGAGGATCTGTGTGGTCACTGCGGTCTGGTCTATCTGGGGAGCGCGCGGGTTACTTGGCTTAGTGGAGTTATGAGTAACTCCGCGCTCAGGTGCACTGTGTTCGGGTGAGGTCGACCAGGTGATTCAGTCAACTCGGTTTGCCCGGCGAGACAGCGTGAGGGCCGCCGCGCAGTCTGGTGCAGTCCGGTAAGGAGGGAGAGGGAGTGGGGGTAACAAAACGAGGGAGAGATCGCCTACCTATCTTGGGGGTTGGTGGTCTGTGGTACATGTGCCCAGGTTACGGCGGTAGAGCCATCCAGTCTGGCTCCTTCAGACGGAGAGGGCTATTGCTGCCTTGCCAGGGTTGCGGTACTTCCAATGAGCGTGGCGACACAGTTTACTGTGTGCCCTGCTGATTCGTGTCAACTACGACCCTGCTACTGCTGTTGCCCAGCCTGGCACGAGCTGCGGTGCTGCGTTGGGTAAGGCTATGTTAAGTCGTGTGACTGCGGTCTGCCCACGGGAAATAGAGGCAGGATGCAAGGAGGAGTGGTCTGCCTGTGTGAGGGGGCTAGTGTTGCAGTTTGGGAGGTCGGCAGGGAGTGGAAGTTGACGATTTGACTGCGGAGTTTGACTTTCAGGAGCTCAGGGCATTCTATAAATTTAGGTACCCTGAGTTGCCTTGTTTATTTGGGAGTTCTCTCAGTTTCTTTGGTTCTGAACGAGGAGGTCTGAACCGCTCTATAAGTTTAGGTGGTTCAACTATTCTCCTGTTTGGTTCTGAGGGAGTAATTCTGGCAAGGGGGCAGACCGCTCTATAAGTTAAGGTGGTCTGGCCTACTGCCTCGCACAGACTGGATCAGAGAGGAACGAACTTGGCAAAGGATCAGACCGCTCTATAAGCTTAGGTAGTCTGACCCAATGCCTCGCACATGTTGGAACCCATGGTTATAATTTGGTTATATTGTATTACTATGTTACTAAGAACGAGCTAGTCAGACCGCTCTATAAATTTAGGTAGTCTGGCTATAGCTTATCACAATTGAAGAGAGTATAATTAAAAGATATAACTAAAGGTAAACGTGGGCAGGCTGAGCAGTGTTCTAAGTTGAGCGGTTCGGCCCTATGTCCCCCTTGAAGATTAAGTTCATAGAGATATATATAACTTGGCTATTTGAACCGTTCAGGGCGACTAGAGTGGTCTAGTCATATGCCCAAAGAAGAGAGAAGTAGTTGTGCCCTCTGGTTGTGTATACTTGGCTAAGTCAGAACGCTCTATAAATTTAGGTGTTCTGACTTTAGGCCTGGTTAAGTTGGGCGCGCTCTGTAAGTTCAGGTGGTCTGACCTATGCCTTATGTAAATTGGGCATAAAGGGATAATTCACAGAGGGAGCATGAACTACTGTTTGCCAAAGAGCTTGGGGTTGGTGAGAGTACTTACCTTTGTGGTTTGGCTTGCATGTGGCTGAGTGAGATTACTACTTGGTCTGGGTTTCAGATTGACAGGTAGTTGCTTAAGAGGCTTACCACGTGCTGAAGCGATAGCAGTAGGTCAATTCCTGCATTTTCTGGGCTGACTTTATTTTACTTAGATCGATTTTTGCACTTTCTGAGATTCACTGTTATACTTGGGCTTGTATAAATTTTGGCAAGTCACTTTCTCTACGAGAACCGCTGCCGAAATTTCTACATATTCAAGGAGTTAGACAAATCTTGACTTGTCAAAGTTCAACTTGTTTTTCCTCTATATTAGACCTAGTAAAAATTTGAAAAGTCTCCTTTTCTAAAGGGAGTGCTGCCCAAATTTTTGCTAATTTAGGGAGTTAAACAAAATTGGACTTTGGAAAGTCAAAGTTAGTCTCAAGTTTTTAAACTCAGCTTTGTATAAATCTTGGGAAGACACTTTTCTAGAGGGAGTGCTGCCGAAATTTCTGCAGAACTAAGGAGTTAGTCAGATTTTGTCTGAGTTAGGCTCAAGGTTGTAGGCTGAGTCGAAACCTGACTTAGTATGAATCTAAGAGATCTTCATTTCTAAAGGGAGTGTTGTCCAAATTTCTACTAATTCAGGGAGTTAGACAAAATGTGACTTTCCAGAGTTATAGGTTACTCTTGCATCTGATATTTGAGTTTATGTAAATTATGAAAAGACACTTTTCCTACAGGAAGTGCTGCCGAAATTTTCTTAGTTTAAAGGAGATAGGTTATATTTTGACAGGTGGCGATCCGCCCGGAATAGGGGAGATCCTGTCGTTAGTCTACCTTTGCTTTGGGCACTGGCTTAGGGGTAGGCTTGGATTTAGTTGGCACATAGTCTTGAGTGAGAATGTGCGATGGAGGTTCATCCCCCATATGCTGATGATTTAGCTTGGGCATTGACCTGTCTTATGGTACAGGTCTTTCTTGGACATTCGATTCAGGACTTGGACGAGATTCAGCTTGATCCTACGAGGATCATCTTCTGTTATCAAGGATAACAGGTCGGTTGCCGATTCGTCGGTTTACGATTCGACTCCAACCCACTCTTGTCACTCAACCTAAAGGCTTTAGCCCTGTGGTTTGAATTGTTTCATTGTGTTTTCACCCGGACTTTATTGAATGACCATTTAACAAAAGTACTCAGTGTTTATTTCAGGAAGTTGCACAAGAGTGAGGTTTGTATGGCTAAAGCAAGGGGTATGAGCATAGAGAATGGTTGAAGTTGACCCCGTGTAGTGCGTGGACTGTTGTTGAATCTTTGACGTGATTGCAGGTATGTTTGTGGTTCAGACTCAGGATATGGCTGCCTGCGATTACATACATATATGGCTGAGAGGAGTCCCACTGTGACTGTAAGATGTGATCGTTCTATATAAATAAGCCTTGTGTATATATTTATACGTGCCTTAGATAAGCGTGCGGCTTACTACGGCCGCGCGTAAGGGTTAAACAGATTACGTGTTCGAGAGAAAAGGGAGACCCCTTTTTATCCTTTTGTTTCTTAGAGATTTTATAGTTGGACGTTGTAGTCCGTGGCAGCCGTCAAAGTCAAACCCCTTAACTTCTGTCCAGGCGTGGAGTGGGGCTCATCTCCAGGGCAGTATGGAACGACTGCCACCACAGGTGTGGACCTGTGTACCACCCGCTCTGCACAGGATGCAGAAGAGGGTGTGTGGTCTTCAACCTCGCTTGGCGGTTGTCCAACGTCGAGAGATTAACCCTCAAGGCGCGTGTCAGCCGACACGTGAGTGTCGAATGCGACCCTTGAGAATAACGAGGACCGCGTGAGAATGGGTACTACATAGTACGCCATCTTCGCGACTGTCTGCGTGCGCTTGCATTGCGAGTCGATATGAGTTAGCCCTGCGTCCACGCGCTCTTATACAAGGTCTCGCGTGAGACGCTTGTCTGATTTCCGCGTCGGAAAGTTATGGGATGGTTACCGAAGGGACTAGGAGTGTTGTCGCGTTATTGGTTGTGTGCGTTGTTTCGATGTGTGCGTGTGTGTGTTTTATTTTTTTGTGTTTGTAAAGTGGTGTGCGAGTGGAGAGTGGGATACGTCCTAGTCGACCGACGTCGAGCCGCGCTTGGGACTTCAGCCCCTCAAGATGTCGGTTCGCGTGCGAGTTTGATAGGCGTGCTACCGCGCGTACCCCCTATGCTACAGCGAACGAGAAACGCCCTCGGCTGGTCCACCTCTGCGATTGCAACTGATTAGCTTTCGTACTGTGGACTGGTAGCTCGGCGGTGATACGCCCACCGAAGGGAGGTGACAACTCCCGTAAGGTGGAGGTAAGTTGTGYCTCGCGTAGGCCCTATCCTGTCGTAGGGGCTCGCGAGAGGTATGGCTGRCGCACTCGGCCGGWGCGGCCTAAGGAAGCTCCATTTGTGTGTTYGYGRCRAGGTTGGTCCAACTCGTGCGTGACGCGGCCAAGAGGTTCCCGCACTGCCACGTGCGGTGCCGGACCGATACGCCCGACATCGCTTCCTGCACTTCTCTTCCTGTTTCCTTCTGCTTGCTGCCGCTATTCTTGAATAGACCTCGAATTTCGCAGAGATGATCCTTAGGCCCGCATCCCACCAGTCTTGGGACTCTTCAAAATTTTCCTTAGCTGCCTGTCAGTCCAGCCAGAACTTCTGCACCCATTTCTGCCACCCAGGCCCACCCTTCATCCTCCAAGTTCTGTACATTGAGTTTGAAGAGACCCGGACCTCTTTTGTCCTGTGCAGATAGTTGCACCTCCATGATCACCGGCTTGTGGTCTGACATGGAGACATTTCGTTCTCCCACCTTTTGAGCTCCTTCTGAAAAATTTCCGGATGTCAGAAAGAAATCCAGGCGACGTTTTGCACCAGATGCATTGGCAGTCCCAGCAAACCAAGTGAAGCCTGAACTGGCAGGGTGCATGGTCCTGTAGATATCTTGTAGACCTCAGGCTTCCATCCATCTAAGTAAAGCCTCCCTGTCCCTCTTCCTACCCTTTGTTGCCTCTGAGTCCACCCCTGGATTGAGTACCACATTCCAATCTCCCCCAACAATCACGTGTTCTGCTTTCGGCAGACAATATGGGAGCGCTTTGAAAAAATCAGCCCTCTCCCTGGGGACATTGGGTGCATATACCGTAGCCACCACTATCATCCACTCCTTACACTTCAGCTTCGACCAAACCCACCTTCCCTACATATCCGCATCGTAATCTATTAGCTCCGCCTCTAACCTTTTATGGACCAGTATCGCGGTTCCTCCTCTGGTTCCCCTTGCCGGAGACCAAAGCTGCGGGCCGTCCCACCAATCCCTAAGTTGTACCAGCTTGCTTTCCGAAAGCTTTGTTTCTTGGATGAAGGTGACGTCAGCCTTTTGGTCGTGTATCCATGCTTTCAACCTCCGCCCCTTCTGCCTCCCCCCGATGTCTCCGAGCCCCTGCACATTCCAAGTTGCAATTATAATCTTGACCATTATTTCCCTCCGGAGGAATTGATACTTGGATATGCTCTATGACTGGTTCCTCCCGATGAGTTCCTTCCGCGGCTGGTGACTCCAACTGCCAGGTTTCCTGCAGCACTTCTTGGATGTAGCCCGATTCAAGGTTTCTGTCCAGCGGCATTCTCTCGTTCAAGGCTCTTAGGAAGTCCGCTGCTACCCCTGGTTCCACCAGCACATTCGTCAGTTCCATCGAAGTTTCCTCCAGCAGGACCCGAAGTGGGATACAGGTAAGTCCCATTTCTGGGAGACCCGCCCAATGTGGTACCGGAATGCGGGCGTCAACCATAGCGATATAGAATTTGATACGCTTTCCTGCCGGAGTGTCGATCGTGATCTTCGGAATTATTTCGTCAGGGAACAGGCGAAAGCAGAGCCTATCTGCATACATCTGTCTAACACTCGCTTCCACCAGGTCCGGGCCTGGGATACCGTTTATTGGTGACGCTGGCAGGACAGTTTGACCGTTCCTATGAATCAGGCCTAAAATAAAGGCCTCTGGACCCAGCATGGTGCAAACCAGCGGTAAGATAAATTTCTCCTCGTGTTCTTCAACCTTTGCATTTCTTGTTTCCACACCGTCTGGAATGACGTACGCGCCTTCCCCTTCCACTCCCTGAACTTGCCTTGACTCTGCACTCGAAGAATGCGATGTTCCCGCTTGTCCCTGCCCCCTCCCCAGCATTCCCTGATAGTCTACCGCCACTTCCTTCACTCTGCTTTCCTCCATGAACCTCGGCTGTGCCGTCCCTGCTCCTTGGAGTTGCCCTGCTGTCCCGTCCCCTGACATATAGTTTACGTATCCTGGAGATGGGTTTGGCCCATACATCCCTGTGTACCCTGGTCTCGCCCAGTATCCATATGGCGAACCTCCCGACATAGGTTGTTGCCACATGGGATATTGTTGAACGTGCTTGAGGTACAGGTCCCCTTGGCCTTGGTAATAACCCCACTGCGACGAAGTCCCGGGGTCTCCTCCTCTCCCTCCTCCGCTGGGCGTCGTTGCCCCTCCTCCCCCTACCACTCCCACTACTCCTCCCATTCCTGCCAGCCCGTTTACTGGTGGTGTATCCATCCTAGCTGCCTCTTGCATGCCGTTCCCTGGAACCCGACTTACACCTTGAGATCCCCATCCGACTTCTCGAGAACGGACTTCACCCCCTCTTCCTCCTGCTGGTCTCACCGCTCCTGTTCCTTCTTGAATAACAGGAACGTCCCTAGCAGCTTCCCTAATTCCCCTTTGAAATATTACTTCTTATTCAATCCACGTGATTTTAATCCACGCGATTCCACGGTAATTTCTTTTCTTTTTTAATACTCAGTCATGAGTCCCGTGACATCATTTTTTTGTTGTGTTTTTCTTCTGTAATTCTAATAGACCACAGCAGCTAAGTTTGCTGTGTCAGTGTCCGGTTGTCCGGATTAAAAAAAAAAAAAACAAAAAAAAAAACACTTACATACCAAGCAGAGAGCTCAAATGCACCAAGATTCCATCCAAATAAGAGCAAAGGAGTGAACTCATGTGCCAATGTAATCGCCGTCAGGGCCCACCAACACAGTATCCAATGTAGCTCATCTTTGTCCGGTGCCATCGCCCTCCCATCCCTGCGCCCCTCCCATCCTTCATCCCCCTCCCATCCCTGGCTGCCCCTCCCATCGGCCAGACCCTCCTCCCACGTCACAAAAATGGAAGGAATATGAGCGAGAGCGATAGACAGAAAATCAAGTTGCAAAATCTTGCAGAAGTCCAGATAGTCATGTACCAAGCAGATAGCTCAAATGCTCCAAGATTCCATCCAAATAAGAGAAAAGCAGTGAACTCGTGTGCCAATGTTACCACACAGAGGGCCCTTTCAGGGCCTGTCCAGTTGGGGTACCGGTTCTCAAAAAACATCAGCATTATTTTTCTGGGGAACCCCAGGCCCAGGTAAACGGCCTGGGAACCCCAAAAAAAAATTCGAATTTTTTGAAATCGGGGTCCAACCGGACTCTCCGAACCGGACACTGGACCCGGACACCGGACTGTCTGGATCGGGATCCTGACGTCCGGTTGGTAACCATGGTAAATTTTCAATGTGGCACCAACACAGTGAGGCCATGAGATGTTCACATAGGATGGCAGTTGAGGAACCTGTGAGCACTCGAAACCCAGTCTAAACCTTCCTGCTGGTGGGATTGGTCTCGGATCAGGTACAAATCGGGACAAGTCATAACCCCCCCCCTGACAAAACCTTTGTATCCATTTCCCCCTGAACCAGGCAAAAGGTGCCGCAGGCCCCAAATGACCTTTGGAGTTATTTTCGCACCCTGTCACACTTTCCCGCCATTTTTGCACTATGGGCCTAAAGAATACAGAAGTTTCGGTGCGGGGAGGTTTTACAGCTTTTCCCCTACAAAATTGATCAGAACAGACACTGCACTCTATTGTAGGCAAAAAGCCTATGAAGGTAATGGCCGTAAGATAGCCACTAATACCTTTCTGGCGAAAAATAATAATACATCGAGTGTAGCATCTGTTCTTCCAAACAGCCTAATATCTGATCGGGAAAACTTGTTAAACCACCAGTACTTGGGCACTGCGCGCCGCGCCGGCCGCCCAAATCTCGAAGCGGCGCAGGCTGTCGATTCGATTTATCGACGACCCGCCGGCCGCGGAAATCGCGTAGCGTTAACGCTAAGGCGTCGCCCAAGTACTGGTGGTTTAAACCACCAGTACTTGGCCCAGCTATCGGCCGCGGCGCTTTCCTGTATACGCGACGCGACGTGTCATTCGGGCTTCGGCCTACCAGACCGCATTGGCTGGAGGCCACAGCCAAAAAGAAGACAAAAAAGTGCCGCGGCGGTTCGGCAGGACTTGGCGCGCAGGGTGCTGGGAGGCTCCGCTTCGATAGCTGGGCCAAGACCTGGTGGTTTAAACTTCGCCGTGGCGAAACCTTTGTGATCATTGTAATCATTTCCCCCCAAATGGGGCAAACAGTGCCGCAGGCCCCAAAATGACTTTAGGTGTCATTTTTGCACCCTGTAAAACACTTTCTGGCGATTTTTGACAGGAAAAGTCATTTTGGGGTCTGCGGCACTTTTTGCCCCCTTTTGGGGGAAATGAATACAAGTTTCATCGCGGGGAGGTTTTATAACTTTTCCCTATCTGATCTATGGTCCATGGGACCTTTTGTATGCTAACAAAAATAATACATACATAATTTTGTCGTTGTGTCATGACTCAACGTTGTTGCTTTTAGATCTGCAGTCCATGGCCACTGGTAAAAAATGCTCTTCTGTCACACACGAGTGCTACAGCCTTCCCCCGAATACAACGTACTGTCATTATAGCTGAATTTGGGGTATCTTTCAGTCTAAATACAGCTATAATGACCGTACATTGTATTCGGGGGAAAAAGGTAGTTGTTTCTGTTAGTCCCCTCTTCCCTGTGTTTCTCATTTCTCTCCTCTCTCTTCTCCAGTCTCTTCTGCTCTCTTCGTGTCCCTGTGTTTGGGCCTTGACACACCTATCCTGAAAACACCGATTTGGAAAGGAAACTCATCACCATACCAACTTTCGAAAATCGGTCCCAGAAAAAAATTTGAGAGTGGCCAGAACCCGGGTTTCAGGAGTGCTCGCGAACTGTGGTCCTTGGCTGGCCTGCAAAGTTGCCACTTTCGAGAGTGGTTGAAGGCACCTCCGATTTTGGCCCGAATTTCGAGAGTGTGCCGCGACGGACAACCATCTGCGACCAGCGTTTTGTCGTGTTTCGTTCAAGAGACTCTCGAACCGAGGCCTCGATCCACTACTCACCACATGCACAAAAGACAAAAAATATGGCGGTGTATCTTTCCATGGTCTAGCAGAAGATTCATTCTCATTTTGCACATTTGGTGAGTAGTGAAGCAAGTCCCTTGCACCGCCACACTGCACTCTCAAAAAACCCAGTTCTTTTCCGACACAGTGGAGAGCGCCCCCTTCGAGAGCGCAGTGCGGCGATGAGGCCTCTCTAACCGTTTTTCGCTATTTATCTGGTGTGTGGGGACAAGAAAAAAGGAGAAATCCTCTTGTTCCTCCCGGACCTGCAGTGAAACGCCTTCAAGTTCGTTCCGGAACAACCCAACAGGGGACTATTCCTCCCGTCTTCCGCCCCGCCCGCTGCACTGGACCCGCATCGTGACAACTGGTAGATACGGCTCACCAGAAAACCTCTTGGGCCAGTACCCCCCGAAATACCAGGCAGTCCTGGTTCTAGCCTACCAAGTGGTCTGTGACTGCTCTGATTTGTATTGTAGAATTTGGCATTAGAAAACTATAAATAAAAAGATTGTTGCAAACCTGATGCGTCCGGTGGGCCCTCCTCGTGGCGACTGGGCTGTGCCAGGTTCATCAAAACAGGCACCGGAAAACAGATCATTTTTTGTCCATTAGTGAGGAGCGCGCGATTCGCAAGAGAACGGCTTGGCGAGAGCGTTCTTTCGAAGGCAACGCCTGCGTGAAGCCCTGATGCCGATACGGGGAGCAATGCCGGTGGTGAAGGTCACATCGATTCCTGCTGCGAAGTAGGCATTGAAGAATGAGTGAGGGGCGGCCTCACTTAAGGCGTGCTCACACTGCGTGGATTTGGGTCCTCTTCGACTGCTCCGATCGGGGAAAATAGTGGTAGTTGCTGGACCCGTCACACTGCTTCCCCATCTCGCAACAGACAAGGTTCCGGCCGCCTGGAGGGAGATCCCACTACCATGTATTTGGATTAGTGTGACCTGTGTGGGACTGGTGGGGGACGGGTGGGTGGCAGAGTAAAGTAGGTGAAATAAAAACGAAAACCGTATCTTGACAAAAGAAATGAAGAGAGAAATGCGAAAAAAGAGAAGGAAGTGCTCTTCTCATGGATCCTATCTCATCCAGGCAGCGTGTCAGATGTCAGGGTATGATTGACTGACCATGGATGTGGCAGTCAAGATGACTGCATGTGAGCGTCCAAGCGGACCATATTCATTAACAGTAGTCTGAGCCTTCCTTCAAATGGGCCACAGAGCACTCTGGTCCTTCGCTCTGACAGATGTCAGAGTAACTCTATGCCATTTTTGCTGTAGGTGAGGGGATCGAATCCTCCCAAAACACCTCCCACATTGTCGATTTCGGCCTCTCTTCCATGCATGGGCCACGGACCAAAGGTGTGTGGAAGGTGTGTGAAAATCATCACCAAAAAAATCGTTCTGATTTTCACTCACGTTGGAGACCCCTACACGGACTACTCAACAAAATACAAAGAAAGAGGGACCAATGGGAGGCCGCAAAAATACATGTGTCCCCCCGCTCAAATACAAGAAACACCACACCACCACACCGCCTGTCACCGCTCTGATCAGCACACTCCCTCTCCACTAATCCACATACATCGGCAGTGGGATCTCCCTCCTGGATTTGGGGTCCTCTTGTTTTTGTTTTCCCTTTATTTATTAAAAGTAATTTACATTCTTCTCTCAATTTCACCTCTTCTTCTACTGCTCCAGTCACACTGCGAGATCGCATTTCCTGGGAATATCTTAGTCTTCGAATTTCTTTCCATTTCCTCAGGTTGATTCCAAACAAGAAAGGGAATTTGCGGTAACCTCCCGAGGCCACCGCAAAATTCCTAGCCCCGCAAAATTCCAAACCCCGTGGCCCCTCAGGCCGTTGACAAATGAGGTCACGAATAAGGGGCTGATCCGACTTCTCTTCTTTTCGGGGAGAACAGCGGCGGGCCTGCCCCTTGAGGAACGGAAAAGTGATTTCGGATCCCGCTTGGCCAACAATAGCGGGGCTTTTCAATAGCGGGGCTTTTACGATTTCGGCGGGGACCCAAGGGGAAAGGAACGTGCTGTCAAACAGAGGAGAGGACCACGTAGCCCACCGGATTTTGAAAAAAAAATAAAAAATGCGGACCTTCTTTTTAGGAGCAGGGACGGCCATCCTCCTCTTTTGTTTTTTGGTAGAACTACTGCGGCGTGAGTCGCGGACAAACTGCCACATAGATATTTGTTTCCACTCCCCTCCGATACCTGCGGGAAGACCTGAGAAAGTGGGAAGAAGTGCGATCCCAGAAAATGCCACTTCTCCCCAAAAAGAAGAGAGGTCGGATCAGCCCCTAAGTAGTTTGGGGAAATGAGATCCTGGTGTGACTGTTCCTCGACACTATTTTTGCGGGATTTCGGAGATGATGCGGATTTGGTACCGCAGTATGTCATTGAGCGTGCCCTTACACAGTCGGAGGGACAGGGAGGAATCAGAAGCCATAGGGGCCGTGTGAGATTTGACTGGATTTACTTTCTCTTTTTCTGGGCAAATCAACCCCTTCTATCTTGCGGGGGCCGCAGCAGCGACGATTGTTCTCAGTGCCGCAAGAGGTTTGAGAAGTGAAAGGTGATCTCGGGTGGAGATTGGGAGAAAGCTGAGCAGGAGGGCGTCGTGATTTCTCGGATAAGCGGAAAGAGACAAAGGGGCGCGGACGAAGCACGAGGAGTGTGACAATCTGGGGCTAAAACACATCGTCCAGAGGTCCGAGAGGTCAGCAAATACCTCGCGCGGAGAAGGGGAGAAAGGTGAGCAGGAGCGCGCCGTGATCGCCTGGTTAATCGGGGACAAGCAGAGGTGGACGGACGAAGCGGGACGAGGGTGACGAACTGGGTAGGGCGGCAACTACATCAGTCTAACATTTTTGCCACCAGGTACGTGAACATATGCTTTCTCGTGCAAAGGCGATAGGTGGTGTCGATTGCGTTGCGTTTCTTTGGGTGCCGTTGCTTGATGCGATCTGAGATCTCGTCTACCTTTTTTTTCCGGCCATTTTGTATCATCCTTGTGCAGTAGAAATGCCAATCTTGTGTTAATTCCTACATTTTTCTCTTCCTTCTTTTTGCTTCTTCAACGGATGGTCGAACGGACGATTTCGTTTACTTTTGCTTCAGCGGCGCCATGCTCTGGCATCAACTCCCCCGAGACCTCACCTCGACTATTTTCTTCTCTTGTGATGCTTTTCCCGCGAGCTCCTCTACCTCCCCATTTGGGCCAGATTGTGAAGACGGAAAAACATCGCAAGAAAAAATTTCCACTTTCTCGCTGAAGATAGAGTCGGCACTTGACACACGGGAGAGAAGTGCAGCGAAGGCGCCGAGGCCCTTGT
>BFEA01000435.1:112565-133053 GCA_003427395.1 Chara braunii
TTGAGTAGTCAAGACCCTGCTGCAGCAACTTGCAATCAGACTCGTTTCATTCACACTTTTCATGCATGGGAACAGCAGCACAACAAACTGGCGACATGCGCCCACTCAGTACTCAGAGATATGGCTTCCAGGTAAGAGTTCACTTCCACTGGCAGTAGGCATGGCAAGAGCCAAGTCATGGTGATTGTCGATAGATTTAGCAAGTATGCTGTTTTTGTACCTTTGCCTTCAGAGACACGAACAGAGTTAGTGATCCGTAAGTTCTTTGATCACTAGGTCAGTGAGCACGGGGTCCCATTGTCCATAGTTCCTGATAGAGACACCCGGTTCACGAGTCAGAACTGGCAGGAGTTGATGAGAGTCTATGGCTCTAAGTTGTTGATGTCATCTGGCCGTCATCCAGAGACTAACGGTCAGACTGAACAGATGAATAAGATCCTGCAACAAGTTCTAAGAATGCAAATTAGACCAGATCAAGTTGACTGGGATGAGATGCTCCCCAAGGTAGCCAGTGCTTACGACAATAGTGTGCATCTGTCTACGTGCCGCACTCCCAACGAATTGCACAAGTCCCTTAGACCGCGCAGACCATTTGAAGGACTTAACCGGGATCAGATTCATAGGCTACCGCCTGGTACTAGGGAGTTTGCTATACAGCACGATAAAGAGCTAGCTACCGTTGTAGAGAACCTCAGGAAGGCCCAGCACAGAATGATAGAGCAAGCTAACAAACATCGTCGCCAGTCACAATTCCAAATAGGCGACTTAGTCTGGGTCAAGGCTAAAGATTTTACTCCTGAGGATAACATCTCGCAGAAGTTACTGCCCGCGTATAGAGGACCATGGCCAGTTCTAGAAGTCAAGGGCGGAGAAGATGGGCCATCCTACACCATCGAGATTCCAGTACACCTCCACACCTACCCTGTTTTCCATGCGTCAAAGTTATTGCCATGCACAGTAAGTGACCAGTTTCCATCTAGGCGATCCATGATCCCTCCAGACATGGATGGAAGATACGACATTGACGACATTGTAGGTGAAGATGTCTTTAGAACAGGAGGTAGGGGTCGTCCATAGAAACAGTACAAGGCCCGATTTGCCTATCAAGAACCAGAAGACGACCGATGGTACACCAAAACGGAACTTCTAGAGACCGCTCCCGACATAGTCAAGGCCTACGAAAGAGATAGAAAGGGTAAAGGTCCTGCCTTGGACTGAAATCTTCTCGGAGGACCTCGAAGTTAGGCCGGCGGGAGTGAAACGGTATTAACCAGTTCGCGGTAGCAGATGCAGATCCCAGGGCTCGATCCATAGTCCCCACCTTACCTGTGTACAGTACCTGTGTCAACACGTAGAGTTGAACCCGCGGGCTGTAGGACCGCCAGTGGTAGGTAGGTCATAGTAGGTTATAGGGTCTAGGGGATTCGAACTGTAGACCTGTCGGATAGGAGTCTAGAGCGTCTAGAGGTCTTAGCTGTAGACTTTCCGAAGGGTCAAAGTCGTAGCTGCTACTTACTTGAAAGGGCCAGAGTTGTAGCTGCTACCAAACCGAAAGGCCAAGTAGGTGCTTCTAGAAGTGGCCTTTCGGAAGTCAGCCCACTGTAGGTCGAGGCAAGTGGGCAAGTGGTGGGAGTCCACCGTGCAGAGTCACCAGTCGCAGTCCTGTCAGTCCGGTCCATTCCAGCAAGTACCGTCTGGGACTGTGCACACCGTGGGCCAGGGAAACAGGGCAGACCAACGAGTCACAGAAGTATAAATCAAGAGGCCGCGCACAACCATTCATTCATTCCTGCGGAAGCCATGCGGAAGCGCTGTCTCAGCGTCTTGTGCGAGGAGGTCTGCAGCAGGCCCGAAGTCGAAGTGGGCGAGAATGACGAAGTGTAGCCATAGCGATAGGTAGAGACAGCCAGTGTTGCCATAGCTGTAGCTTAGGGCGAAGAGTGTGTGTGTTGTGTGAGTGTCCAAAGTGTCGCGTGTGGGATATCCAGGGTGATCTGTCTACTAGATAGTGAACTATCGCTCCAAAGTAGTCAGCTCTCCTACTCAGAGCGTCCGCAACTACGTTGTATTTCCCTTTGACTGGCTTGAGCTCAAAATCATACTGGTCTATTTCTGCGGCCCACCTAGTAAGCTTAGGTGTCATCTTGGCCTGCATCTTTAACCATCTCAACGTCTCGTGATCGGAATAGACTTTGAAGTGCCTCCCAAGCAAGTAGTGCTTCCAGTGTTCTAACGCTTGCCTGAGAGCATAGAGTTCCCTTTCATAGGTAGATGTCGCAACCTTCTCTGAAGGCATCCTAGCAGACATGAACTCTACAGCCCGATAACCATTGGCATCGTCTTGCTGCAAAACAACACCTATGCCGTACTGACTAGCGTCCTTAGTGACGACAAAGGGTAAGGACGGATCGACCACCTTAAGGACTCGATACTCTATTAGTGTCTGCTTTAACTTCTTCATAGCAAACGTGCAGTCCTTGTCCCACTTCCAGATGGTCTCTTTCCTTAGCAATCTGCGAAGGGGCGCAGCGATAGTGGAGAAGTTCCTTACGAATTTCCGATAATAGTTTTCTAGGCCTAAGAACGACCGCAACTCTATCAACGTACGCAGTGTAGGCCAATCCCTGATCGCTGCAATCTTACTATCCTCGGGCTTGATACCGTCTCCGTCTAAGACGTGGCCTAAATACAAAACTTGGGTTTTGCCCATTCGCACTTCTTCGCATTGATCTTGAAGTTAGCTTCTCTCAACTTCTCCAAGACCTGCCTGAGATGACCCTGATGCTCTTGGAGGGTCTTACTAAACACTAGGATATCATCTAAATAAACTACAACAAACCTATCTAACCAAGGCGTAAACAAATCATTCATACATCGCTGGAAAGTTGTTGGAGCGTTGGTTAGTCCAAAGGGCATCACGATGAACTCGCAGTGCCCGTACCTAGTCCAGAAAGTTTTCTTGTACTGATCATCAGGATGAACTTCTATCTGATGATATCCCGACTTCAAATCTACTTCGTTAAATACTTGCACCCCTGCACTCGATCCAAAAGATCATTTATTCTAGACAGTGGTTCGACATTCTTTACGGTGATAACATTCAGACCCCTATAATCTATACACATCCTAAGCTCTCCCTCGTTCTTGGGGACAAACATAATAGGTGCTCCGTATGGAGATGAACTAGGCCTAATCCAACCCTTCTCGAGGAGCTCGTCTAATTGCTTGCGCAGCTCCTCTAACTCCCGCAGAGACATCCTATACACGGCTCCTTTGGGGGTTCTACTGCAGGCTCAATCTCAATGCGGTGCTGGATAGGCCGCGGTACTGCTCCTGTCGACGACTTCACTAAGTCTGTGAACTCTTCCAGCAACTTGGCAATAACAGGATCTATAGGCTTCTCTTCCTTAGGCTCAGTAACTGGCCTAACATAGGCTACAAAAACCTGTTACTCTAGCTGCTCCTTTTTCACTAATCTTGCAAACGCAGGAGCGCTAAGGCAACAATGAGCCAGGGAGTCATCTACTCCTGACACATGAAACAGACGGGCAGTCTTGACACCGCCTGATGGACTACAGAGCCTACACTCGTGCTCTCTCAAGTGGAGTGTGGCCCCTGCTGCCTCTCCCCAGTCCATACCTAGGACTATGTCAAACGGGAGGCTATCCTCTACGACGAGAGTCAGGGAATGGAGGACTTTCTCCACCTTCCCATCCTGTTGAACTGTTCTAGGCAGAAATACGCCTGACTCCCTCTACGTACTCCTCTACTCGCATGGTACGATTGTCCGTGAGGATATTATGGGGTCTGCCAATCTTTAGACTTTCAACTGCAACTTCAGCTTTTGCAGCGCCTTCCTACTGATATAACTGCGAGTGGCTCCACTATCCTCTAAGGCGCCAACTCGGGCTTTAAAAATCTCTGTATCTAATAATATAAGTTTCCCCTTATTCTCGACTAAGGAAAGAAGAGGAGGAGCAAGCCGCCCAGCGCGCGAAAAAGAGAAAGACGGAAGAGAGGTCAAAGAAAGCAGCAAAAGGAGAAAGCTCGCGGAAACAGAAGTACACGGTACCATTAGAAGATGGCCTATACATTGAAGCCTTGGTCGATAGGCTTCTAGAGGGTCATAATGCCCTGCTTAATTTGAAGGATATCCTCGCTTCAGCGCCTAAGCTTAGGGAAGGATTCAAAACGCGACTCTCTCATCGAAGGGTGGCGAGCGTACGACTAGGAGATCTCATCCCTGCCGAGGCTCATTGGGCAGTTCCTGGGAGGAAAATGGATTGGAAATTGGTCGGGACTGGGAGTGTGAACCTGAGTATAAAGGGTAAGCCGTGTAGCGGAATGCTGGATACAAGAGCGGAGATGAATATCATTAAGGAATCTGACGCACTCCGCTTGGGGATGGACATCGATCGAATGGACTCAAGATTCCTCCATGGCGCAAGTGGGAAGACTCCTTTTACTGGGACAACATCAAATGTGGTGATTGAAATCGGGAAAGTGAAGGTGCGGTCCTACTTCTTCGTTATGCCCGATTTGTACCATCCTCTCCTGCTGGGAAGGTCATTCCTTTGCCGCATTGAATCGATGATACTCGACAAGCATGACAACACAATGTACGTCATCTTAAGTGATCCAGTCTGCGGCAACTACGAGATCATCACCTGTCACAATACAGGACCTCGTAGCTTGAGGAATAGGCCGAACCCAGGTTCCTATACCTTTGAGGAATCTGAAGGGGAGAGGAGGAAATTAATGGGTGAAGACGAAAAGGAATGTGAGCCTACTGGCGAGATGTGCTGAAGCCTAACCAGCATCAAGGATGCTATGGAGATAGTGTCGTCATATGGGATGGCAGATCCCATTGCTGTAGAGGCTTTGAGAGAGAGAATAGTGGAAGATTCCGGTGAGGGAGAAATGAAGCTTGTATATCGATTACCGACAAGGACAAGTGAGCCCGGGGTACCTCAGAATCGTGCTGCAAGCCAACCTTTTTTAGGGGTGGGCTTAAGCAGGGCTCCAAAAGGAGGTACAAACGCGTGAGTGAGAAGAGTCATCACGTTCCTGTCTTCATAACTGCGGAAGAAGAGTTCTACTATGAGCAGGAACGTGAGTTGATACGGCAAATGAAGGAGGATGCAGAACATGGGCCGTGCCGTATCAATGAGAGGACTGAGGGAGACCTGATAATAGGAGAGCCAAGATTCCTCACTCCACAAGAGAAGACCCTTATGGTAGAGGTAATGAAGGAGCGGCATCGCGCATATGCGTTTGGCGATGATGAGCACGGGCGCCTTGATGTGGATAAAGTTCCGATGATCCGGATCCACACTGTGCCTCATGTACCATGGAATTTGCGAGGGCCACGCTATCCTAATCCGGTATAGGAACGGAGAGTAGTCGACTACTTGGATGACAAGATTCATTCTCATGTAGCCGACTATTCAAGTGGACCTTACGCATCACCGTGGTTCTGCTTTATCAAGCGGAACGGTACCCTGAGGTGGGTGCAGGACCTTCATCGCCTGAATGCGGTAACGATACGAGATGCGGGAGGTTTGCCGAACGCAGATGCGCTGTCAGAATCTTGTGCTGGCAGGCCTATCATTTCCTTGATAGACCTGTACTCGGGGTACGATCAGTTCCCGGTGTAGCCACCTGATAGACCTATGACTGCGATGCATACACCAAGAGGACTAATCCATATGAACGTGGCGCCACAAGGGTGGACGAATGCTGTGGCGATGGTGCAGAGGCATATGGTTTCGCGTTATGCAGACGATTAGTCCACATCTTACGCAACCATACATTGACGATTTGGCCGTGAAAGGCCGGAAGAAGAAGGATGCGACGGAAGTTATGCTTGGGGTAAGGAAATTCGTCTGGGATCATATACAAGATATTGTTTGGATTCTTGACATTTTGAGGGATTACAACCTTACCGCGAGCGGACTGAAGTCGAAACAGTGTATGCGGGAGACAACCATATTAGGCTTCGTATGTAACGAGAGCGGTCGTCGCATTGACATCAAGAAAACTAACAAGATACTCGAATGGCGGGTGCCATTCAAATCTGTTAGTGAAATTCGTAGCTTCCTGGGGACATGTGGCTTTTGGCGAGTTTTCATTAAGAAGTTCGCTGAGAAGACAGAGCAGTTGAGGAAGTTTGTCAGGAAGGATCAAGAATGAGAATGGGATAAGAAGTTGGAAGGAGTTGTAAGTAGTTTGAAAAGGGAGTTCAGAGAAGGTGGTCTGGTGTTGGGAGTTCCTGACTTCGAAGCAACGCCAAAACATCCTTTCATCGTAGAGACCGATGCAGGGCCTACAACTCTGGGCGACATTCTGATCCAAGCTGATGTAAATGGCGAGGAGAGGCCTTTGAGGTTCAAGAGTCGAACCTTGAATGACACTGAGAGAAACTACTCACAGTTCAACCTACCTTTTCAGAAGGAGGTTTGTGCTGAGAGTCGATCCGACCGCATTGGCCGGTTCATTAAGAAACTACGCACCGTCAGACCCAACTATTGCCAGATGACTCACGTATTTGTGGATGTTTGACTCTGAGTTGGAACGCATACCTGGGAATAAGAATCGGGCTGACGGGCTTAGTCGGATCAATTGGGATAAGTCCGGCGATGGAGTTAATGAGGATATACCTCTGGTGGATGCATTCCTCGATGAGGAGGAGGACGTGAAACTCCATATCAATGGACATGTCGTTGGGATCAGTGGATTCACTGTGCAAGGACAATCTGTTTTTCTTGCTTATGGAGGGTACGTGAAGCGAGCGGATATAGTCCTCAAAAACTTCGTGGAAGAGGATCCTTGGGGAGGGAAGGATGTTGAGTGGATGGCTAAGTTCGCATTGGCAGAGACCTTCCGAGTAGGAGCTTACTCAGTCGACGCTCAAGCAAGGTATGCGGCAGATTTCCTCGTCAACTCAATTGTTCAAGTGCACGAGGATGGAGAAGGGAATCAAGACCCTGTTAGAGATATGGAAGAAGACGAGTTTGAGGAAGGAGAGATAATGAAAGTTTTTCGTGCAGATGAGTACGAAGGCGTCTACCGTGAACTAGGTTTGCTTCTCTCATGTGAGATCATAGAAAGAGAAGCAACTAAGAAGGTACTCGAGATGCGACCTCGCTTTTTAGTCCGAGATGGACACCTTTTCATCAAAAACGAGATTTGCAACCCGAGAAGGGTGATCTGCGGCCGAAATCGTCAGATAGACGTTATAGCTGCACTTCATGATGGGCCCGCAGGTGGTCACAGAGCATTTGCCTTGACATATGCGAAGGCGCGTGAACTTTATTATTGGGAATGAATGACTGAGATGATTCGCAAGTATTGCGAGTCATGTATTCCATGTCAAATCAGGGCATCGACTATGTACAAGGAGCCATTGCACCCACGAATTGTGCGAGATGCAGGAGCAGTGGTCCATTTGGACCTACTGGCAATGCCTCAGGGAGTGGGCGGCTACAACTACATCTTCGACGCACGGGATAATCTTACGGGGTTTGTTGATAGGCGAGCCATACGCACCAAGACGGGTGAGACATTGGTTTTGTGCATCCCCGAATATTTCCTCAGGTATCCTTTCGTAGTGGAATTTGTGATGGACAAGGGGTCAGAGTTCACTTGTGGAGAAGTGCAAATCTTGTTGCAAAAGTATGGCGTACAAGCCAGCTACACGACTAGGGCACATCCGCAGGCGAATGCTCCAGTTGAGAGAGGGCATACCACCATCACGAATCTACTAGCGAAATGGACGAACGACAGGGAGAATCAGTGACCTAAGCATCTGCGCGCAACATTCTTCGTCGAAAATATTACGATTAAGAGGTCCACGAAGTACGCGCCAGCAACGCTATGGTATGGAAAGCATGCCACCCTTCCGATAGAGAGCTTTCTGAAGACATGGAGGAGGCAGGATATGGAAAGCACCTTGTCCTTCGAGGAATTGCTGGATTTGCGGGCCAGACAAGTTGGCATCGCAGAAGAGAGGATCCAGGAAGCTGCAGATCAAATAACGGACAGTTGGTTAGGGGACAAGGAGAGGTGGGATCTCCTCCCACGAGTCAGGAAGGAGCCACTAGAAGTTGGAGATGTGGTGCTATTATACGCCTTGTCGCTAGAAAAACAGTGGTCGCGCAAGTTGGACAAGCGGTGGTTAGGCCCGTATCGCATTAGACGGTGTGGGCAGCATGAAGCATATAAAATTGAAGAGCTTAACGGCACGTCGTGGAGAGATTGGGTCTCCGGTTCGAAACTGAAAAAGTTCAAAGCACGAGACTAAGGTAAGGGCGATGGAAAGACACCGTGAGTAGAAATAGAATTCGATTCCTCGTCTTACTCTATGGTACTCTGCATTAGTGATGGGATATAATTGTGTGCTATTATTTAGATAGGTCTTCGTATGAGTTCTAGTTCGTCAGTCAGGTCAGTCGTCTGAGGGTATGAAAGATCTGCTAGGGTCAGCCAGCAAAGGCATTCCTCATTCCTCTCTTGTGCTTACTTTTGTTTCCTCTATCGTCCGTCCTTCTTATTTGTGTAGGGTTGGCTTTTCGAAGTTGGCCATTATTTTGAGGGGCGTGAGGATGGCGGGACAGGAGTATGAGCGACTAACCACGTCTTTGATATTGGACCAATTCCGTTACGGGGGTGGACATGTATTTTCATTTTTGGACGGGTTAGTTAGGCAGGTTTGGATCCTTCGGTTAGATTTTGCTCAGATGACTGAGAGGGTCTGGGGTACGGGCAACTATGAGGAGCGTGTGGCTTAGATCGTGAGAGAGTCATTGGATTGGAGGCAGTTCGCCGGGCGGATGCTGAGATTGCGGCCTCAGCCCATTGATCGACAGGGTAGGCCCATGCGGTTTGATGGGGCTAACCTGGATGAGTTCCTTGAGGTTTTCGTCATTTTTGGGGATGGGCAGAGATGGACCGAGGCGCGGAGGGTTAGGCAGGTACGACACTGGGTTGTCCCGGATCTTAGACATGAGGTGAGTGCCATGTCACACACAGTGCAGGCTTGGGAGGAGCTTATAGCGACGCTTAGAGGGGCGTTCACCGCAGACAGACGACGCAGGCTGCGCAGAGAGGTTGGGGATCATATCCCGGAGCTCAGGGTACGCCCACGAGCGCAGCCAGAGAGGGATGAGGATGATGAGGGGCGATTGCGACAGCGGCAGAGAGAGAGTGAGCAGCCATAGATCCCACGCAGACCGAGGACAGGCAAGCGTCAAGGATGTCAGGATAGAGGGGATGACTTAGAGGAGAGTGATCACGTGTTGACGGTTCATATTGGGAGAACCCTCCCGACATGTGATGTGGGGGAGGAGGTTTTGTTAGTAGGGTCTCAGAGACAGAGTGTCTTATCTACAAAGATTGGGACGGTGCCAGCGCCAGAGACATGTCCGGCTGAGATAGGGATTAGAGACCGTGGTGCGCTTGAGACAGATCGGACTACTCCACCTACACCCATACGGGATGGGGAGGAGGCTTCCCTACAGCTTGTGTTGACGATTGCTTCGGCCCGGCCTACAGAGACAGATACCATGGAGGGAGTGGTTTCCGATGCTGCATCGGAGAGGCCTTATCGATGGAGAGACACACGGGACATGGCATTAAACCTCCCACAAAGGGAGCTACTGCTTATGATAGGGTCTGCCACTATAGGACCGATGCAGGAGCACGAGGAGCCTCAACCTGAGTGGCCGCGAGAGACGACGCCGATGCATGATGAGCTAGGGTATGATGGGCAGAGGGTCCAGTCTCGGTCAGAGCCGACAGTGGAGGATGGTGAGAGAGGTGCGATGAGACCCTTATCATTGGACGGATCACCATTACTGAGCGAGAGTCGATTGGTTGAGCATCCAACTGAGCCTGAGGGTTCATTGACTGCCCAACTATATGGCATGGAGTCTCCTAGGATGCAGATGCGACAGGAGGTATCCCAACCCTCGCCCATGGACATGGAGACAGAGCGAGTTGAGGCCAAGGTTTTGGGGCTAGATAGAGAGGGTCTCATAGAGGACATGGAGACCCAGCGAGTGGAGACATCACCACTAGACTTTGGGGATACTCCACGACGAGATGGTGATCAGACTTAGGCCAGTATGAGGGACCACATTGAGGTCGGCGCGGAGCATACCCAAGACGCATCTCCGACTCATGAGGAGGAGAGCTTGCCGGAGTCTCGGGGACCGATAGATCATGAGCCTATCATGAGGGATGCATGGCTAGCCGAGGAGATGGGACGGATGCCATCATTACATTTTTCAGGCTGACTGGCTTTTGAGCGACTGGGCCAGGCCGCGAGACCACACTTGTCGGCTGATCAGACCACTGGTGGGCTCAGGGTACTGTATGATGACTTAACCTTGTAAAGAAACTATATTGGTAGTGACCTCGTAGCAGCTCGACAGGCGATAGAGCAGGTTCGGGATTACACGAGGAGAGTTGCCATCTGATCCTTTGAGTTGAGTTGCGACAGACAAATGAAGCACGATGCACTGAAAGAGGTGGTGAGTGATCTCCGTACATTTATTGAGGGGAAGGAAGTCCAGACTCTAGAGGAGGCCGAGGCGGTCCTCAGGATTCAGGAGAGAGAGGCGAGTGATTGGCGAGCCCAGGTTCAGAGGGTGCTCATGGAGTATGAGCCACCTGCTAACGCGACAGATAGAGATAGGCTCGAGCGCAGAGTTGTCCTTGAGACCGTGCGATCATCTCAGTTGGAGAGCCAGGTATCGACTCTTGTCAGGTTACAGCGAGAGACTGAGGAGCAGACACAAAGACTCTTCTATGAGGATGCGGCCACAGCCGGATGGCAGGAGGAGGTTAGGATGAGGAGACGGACAGGAGAGGAGCCTACGCCTGAGGGCGAGCGTACACAGGTGGAGGAGGGGCTTCACGCGAGATTGTTGTCTGATACCTCAGTGCGAGAGTTGGTGGGAGTGATGGAGCATGTCGGGAGACTCACGCAGACCGAGGTTGCACAAGGGGAGGTGCTTCAAGGTGCAGTACAGAGGATCGGTGCTCTGGAGCGGGAGAACAGAGGACTGAGGGACACGGTACGTGATCTTGTCACCAGCGCCGAGTGGGCAAGACAGTCCATCTCGAGGATCGAGCAGAGGATTACTGACCTAGAGGAGAGTCGGAGCCGTCAGGCCACGACAGATGTGGTCGACGGGAGGAAAACTGAGGAGCAGCGGATTCCTATTGGACAGGCATATGTCTCTCATGAGGTAGAGCAAGGTGGAGTGAGACTGGATATCCCACGGCGAGACTCCCCGACGGAGGAGTCACTTGGGGCTATGAGGATGACATGTGAGGAGGCAGCAGTCGTCGACAAGCTCATGCTTGAGCCAGACGAGATCCAGAGGAGGGGAGAGGCAGAGGCACAAGGTTTGGACTGGGTCCCTCCCTCAAAGTTGGCGGTTCAGAGGGATGCATGGCGAGGATTGGGTGGCAGACATGACGAGCGAGAGAGAGTTTCAGAGCTACGAGATGTCATGCCACAGGAGGACACGAGCGGGTCAGCAACAGTACTGCCGACGACTCTGCCGCTTACACCAGCTCGAGTCTCGGGGCCGATGGACGACATAATGCACCTCCTTTCTTCAGGGTCTGAAAGATGTGACGAGGAGGCGACGATTGAGAGAGCCTCGAGGATGTTGAGTCCTAATACGGTCGATAGAGCCGTACATGATGTGGGAATCCGACTCGAGAGGACATAGACTCAGATCTTACCCAAGCCTTAAAAGGCGAAGGTAGAGGGCAGCAGTACAGGTAATATGTACTCATGGTGTGATAGAGGAGTGCACGACAGAGTTGTTTGCCCCGCCTTCCAGGTTGACCTCAGGAGGCGAGTCGTGCAGTTCGATGGACAGGGGTTAGTGAGGGATATGCGTGGCGCTCGTCTTCCTACAAGACGTCATGGTGCTAGGAGAGTTGTGTATGACAGACTAGGCCTGGAGCTGAGGGAGGATGAGTGACAGATTACATGACCACGAGACGCATGGGGTGCCAGACTATGAGATCAGAGAGAGGGTCGATGAGGATGAGTTGATTGTCATAAAGATAGGTTGTTGGGCACGGTCCATATTACTATCTTCTACCTTGAAGACTTCAAGGCATGGACATGTACGCCTCACGACTTGTACATTGGAAGTTTTGACTCTAGGGTTCAGGGTTTGAGTCATGTACTGTATGTAGTGGTGACCAGGATTGACTCATGCCTCAGTAAACTGTATTTACATAACAAACTACTAGTTTGAGTAGACTGGCTTGAGTAGGGGTTTCAAAGATTGCACTGGGCATGAAAGCCCTGTTTTGTGTGAGTTTTGTGTGAGTTTTGTGCGAGCTTTGCGCGAGCTTTGTGCGAGCTTTGTATGAGTTTTGTGTGAGTTTGTGTGAGCTTTGCGTGAGATTTGTGTGTATTTGATATGAGTGTGACATTTTAGGTTATGACATTGAGTTAGTGAGTGTCTCTTACGAGATACGTTGTTTCGTACGGAAGCACTGCTCCAATTGTCAGATAGTGATATCCACTTGAGATGTTTGCTTCTTCATGATTGATTCTGAGATTCAGAGAGTATTTGCCCAGATGTATCCTACAGAACACGACACTGTACGCGATTTTTCTTTGTTTTTGAGTGTGTTCTATTTGTTGGGGTTTTGATTCAGACGTGTGAATGTTGTGAGGAAACACGGAACCATGAAATATTCTCACAGTGTGGACTTGTGCTCGCTTCCCTTGCATGTGTGATGTTTGTATCTGTTTGTGGTTGTGAGTAAGTTATTCGATTATTAAACAAAATGGTTACTGGCTTTGATTGCATATGAATTAGTGTGTGAGAGTCAATGAAAAATTGTTCGACAAAAATGCATGGAAAAAGGCTGAATCGGAAATGCAGCTTAAATGTTTGATGGGAAGGGGGCCCGCTTGAGGAGCCACACGTATGTCTCAAGGAGAGGGCCCGTTTGAGGAGCCACCTGTTTATGTATGTGGGATGAAAGTAAAAAATTTAAGATTATAATTTGTTCCGTGAAGATGAAAAAAACTTTGATTTTTGCAGAAAACTGTCAATGGATAACCAAGCTTGAGAAAACATGTTCATATAAAATGAGGGATTTCTTCTAAAAAGAAACTTGTTTGTAAGACTCTACGGCTGGCGGTCATATCTACCATGATCAACCAGAACGACCGCAAGCATTGAAAGTTGGCTCAAGAGTATTTTGGGAGGCCTAAGCCGGGGGCTAAATCGGCATCGTTGGGGCAAACCCCCAACGTGGGCTGCTGTCCCGCCTAACCAGGACAGTGGACCCCTAGCTTAGCCTGAACTTAGAGACAGAGGAGTGACCCGCACCATCATCCATGGCAAATAATATAAGCGGGTTATTATGGTTATTATTATTTACTACTTACTATTATTATTATTATTATTATTGTTTATTATTATCCCGATTATCATTATTACTATTATCATATGGGATGGCTAAATTAAACCAAATATCGGATCACTCCAAAGGCTCTAACTAGGGCGACTGCTAGGGGGTACTTAGACCGAAAAGTCAGAGAGTTGCCTTAGCATTGTGCAAGCAATTTAGGCAACATCGTGGCTTAATGGCACGATGAACCGTAGTTTGGCCCGATCATCCAAACTATGGTGGGCTGAGGGCAGGACTATAACCCACCTATGACTAGACGCAAGGTCGGGTTGAGTCTTGATTTAATTGCATGGAGTGAATTACGTGCAGCACTATGTCTGTCACAAATTGAGCTGCTCAAGGGGGTGTGCTCTTATATGATAAGCCACTCAGATGAGTATGCTACTTATTTTCATTGCAGGATAAGCTACCCAGAGGGGTATACTTTGATTTAGCTTAAGCTGCTCTAGAGGGGTGAGCTACCTGCGCTTGTTGTGTGCTGCAGTTTGTCCCACTCAAGGCAGTTGTCTTGCCTAAAAACCCGCGCTCGAAGATGATAGTTACTTGACAGCCCGATTCAGTCGGCACCCAACGAAAACTGGAAGGCGTCTAGGACAAATGGAAGAGGTTGGTATTTGAGCATTGAAGCTAACCTAGGGTGGTAGTATAGCAGAAGTATCCCTGTGAGTCAGACAGGAGGTGCAGGTTGGAGTCCTGCTCGCCATAGGGATGCCGCAGAACTAGAGTACTAAACCTCGAGCTGAGTCCTTCCGATTACACGAATTTGGTTATCCATCTTTTCAGTCTATGCATTTGATTGTGGTTTCGCCTATACTTTCTAACCCTTACCCAAAGCGACAGGGACGTCGCTTAATGGGGTCTGGGAGGACAGTCGTAGCAAACACCCTTACAAGGGTATTTGCGGCCCTTTTTAAAAGTCGCACTGGGTGCATCCTTGATCAACGAAATGCGTTGATAAGGTAAAACCTGTCAGGGCGCTCACCTCGACAACCTCACTCTTGGCGAGACTCCGAGTCAAATACGACCGGTTTAGAGAGTATGTGGGGCACGCATTATTGTGTTGCACTGCGAAGTGACCGTTAGTCCTCGGCAGTATCAGGGCAGCCGAAGACATCAAAGTCATAGGATCCGGTTACCCCCTCTGTAGTTTTCAAATTGGTTATATTTTTATTTTATTTTATAAAAACTAACTTCACTCCACGAGCCGGCTCAGCCTCTCACGAGTACGTCACAAAGAAGATGAAGACGCTGCCTTGAGCACACACATGAAGAATGTGTTTGGCGATGCATGGAAGGGCGCGGCGTTGACAAACCTGGTATGAGGGAAAGTCGAAAGTTTGACGAAAATATGTCGAGCGCCCGACGACCAAGATACCAAGTAGCTGCGATCCTAGGATCGGGCGGCATCTCGGCGTCTTCAGACGGCCAGGAGGTTGGCCAATAGGGCGAGGTGGAGGCCTGGTTTGTGTAGGAAGGACCGACCACGGTCCCGCGACTATTCATATGCGGGTTCGCCCCTACTTAGTTCAGACTTGGGCTTTGCCCTATTGGTTACGGTACTGGACCTTCAACCGACGGGTCTGGGGTTCGAGGCCAGCGAGCGATTAAGGAGCGAAGGAGCACTACCGATGGAGACTGAGGGGTCGAAGGTCTTAAGGGACTATTGGCTTTGTCGAATGGGCCCAAGTCTGGGTTCGACTGGCGAGATTAAGAGGACGTCGCCAGATCCTCGTCCTCTTCAAGCCTACTGTTCTTATTTTGTGATTTATTTTTATTTATTTATTTTTCTTAAGGTCCCGGCTGTTGACCGGGCCGGAAACCGGCTCTGGGATTGACGACGAAGGAGTACCGCGAGAGAGGATGAAAAGAACCTTGAAAAAGAGAGTTAGGGACTGTTCGAATTGCCGAGCAAGAAGCGGGAGGGGGACGGTGATCGCATTGTCACCCCCTTTTTGGTTGAACGGGGAAGTGATTCCCGCTGTGGGCTGCTGAGGACGACATTACCATGGGGAGCGGAGCAGATCTCCACGGGTGCCCACCACGGCGACCGAGGGTCTGAGCGTGTGCCGCTCTTGGCAGGCCGAGGCCTGCTCAGAGCATTGATGGGATTCGTCTATCCTGCCCGTTTTGAAGTGCGGTCCGAGGATTCCGGATTCAACGTGCATGCGACCGGTGGGTGATCAGCCCACGAGGCGGAAAAAGCCTGAGTAGCGGGACCAGAACCTGCGGGTGCACCATTTGCCAACCACGTTTTGCTGTGAGAGGTGTGATCGTGAGCAGTCCTGTGGGATCGGTGCCGCTGGGCCTAGCTCAGCTGGTACACCCGCAAACTGTTGAAACAGGTCTGTGGGACCAGCACCAGTAGGCCAAGCACGGCTAGTACACCCGCAGGCTGTCACAAAACAGGGGTGTGAAACCAACACCCCACGGCCTAGCTCAATTGGTACACCGCAGGCTGTTGAAAACAGGCCTATGGGACAAATGCCACTAGGCCAAGCGCAGTTGGTACACCCTCGAACTGCTAAGAGCGTAGGCCTTTGGGACCAGCACCCGTACTTGGTCCTGTAGGCCTAGCTCAGTTGTCCCACCCGCAGACTGATGGAAACAGGCCTGTGGGACCAAGCCACTGCGCCTAGCACAGTTGGTACAGCTACAAACTGTTGAAAACTGTCCCGTAGGATCAACACCCGTGGGAGCTCAGCTAATATACCCCTGAGCTATTGGAATATAGACCCACGATGAAGCCCGCAGAACGCAGATTTACAGAACATTACAATTTGAGTTACATGAGACGGCTCAACTGTTGAGTAGTGTCGCGGGGATCAGCCCGCCTGTGACTTTCGTGACACCGTTAAAATTGGTATGGTGGGGAGGACGCTCATGCAGCCCTGCTCGCATAGCCACAGTGCGACCATGGGACCCGACGGGTGGTGGACTGTGCCTGAGCAAGGCACATCTAGAAGGGTGCTCCGGTGGGGGCTTGTAGAAATGCTGGCATGCAGATCGTTCGATGGGCCTGAGTAAAGGGACTAAAAGACCATCCAATGATCTAGGCAGCCAGTGCTCCACCAGCCTCCGCTCAGTGCACCTAAAGCTTCGGCTGCATTCTACTTGGCTGTGCATTTATTCAGGGGTACAAAGGCAAAAGATTATCGTGCTGGCTTGCAGCTGGTTTTTTTGAGGTAAGTGCGCAGCAGGCACTAACACGCAATTCTTTCATTGGACTTGGGTATAAAGGTGCAAAGGCTAATCAAGCCGCCCACTGGATGGTTCCCTCGGAAAACAGACGAAGGAGTGGGGAAGAATGAAGATGGCGATGAAAAGGAGGGGGGGGGGGGGGCTTTTCTGGTTTGTTTGGTTTTATTGGCCTGGTGCTTTCTTTTTTAGGTATCTACCAGGACGGGGGGGGGGGGGGGGGGGGGGGGGGGGGGAGGGGGGGGGGGGGGGGGGGGGAGTCATAGTTTACTCACCCCTCTATGGAATCAAGCAACGAAAGATGCTGATCGGGGGTATTTCGATCGGGCCAGTTCTATAGAGGCGCTAGTTTTTATGTTAGATGAGAGTGAGATGGAAAAGGGCGTGCGCGGGAGAGACGAAGGGGAAAGAGAAAGAGAGAGCGAGAGGGAAAGAGACGCATCTCGGTCATTGCTTGAACGAGTTTGACGATCTAAGAGGCTAATTGGGGGTTTTGAAGCGGTCCGGATCGAATGGCCACACCAGATTTTCAAACTGCGCAACAATTTGGCCGGTAAGAGCTGCAGGGGCCGCGCAGTGATGTCGAGAAATGGATATGGCCGGGAATGGAAATTTGCATTTCTCGGTCGTTTCTAGACTAATTTCATTAAGAAAAGATACTAATTGGAAGTTTTCGGGAGCTCCGAATCTAGTGGCCGCGACGGATTTTTGATACGGTGGACGGCTTGATTTGAACAAATCGTAAAAGTTGTGTCAATAGGAGATTTGGAATATGGGATGTATCTGCCCGTATTCTAGTGGGAGATTCATTCTCATTTTCGTATGTTTGGTAAGCAACACCGCTTGAGTTCGGTTTCACGACTGGTGTGGTCATAGACACTTCTGAAGGCCACGACCATCCGCACGAGTAGTGCACGTTTCTTCACATACAAGCAGAATGAACTTGGCCTTCGCCTCCAGCCAGGTGCATGGAAATAGAGAAAGAGAGAAGGAGAGAGAACCTACCATTGAGAACTGGCGATGCAAGCATTGCAGGGTGAACCGAAAGTAGCGCTGCAGGTGACGAGGTGCGCATTAACACAGGGTGGGAAATTCGACAGTGTATCGGGCCATGTTTTAGCAGAAGATTAATTCTCATCTTGGATAATTGGAGCGTGGTATAGCGGGAGAAAAGTTGGGCTTCATTCAACAGAGAGAGGGAGGAGTGTTAACTGCGACCATCATCATCCAGAAGCGCCATAAAAAAAAAAAAAAAAAAAAAAAAAAAAAAAAAAAAAGATTGTTCCCACGCTCGGAACTTAGTATGATCGGGATTCCTAGACACGTGGTTGCAAACGTGGTTGTGGCGGTGTTCCTGGCAATAGTTGCCGAAGGTGGGATGTACCTAGTACTTACCCATGTTTTAGCAGAAGGTTCATTCTCCATTTGCATAGAATATCGCCATGTTGTTCGGGACTATGCCCCATTCCCTTTGATACCGTCGTACCGATCCCCGCCATAGAGGTCTTGATAGTGGACGTGCTACTTCTTGCCCTGGTCGACGCTCATGTATTCCTCAGCTTTATCTTGGCCAGCATAGCCGTAGCACATGGTTGGGATGGGCATCTCCACCCAGACACTGCTTAGCCTCATGTTCGTTACTATAGTCTACATCGAGGTCTCATTTTTCATCATCAAGCTCGTCTCACTTAGAGCAATCAACCCGGCCACTTACTAGCAGGAAGGTACAAATTCGTTGTGGCATCTACTGTGTTCATATTCAAACTCAATGCGCACGCCTAAAGGACAGGGTTCGTTGCTTCCAGGCTCGTCTTGATAAGCACGTGGCTGACGGTGGCTGCTGCGCTGCATGCCCCTGCTTTGGTAAGTCCGATTGTTGAACCTAGTTGTGTTTTCCAACAAATGTAAGGACATGTGCCTGGTCACAGTGGCAATCTGCATGGTCGACGAAGGCATAGATTCCGGTTGCTGCTGCTGACAACGGCGTGGGGGAGGGTGCTTCACTGATCAGTAGTGTAGTTTAGAGTGGCTATGTGGCTGAGAGCCTGGGCACTGAGCGCCGGTGTCGAGGGCATCGGTCCGGCACCGCACGCGGCAGCGCGGGACCCTCCCTGCCGCAGCACGCAGAAGTTGGTTTAAATCCTTCATCGCAAATAATACATCTAGAGCTTCCTTAAGCTGCTCCGACCGAGTGCGCCAGCCATACTTCTCGCGAGCCCCTACGACAGGATAGGGTCTACGCGAGGCACGACCTACCTCCACCTTACGGGAGCTGTCACCTCCCTTCGGTGGGCGTATCCCCGTCGAGCTACCAGCCCACAGTACGAAAGCTAATCAGTTGCAATCGCAGAGGTGGACCAGCCGAGGGCGTTTCTCGTTCGCTGTAGCATAGGGGGTGCGCGCAGTAATACGCCTCTATCGGACCCGCACGCGCACCGTCATCTTGAGGGGCTGAAGTCCCAGGCGCGGCCCATCGTCGGTCGACTAGGACGTATAGGACGTATGCCACACACCACGCGCACACCAATTTAACGAACACAAAACAAACACGCACACACACATACTCACTCGACTCGACACAACTCAAACGACGCGATAACGCTCCTAGCCCCTCGGTAGCTAACCCATAACTTCCAATGCGGAAAATCAGATAGGCGTCGCGTGCGAGTCTTAGTACAAAAACCTCGCAGACGAGGGGCTAACTCATATCGGCTCACAATGCAAGCGTACGCACGCAGCCGCAATGGTGGCGTACTATGTAGTGCTCATACCCGAGTGGCCCTAATTGGGTCATGGGGTCACTCTCGACGCTCAAGCGTCGGCTGAGGTACACGCTGAGCGGGACGAGTCCCTCAGCGAGCACACAACCGGCCTGAGGGTCTCACCGTCTTTTGCACCGCGAGGTGTCCAGAGGGGTGCAGGGCAAGACGGCCCCTAGGGCACAGAGGAACTTTGAGCGGTGGTGAGTTGTCTGGCGCATCACCGCCGACACGCTAACCCTCCCGCCCGAAACTTTATCGTTCCACCAAAATATACCTCAACAAGGAAAGATGCCCCCAACTTTTATTCGGAAATGGACCCCTGCTAAGTCAGACCTATGACCGGGGTTGTCCTGGGCAAGGCCTACCGCCCTCCAGGCTCAGGCCAACGTTCGACTAAAGTTCCTTCAGGAGCACGTATGTTAATAGAGGGGTCATCATGTCCGTCCTATTCGCCTCAACGAGTACCCCACATAGGCACGCGTACATACTTATGTACACACATATATACTCATATGGGGGTAAATGTGTGACATCCAAATCTCACAATCATAGCGGGCCTCCTCATACATATTTATAAGACCGCAGGGGCAGTTCAATCCAATAATCCAAGTCTCAGAACATACCTGCAATCACATCAAATTGTCAAACCAACAAAACATGCACAACACGGAGTCAACCCCAACCATCTCCGACGCTCACGTCCTTTGCTTTAGCCATGCAAGCCCCAATCTCTTGTCCAAACAACCTTAATTAAATATTCAGTACCTTTGTCAAATGGTCATTCAATAAAAGTCCGGGCAAAACCTTAATAAAACAAACAGATTCACCAGGGCTATAGCCTTTTAGGTTAAGTGTGGAGGGTGAGTTGGAATTGAGTCGTAGACCGGCAAATCGGCAACCGACTTGTTATCAATGATAGCAGATGATAATCCTCAAGGGATCAAGCTGAATCTAGTCCGGATCTTGAATCAATCGATCAAGAGGGTCTGTAACACATGACAGGTCAGTGCCCCAGGCTCAACCTATAAGTCCATGGAGGACCACCTCCATATCGCGACCTTACCCAATCATCC
>BFEA01000435.1:136950-166937 GCA_003427395.1 Chara braunii
GTCACCTGTCAAAACATAATCAAACTTTCTTAAACTACAAAAATTTCGACAGCGCTTCCCGTAGGGAAAGTGCCTTTCCAGAATTTTTATAAGTCCAGATATGAAGGCAAAAATAATTCCTAACTTTGGAAAAGTCACATTCTGCCTAACTTCCTGAAATAGCAAAAATTTGGGTAGCACTCCCTTTAGACGAGGAGGCTTTCTAAATTTATACTAAGTTTGATATAAAAGCAGAAATAATTTCAAACTTGAAAAAGTCACATTCTGCCTAACTTTCTGAAATAGCAGAAATTTGGGTAGCACTCCCTTTAGACGAGGAGGCATTCCAGATTTTTACTAAGTCAGATATGAACTCGAAGGACAACTCGAGTTCAATTTTAGACTGAATTTAACTAACTCCTTAATTTTGTAGAAATTTCGGCAGCACTCCCTCTAGGAAAGTGCTAAGCCAAAATTTATACAAGGCTAAGTCCAGAATTTGAAAGTAACTTTGACTTCCCAAAGTTAAATTTTTGTCTAACTCTCTAAATTAACATAAATTTGGGTTGCACTCTCTTTAGAAAAGGACACTTCCCAAGTTTTAACTAAGTCAAATATGAGAAAAGCCAAAGCTGATTTTTTGATAAGTCAAAATCTAACTAACTCCTTGGATTCGTAGAAATTTCGGCAGCGCTTCCCGTGGAGAAAGTAGCTTGCCAAGATTTATACAAAGCCAAGTATAAGAAAAAATCTCAGAAAATGCAAGAATTGATCTAAGTATAAAAAAGTTGTTACAGAAAATGCAGGACTTGACACTAACTCCTATGGCTCTAGCACATGGCGAGCAACTAAAGCAATTATCTATCAATCTGGAAATCAAACTAAGTAGTAACCTCACTCAGTCACATGCAGGCCAAACCACAAAGGTAAGTACTCTCATCAGCCCCAAGTCAATCTGAATAAACAATAGTTCATGATCTCTCAATGATTTAACCCTTATACCCTACTTAGATAAGGTATAGGTCAGGCCGCCTGAACTTACAGAAAAGCTCAACTTAGCCAGGCTTAAAATCATAACACCTAAACTTATAGAGCGTTCTGACTTGGCCAGGTATACACAAGCAGAGGGCCCAACTACTTTTCTCTTCATTGGGCACATGACTAGGCCACTCTAGTCGCCCTTGACTGTTTAAAGTATCCGAGTTGTATAAACTTATCTTTACCTTTGTCTTCTAAGGTTGCATATGACTGAACTAACTTAAGTTCAGTCTGCCCGAGTTTACCACCCGTTTTACTCTTAGTTATACTCTCTTCAAGTTGTGATACGGCTATAAGCAGACCACCTAAACTTATAGAACGGTCTGATTAGCTCGTTCTTAGATAAGATAGTAATAAGGTATAGTCAAATTATAACCATTGGGTTCGAGCATGTGTGAGGCTTTGAGCCAGACCCCCTGAACTTACAGAAGGGTCTAACTCTTTGCCAAATTCGTTTCTATCTGAGCCATTATGTGTGTGGCATCGAGTCAAACCCCCTGAACTTACAGAAGGGTCTGCCTTTTTGCCAAAATTATTTCTTCAGAATAAAGAGCAGAAAGAGATTGAGCCACCTGAACTTACAGAACAGCTCGGTCTCCTCGTTCAGAAACCACAGAAATAAGTAAAACCCAAAAAAAAACAAAGCAACCCAAGACACCAAAACTTATTGAGCGCCTTGAGTCCCTGAAAATCCAGCACAATCAAACCCCTTACATGTCGGAGTAGTCAGGCCACCTGAACTTACAGAACAGCCTCACCCTCCATGCAAACCATATCACTGGGTCTCCCCAAACGTATGGGGACATCCCAGCCTTCAGAGTAAACAAACCCCCTAAACTTATAGAAGGGTCTGACTTCTCCATGCAAAACCAAAATAAAACAAAGCGCTGGGGTTCCCCAAACTTATGTGGACTCCCCAACCTTAATGACCCGGTCAGATATCATGCAAACAAAGCCTCCCATCCTGCCTTTCCCCCCAGATGCAGTTCCTTTTAACAGTCTGAGTTCACACAGTCAACAAAAATGGAAACTGAAACTTCACAAGCATTCCTTTATTTAGTCTGGCTTACTGTCCTGAAAGTCAAACTGAAAATAGCATAAGTCTGCACCCCATATATTAAGTCAGCGATGCAATGGGTAATACTGATAGGGGTTATAACTGGGTTTATAGAGCGAGAGCAATGGTTACCTGTTGGTTCTCTGGCTCTAGAACTCCTCCTGAGCTCCGGCACAGCTCCCGCAATCGGTGGGATAACTCCCCACAGAGTCTTGCTGCGGTCCTACGGATTGCAATCCCGCCTGCCGCCTTCCTCTCAGAACCAGAGACTAGACTTAGAGTTAGAAAGGCAGAAGAAGTTGGATTTGAGACTCTCAGATCCAAGAGAGGTGCACTCAGACTCGCGTGAAAGGGCCTTGTTATCTTGATTCGCCTGAGGGCCCCGCAATGATGGCCAAAACGCAGTAGCCCCCTCGATCAAACTAGAGTCTGGCGACGTCAACCCCCTGACGACTTCTCAATTCGCAGCTCTATCCCCCTACTCGCCCCGTCTGACCACCTCTACAAACCTCACTCCTCTACTCAGTCCAATTGCGGCCACACCGCAGCCCGTAACAGCCCTTTAGACGCGCCAGCAACAACAATACTCATTGACGGTCACCAGCAACAGCAGCACCTGTAGCAGCAACAACCACCAGCCCACCAGCAGCAGCATACAGCGGTGGTCAACAACCACGATAGCAGCCAACAACGCTTACAGTCAGCAGAAACAGCAGCTGTGCATAGTCAGAACCAGCAGCGGCCGCTTGCAGCAGCCAACCGGAGTACTCGGCAGCGGCCTGTGCCTTGCCCACAGTAGCCCACGACGTACACTCTTTGCATGAAGTTACATCTCGCCCTCCAAAACAAAGCGACAATACTGCAGGGCACACAAGCGGCTGAGCAGTACGACAGTGGAACAACGAAGCGCAAGGTGTCATCAACACACGGTCACGCCACACGGCGAACACATCAATCTGTAAAGATCCTCATGCGAGGCGCGCAGGACCTAGGCAGCAGGACAGCAGCGGGGCGCAGATGCGGATGCCCACATACCCAACACAAAGCAAAATCGCACCTTGACCAAAAAGGCAAGCCATCGCGCAGCTAGCCTCACACCGCTCCTTCAGCTCACTGGGCAAGTAGCGTTTCCTCTGCCAGATCAGACTCTGTCCCCACCTGTTGGCTAGTAGGGGAAGGGCGGCCAACAAAGGAGTCAGGGGCAAACTGCCAACCCTAACAAAATTGCTGCTTGGGTAAGGGCAGCTTCGAATCAGGATGTGTGGCAGGACCGTTGGTCGCATGGTGCTTGCATAAACTGTGGCGGGCCATACGCAGTTTAAATGCAAGAGCCCGAAGGTTTCGCAGAAGATCCCTTCTAAGGGTGAATTTTCTTCTTCTCAGTTTGGGGCCTCTACGAGCTCCAGCTCGGGAAACACTTAGGGTCAGTAGAAGTTATAGTTGCTTCTACTCTCGTTGAAGCGGGTGATGTACCCTCCCCGTTTCAAGAGATGGCCAAAGTTATCGACTCCTTAGTCACCCCGCAGGCGCATCCGGACCCAACTATACTCTGTACGTTGGATGTGTCTGAGGCCTTAGAGGACCTTCAAGGTGAGTGGGTAGCAAGGGACCCTCATGAGACCGGGGTGGCACTGAGTAGAGGTCCTAGAGGGGAGCATTTCGTTGTGGAAGTTGGTGTGGGTGGTCGCAAGTGAGGTGCCTTCGTAGACATTGGCTCCACACGAAACTTCATAAGTCACGACTGCGTTGAGAGACTGCGCCTCAAGGACCAGGTGCAACGCCTCAGTAGACCGGTACCATCTACTTTAGCCAACAAAGAGCACATGTTGGTGGAGGACTACGTTAAAGATGTAGTCTGAACTTTCTCCTACCCAGGAGGAAAATTAACCCATAAGATATATTTCCTGGTGAGCGACGAGTTACTCTTTGACATGTTGTTGGGCATGTACTACCTCGAGGTTGCCAAGCCCCAGTTCGACTAGGACAAGAAGGTGTTAAACCATGAGTTGCCTAGTGGGAGGACCGTTAGACTGGGTAAGTATAAAGCCAATAGGTTACTAGACTCCTATGGGTGCTTATGTGCATCTGCCTTCTACAATTATTATAAACAGAACCAAGAGGAAGGAATGTACTTAGACTATATCTTTGCAAAAGGGGAGGCCATTAAAACACCCCAGAGATCGAGACCATCGTTGCCAAGTACCCTGATCTGTTCTAGGAGCCTACAGGAGTCGTAGACAGGGAGGTTGTCCATGCCATAGAGATCATCCCAAGTTGTAAGACACCTAAGGGAAGAATCTATAGCTTCGACGGCAACTGAAAGAGCTCACAGAGAAGGGTTGGATTCGGCCTAGCACTTCTCCCTTTGGCTCACCAGTATTGTTTGTTCCAAGAAAAGGGGGAACACTAAGGATGTGCATTGATTATAGAGGCATCAATGCCATCACCGTTAAGAACGCAGAGCCTCTACCACGCATCGACGACCTATTGGATAGGGTACAGGGGTGTAAGTACTATACAAAGATAAACTTAAAACCCGACTACCATCAGATTGCCATAAGACCAGAGGACCAACACAAAACCGCATTTCAGACCAAGTACGGTTTGTTCGAGTTTGTGGTGATGCTCTTTGGCCTTTGCAATGCGCCGGGTACATTCTAGCACGCCATGAATAGAATCTTTCATGACTACTTGGAACCGTCGAGGAGCATGCTCAACATGTAGACACAATACTTTTAGTCCTTCGGTAGCACAAGTATAAGATAAACATAGAGAAATGTGAGTTTGGTCGCACTCGAATCTTGTACTTGGGTCATGAAGTATTCGCGGATGAGATTAGGCCCGAAGATGCAAAGGTGCCTAGCATACGTGACTGGCCACGACCCCAGTCTATGACTGAGGTCAGATCATTCTTGGGAATGTGTGGATACTACCGCAATTTCGTAAAGAATTATAGCACGATCGCATCTCCCCTAACTGATCGAACTCGGCTTGACACACCATGGGACTAGATCGTGCTATAATTCTTTGCGATCCAGTTGTAGGTAGGATAGTCGGGTAGAGTAGACTAGGCGCTGGGCGCCAGACAACAGAGAGAGCAACTTTGGATATTGTGTTGGTGTGGCCTACGGGCTTGAACACTGGCTCATTACTTCATTGTATTGCTCTATATGGATGGTTTCTCGGTGCATTTTGTACTTTCTGCTTGGAAACGGCGACTTGGACAGCTGTAAGATTTCGCAAATTTGGTTTTCTGTATATCGTTCACACTCATATTCCTTGCATAACCTTTCCCAATTTCCACCTCTCGCATGATCGTGGGTTCGTACTCTGCGAGCTTCATCCTTGGTCTGAAAAATACTTGCGAGACCAAGTCTTCTCCTTCTTCTTCAGCTACCATGACCCCCCGAAGCAGAGGTGGGCACCGAGTACCCACAGCCGCACCCAACTGCCCCATCCGACCCACAAGGTGATTGGGTTGGGTTTTGGTCTACCTATGCGTTCTTGGGTGGGTAATGGGCGCGGGTAGCTAGTGGGCATTTCTAGGTCATGGGCGGGTTAACATTTGCTCTGGGTCACCCGTTGGGTGGGTGACAGGTGGGTGAAGTGTTGGCTTGGGTCACCCAACTGATAGACCCAGGAGACGAAGTCCTCTCCTTCTTCTTTAGCTACCATGACCCCCCGAAGCAGAGGTGGGCACCGAGTACCCACAGCCGCACCCAACTGCCCCATCCGACCCACAAGGTGATTGGGTTGGGTTTGGGTCTACCTATGCCTTCTTGGGTGGGTAATGGGCACGTGTAGCTAGTGGGCATTTCTAGGTCATGGGCGGGTTAACATTTGCTCTGGGTCACCCATCGGGTGGGTGACAGGTGGGTGAAGTGTTGGCTTGGGTCACCCAACCAATAGACCCAGGACACCCGAAAAAATGTTCGACCCCCCATCCCCCAAAAGAAAAAAGAAAAAGGCTTTGGGCTCACCTGTGGAGTGCGCAGGCCCGAGGTTGAGAGAAATGAAAAAGCGCGCCTAGGTATAGTCCTGCAGGGTGGCCTGTTACATCGGGGCCAAAAAATAAAAATCGTGCTCCAGCAGTCCAGTCCCTAACCCAGTTTTTCCTAAAAAAAAATGAGGGAGCAGATCTAGACACAATAGGCGTCCTCATCCCTCTTTGAACTTCGTCCTTGGTTACCGAACTTGGCGAATTCAGATGCCCGCCCCCAATTTACCTGGCCTTGCTGCTGTGTGACGCTATGACGGAGTGACATGGCAGGTAGCGCAAGGTAAAGAGGTGGCGACACAGGTGAAGGAGTCGTGGGCAGGGGTGCATTGGCACGAGCGGGTGTGGGTGGCGAAAATTTTGGTCTAGGGTGCGGGTGGGTAATGATGCTCTCACAGATACAGGTGGGTTCGGTTGAGGATTTTTTTCAGGTGGCGGGCGGGTCGGGCGTGGGGTTAAAATTCAAAAAATATTTTGGTTCGGTGGGGTCGTCTTGAGGTGGAAATTATAATTCTTGGGTCGGGTCGGTGGTACAAAAAAACAATTGGGCGGGTTGGATCATGGGTGAGGAAAAACAGAAAATGCCCACCTCTTCCCCGAAGAACATCACTTCGGCTCAAGTGACCCTGCGGGATAGATAAAATGAGAATCTTGCCACCTCATTATACATCTTGTCCAGGATTACATATCGGAAGCAAGGTGGCCCTAACATGGTTCGAAACTGCATCTTACTCATGAACCTTCTGACTCCCTGTCCAACTGGGTCTTCTGACACTCCTGTGCACCTTAGGGTTCCCCCCCTACCCTGTATACCTCCTTGTTTTCTTCTTGCCTTGCGGCTTCGACGATCTTTCCTACCACTGTCACATGCAGGAAGGACAAGCATAATCTTATGTTTCTCCACCTTGGGTTCTCGTACGCCTTCCAAGCCTGGTTACCTTCCAACTGGTATCTCCTTTCCACTTCGTAGGGATTCTCCATTACGTCTTCAAGTTGTCATCGGCAAAGCATATACCCCTTTTGGGTTTTCGGCAATTGTTGAGCCGCCATGTCTCGGGTTCCTGCAGCCAATCGGCATGCAGAGCGCCCACCCTTTAGATCCTTCGACTTTACTATGCTACTCAATTCTTATTTCCTGCGTCCTTTTGAGGCGCGTCTTTCCCCATCCCTTCTTAGCAATACATAGTATAGCATCTCCAGTAAGCGATCCTCTTTATAATCCTCACACTAAGTCTTGTTCTTCGGGCTCTGCCTTCTCTGCAGGATCCTAAAAAAGTCATACCACCCCTACTAGATAGTTTTCTCCTATCTCTATTTCCCTTATGATTATTGGCTCATATTCCGAGTAGGTCAGTCGTGGTGTCCCAAACACCAGAATGTTGATGAGCTCTAGCAACTCCCAAGCCCTATTCCCCGAGAATGACCCGTGTGCTACCGAAACATCATAAAAAATTACAATTGTCTGGGGCTGAAAATAATATACCCATACCACGATCGTGCTCACCCTGCCCCTCGCCTTTGAGAGGCTTCCAAAGATTAGGTTTATCATCAATCGGGGCACCTAGCACCGCAATCGGGGCACGGGGCCCTAAACTCCCACCAGCCTCCCTCTTCCACCCTGGTCCTTAATCCCACGTTCCTTCTTTATCGAATTTCTTGGCCTATCCAGGTCAATGTCAAGGCCGCCCTCCAAAAGATAAGCAGCAGCGCATGCCCTTGGGCCATTCCGATTCCTAGCAACGGTCACTCAATCTCAAGCAGGTACAAAGTTTCGACTACCCTTAGGTCAGTAGACAGTTCCTCCCCAAGGTCACTGCCCACCATTCCACATAGATCCCTCGAACCTAGTAGCTCGCGGGGGGCGACAATTCCCACCCACTACCGTTCTCCATAGGTGGGCGAGGGTGTGCTGGTTATCGCAGCGTTTGGACGCGCCTTATCACCATTCTCGACCACGAGTTCCTGCACGGTCCAGAAAGAAAATAAAAATATCCCGGCTTCCTTTATGCTCCAAGGGTCTCCTTGGTACCTTCCTTCCCTTTTACCTCTTGCTTCTTTTTGTCTTATCTTTATCATCATCCTTGTTTCTTTTCCTCATTTTAGGATTACTTCTTCCTCTGGTAGCTCGAACAGTCAATATATATCGTTTATGTACGTCAGTCCACGACTTACTTCGCGCCTAATGACGCCCCACATGATCTCATCACTGATTAGCGGGATCCTTGGTTTTGTTGTTACAATTGCACGCAATATGCGCAGTACTTTATACCCCTACTCCTCCTCAAATGGCCCCGTCTCTAAGAAGGTCCGGTAATACTCTCGATACATTAGAACTTCCTCAAAGTTCAAACTGGCTAACGCCCCCACCGCCTGCGTGACGCGCTCCACGCCCTCCATCCCTCGCAGCAGGAAAGGTGACAATCTCATTCGTATGTTTTCATTTGGCAGGGTGAAGGTTCCCGCCATGTCGATTCTCACTTCAACTGTCACATCATCCCGCTCGAGATCTGCAAACTCGAATCCTTCTCGCCATGTTTTTTGTCAAGCTTCTTCGAACATCCGCACAGGATCATCCCGTAGCCAATGTGATCCCGAAGGTGCGTCATCCCTCCTCTACCAGGTAAAAAGATCCTTTGGCATGGACGCGTCCTTGGAGACCCAGGTCCAAGCCCCCAAACTCTTCCCTCGCACGCCATTTGAGTTCCACTACTAGATATACGACATCCTCCACAAGTTCTATTCCAATCCAGTCCATTACTGGGGTGCTCACCCCACCCCTTGCTGACATGCTTATCTGCGTCCTGCCATCCATTTCGCGAGGCGGTAGGATCCCAAGTGGTCTGTCCTCCCAAAGTGTTTGTCTTTGAGCCATTGTGTGGCGCCTTCCTGCTTTCCCGCCTGCGGTCATCAAATTGTATCCACATAATTTGCACGTCTCTGTCTTAGTTCTCCTTCACTCTTCCCAACAATTTTTCTCAATTTGTACGTCTATTATTTTTTTGTCTTGTTCGTACCTCATGCATTCTCTTATCCTCTACTTACTTTTCCCCGACGCCCTACTTGCTCGAGCGCTGATCCTCTCTCGATCAAAACCACAGGACTTCGAACAATAGAAATACGTCGCCAACATACGAGGGGGTCATTGCCACTTCGCGACGAAGTATAACATTCTTTGTTTTATCATTTACCTCGGTTCGGTCGTCACTGACGGCTTTTAAGATGTCGACGACCTCCTTGGCTATATCATTGTACAACGGTCCTTCTTTCAACGAGATCTTGTAGAATTCGTCGATCAACCACAAAAACTCCAGGTTTATTTCGTCTACCCTGGAAATATGTTCGTATCCTCTGAGTAAGTGTGCCGCACAATATGGTACCTGGGCCTGGGCTGACTGACACGACAGCCTGAACTCTTCCCACCCTCCCATTATGACATTGTCGCTAGTCTCATCCTATCCTTTGGTGGTGAACTCTTTCACTTTGCCTCGGGTTCAATGCTCGGCCTCTCCTAAGATCCAGATCGGGCCGTGCCCGTATGCTAGTGTCACACACAACAAATGTCAGCCCTTTTGCGACAGGCAGATGGTTTCGAGGGATTCTATATTCCCTTCGGCTACCTCATCTCATCCCTCCTCTTCTTTTATCGGGTTCCATATCCTTTCCACCCACAAATACGAGAGCTCAGGCGCAATCTCCAATCCTACCCAGTCGCAGATAGTTTCTCTCCACTTCAAGTTGTTTCTTACTGGTACAAACATTTGCACTCCCCCTTTGAGGCGTCTGGGTCTCGATTCTCTAAACAGACGGTCATTCATGCATTGTTTTCTCGCCATTTTACTACCTGCACAACGTCAACCATCAATTCCACCCAGACCTAAGAACCCCGCTCCTCAAGAGTCTCAATTTTCCATCTCATCGTCGTCCTCCTCGTCGATGAGATCATCTTTTTCTTCATAAAATAGCTCCCTTAGTCCATCCAGAAACGTTTTCCCTATAGCCACATTCCTGTACATTATTTTCCAATGCATAGGGCTCGGAACATACATGTCATCTATGCTAAGACAATTCAGCATCCGAGCCAGCTCCTTTGCCCAATTCCCTTTGAACGGTCTCATCTCAACCGATAGTCGGAAGAAACCTTGCTTGGCGCATTGAATCAATGTGATTCGTCATGGACTGGCATATTTGCACTAGCCTACTCCAGGTTCCGAAGACAACGTCTACCAAGAACGCAGGCAAAACACACCTCATCGTTCAAAGTGGCTGCCTCACGTTCCCTCTATCCCCGAACTCCACTTGCACGTCTATCTCGTTCATTTCCAATTCCGCCCGCTGACATGCAGCCCACACTACTTTTCGTTCCGCCCATCTAAACAGTTTGTACGAGACCATCCCTAGTGTCAGATCAACAACCATTGCATTCTCCCCTTCCTGGGATAGATAAATCCACCCTCGGGCTTCCACTACTCCCTGAAATTCCAGATCAGTCAGGCATGGTGTCATCTGCGTCAGCTTGACCTTGGTCCATAAGGTTTTTATCCAAGGGAAAACATCCCCTTCGCCTAATATCACGGTCTGATATGCTGGCCCTCCAGGTTCCCTCTTCGGGCAGAACGACGGATACCCCGTCCTTTACATCTATTGGCATTTCCGGTCTGCTGGAATAGATTAGACACGATACCCACCGCACTATCTTGGTTTCAACACCCGATCTCTGTTTTTCACAACCGAGCACCGACCCCGGTCCTTAGGTTCGGTCAGTCTATATCCTGGATGATAATAATTTCAGGCCCCTCACCAAGGTCTGGCATAATCTACCTCGCCACTCTCAAGTTTCCTCCAAGCCTGGATACCCTCGATCGACTCTCCTTTTACTCATATTTTTTTTCTTGGTTCCTTACAAACTGACCTCTATCGTCTTCCTCACAGTCTTCACTTACTCGTGCGGACTTAAATGTGGGGTCGATAATAGACGAGTATCATGACCCTGGTCACCAACTGATATCTCAATCAAGCTTCACAGAGGAGGATTATAGAAAAGAAAAATGCAGGCAATCTCACACACAGACCGGTCATCTCCTCACCGGTCTTTTTTCCAATAGGGTCTCTCCACTGTTACTTTCGGCAGAGTTTTATCCCATACCTCAAGCGCAGGAGCGTGGAGCGTCGATACCGGGAATGACCCCGCATACCACTAATAGACGCGAAGGATTGTCGTCTGGGCATTCACATCCTTTGGTCCGACGTTAGGAATTCGCCTGTCTCATGCCGTACTTTGGGAAGCTACTATAAGTCCCCAAGGCGCCCTCCTCGCCCCACATGCAGTGGTCTTTCCTCCATCCACCGACAACAGCTGCCTTGTCCGAGGAGACGTTTTACACCCCGTCGGACAAGGTGTCAAGCCATGCTCGGTCCGCCCTGGCGTGAATGCTACTAATATACCCGGTGATACCAACTTTTGCCAACAGCCCGGTAGACCAACTTGCCGCACATGAGTCAAAAGGGTACCTATGGAAAGCGACGTTTCGCAACCCGCCCCAGCTGGCTCAGACTTCCTTCCCTCCTTTCCGTAGGCAGGACGCTTAGTTTTCCGTCATGCATTCACAAGTCTCAAGTGGGACACATATTAACAAGTGTTTTTCCCTTAGTGCACCCAGCGCATCCTACCCAGGCCCCGCATTCTCTCTCAAGACAGTGTGTGTCACTCCCCCTACTTTCCATACACAGTGACTGGTTCCTTTTCATGAACATCTTTAAAGGTGAGTTAGTTTTCCTTGAAGTCTAGCAACTCTCTTCATTCTCATTCTCTTCCTTCGTCTGTCGTTTCATAGGGTAGGATTGTTCCTTCTTGATGACCGTCGTGTTTATATGGGTTCGTTCAGGCAATTCAAAGTGTTTAGTGCAGGGGGCCCGTTGGGCCCAGAAGAAGTATATAGGAAGACACCCATCTGGTCGGATCACTTCCCCGTGGGTTTTTATTGCACCCCGGCTGAAGCTGGAGCACCAACCGCCTGCCAGGTAACCGAAGTCTTTCTTTCAAACGAAGAGGAAGGGTCGATCTGCGACTTGTCATATGCCTCCCCCGGACTGGCGACACCAGCGTCGAAAAAAGGGGGGCCTGAATCAATTCCCAAAAAGAAGCGAGCTGATCATAAGTGCAAGCATGCATGTTATTCCTCTAGGCCTGGCCATGCCACGCGCCCAACCACCTTCAAATGTGATTCTCCAAATGGAAAAAACAAGCTCAAGTCCATATTTCCTCTTTTCGGTTATGTACACGGTTACGTGTCGGGTGCCCCCTCCGGGATGGTAAGGGTTACTTTAACCTCTGCCCGTCACCTCCACCAATTATATAGGGCCTCACCCTTTTAGACTTTCGAGCCTGAGTCAACCCATCTGCGGGTCCCAGCTAGCTCGGCTCCGCCCATACTCATGCTCATGGCGCGGAGCAATTCGTCACAAGTTCACCCCCACCTAGTGTTTTGAGATGGATGAGGATGGGTCATCGAGTGAGAGAGCTTTGACATTGGGGATGTAGCTCAACTTTCTTGCTAGAGAGAGGATAATTTTGCAGTTCACTCGCAAGCGTCAATTTTTTGATACTTTGTCTTGTTCTCATGCAATTGCTCCTTCCAATACACAGGCAGTCCAGAGGTTCTTTGAAAGACTTGTTTTCTCTTATGCGCATGCCAAATATCTTACTTCGGCAACACAGTCATTCACTAACGCATCTTCATCCTCTTAGCCGGCTTACACATTAGCACTAGTTGTCTCACACATCATGCATCATGCTTGTTGCTTCCCTATGCACCTCTTCGTCTTTTCGGAGTTCCCACCTGCATACTCATATGACTTGGCGGCCCTCTCGATTGTCCGATACCTTTGCTGACTTCAACTAAGCAGACCATGCATTTTTTTTCATTCACACTCGAGCCGCATGCACAAAGGTTTTCATCCATAAGCAAGGGTTACGTTCACAACCCGCTTAGCTTAGGTCCCATCTTCCCTTTTGCCGCCCAGCCTATCCGGGCACTATCAGTTCAAGGCATGCTTAAAGGCTACTCATCTACACACTCAATACAATGCAGACACATACAACCCCCAGGTCCCCCATTCGGGGTCAACACATAATCCCTCCCACATGCCTAATTTCCTTTCTTGTTCCTTAGGTTCCCTTCCGCCTTTTTTTTTCCTTCCTCCAAGTCATCCTATTCTCTTAGTTATGCAGTCGTGACCTTTCTTTTATGTGACAACACTTTCTAGTCCTTCTCGAACTTTGTCAACCGTCAAGTCCGTCAAACTCTTCTCTACCGTATCTTCTTGGTGGCACAAGAGGCCGACAGTCCTCCCCTTGCCCTCTTCTTTCACCAAGTGAGATTCAAAGTTCTTTCACCGTTCGTACCCTTGCAATATAACAAGTGAGTGGGGGAAGGGTTAGTTGCATGCGTAGAGAAAAAGGGAGAGAGGGTAAGGGTTGACCTTGGGTTCGGAAGAGGAAGATAAGAGAAGTTTGTGATCAAGAGAGAGAGAGAGAGAGAGAGAGAGAGAGAGAGAGAGAGAGAGAGAGAGAGAGAGAGAGAGAACATAAAAAATTCCCAGAATTAAATAATCATTCTATAGTAAAATTACATTTCAAATTTCAAATTTTCATTCCATTTTAAAAATTTTCGTCTTACTTGAAAACTTTCCTTCCAAGAATGGGGTATCCCTTCTTATTTGAACTGCATGTTAGAGATGGAATGAAAGTTTGGATGAGTTCATGAAATATTTTAATTGGAATGTCATTCTAAGTAAGGATTTTTAGTCATAAATAGGTTAATCATATCTTAATTAGAAGATATTTGTTGTAGTAGAATGAAAGTTTAATTAAAACATTTCATAAACTCGTCCAGACTTTCATTCCATCTTGAACAAATGATGTAGTTGAAAGGGAAACTCATATTTAGACGAGAACTTATCAAATAAAACTGGAAACTTTGGAATTGGATGGACATTGAAATGATAATTTCCAAGTATGAAGGATTTTTTTTTTATGAAATGTTTTTTTAACTTTCATTTCTTTTGGGAATTTTTCTGTTCAGAGAGAGAGCGAGAGAGAGAGAGAGAGAGAGAGAGAGAGAGAGAGAGAGAGAGAGAGAGAGAGAGAGAGAGAGAGAGAGAGAGAGAGAAAGAGACCCTTCCCCTAAGCTTAATCCAACCTACCCTCACCTTATCCTACCGTCCTGCCTACGACTCCTTTAACGATCTGCTGCCTTATATGCCTCGGACCATGCCATTGGTTGGTGAGGGAGGTGGAGCTGGAGATGGAAGAAGGGGCAAATGTACTTGGCTATGGTGAATGGGTGAAAGAGGTGGAGGAGGAAGAGGGTGTGAAGGTACTTTGCTATGGTGGATAAGTGAGGGAGGTGGAGGAGGAAGAAGGTGTGAAGGTACTTGGCTATGGTGGATGGGTGAAGGAGGTGGAGGTAGAAAAAGGTGTGAGGGTGCTTGGCTATGCTGGATGGGTGAAGGAGGTGGAGGTAGGAGAAGTTGCGAAGGTGCTTCACTATGGTGGATAGGTGAAGGAGGTGGAGGTTGATGAAGGTATGTTGGCTATGGTGGATGGGTGAAGGAGGTGGAGGTGGAAGAAGGTGTGACGGTGCTTGGCTATGGTGGATGGGTGAAGGAGGTCGAGGTCGAGAAAGGTGTGAATGTACTTGGCTATGGTGGATGGGTAAAGCGGGTGGAGGTGGAAGAAGGTGCGAAGGTACTTGGCTATGGTGGATGGGTGAAGGAGGTGGAGGTGGAAGAAGGTGTGAAGGTGCTTGGCTATGGTGGATGGGTGAAGGAGGCGGAGGAGAAAGAAGGTGTGAAGGTACTTGGCTATGGTGGATAGGTGAAAGAAGTGGAGGTGGAAAAAGGTATGAAGGTGCCAAGCTATGGTGGACGGGTGAAGGAGTGGAGGTGGAAGAAGGTGTGAAGGTGCCTGGCTATGGTAGGTCCTAAGCTTCCGGTCTCTCCCTATTTTCGTTGTCTCATGATCTGAACCATCAGCAAACCCAAACTTGTGAAATTCAGACTTGCAACAGACTTTCAGAGTTTACAGATTTGAAACTTGCAAGTAAAACTCGGACTACGAAAAACTTAGATTTGCAATTTTTCTATTTTTGCCAATTTTGCTAGGGGAGGTAGAGCCGAAAAACTCAGATTTGTGTTTGGTGGCCTAAACGAAGTCAGATGGCCACGTTACTTCACAGGCATTTTATATACACCCTACAGATGACCGTCCTAAAATCTGACCTTATTCCGTCGCCGTTTGCCCATACTCGTCAGTTTCGGGCACCGCCCGGGGCTCTAAGTTATTAGTACGGGGAAGTCAATTTCCCGTTTTTGCGGGAAAATTGACTAGATGGCCTGATGGTTTTGCAGACCATATGTATATGCCTAGAATATGGGGCATGTTTAGTCTCAGCTCTCATATCCCCTGTTTTGGCGGAGTTAGTTTCCGACACCCTCTGGCCACACCGACGTGTTGGCCATTCCGGACCGGCCTCCGCCCCGAGGGCTGGACAACGGTTTTCTTAGCAGCAGCTACAGCAAGGGCTTCGCGAGGTATCAGCAGCAACAACAACAGCCTTATTATCAGTAGCAACAACAGCAGTTGCATTATTAGTAGCAGCAGCAACAACAACAACCACAGTCCTCTACCTACTTTCTCTTTCCTTACCGTCCTCAAGTAGAGCACCGGGGGGGTGAAACGGTGTTTAAACAAAGCACGGGGGAGATTAGTGTGTCATTCAAATAGAGCACATGGGGGTGAACTGCTACAGATACACACTGTTTACCATGTACATACGGCCATGTATATATGGCCATGTCAACAAAATGGACAAGGATTGAGGTTGCAGTTTACACCCAAGTGAAAAAGATTGACAAAAACATGGAGGGAGAGTGAGTGAAACTCACTCCTAAGCTAGGAAACACACAAAGCAAAGCGGCATAATACTTTGAAGTGGGAATATAGACAAAGTATCAGCACATGATGACATCAACACTAAGATGAGCAAGAAATAAAGTTGAGATTTACACCCAAGAGAGAAAATAAACAAAAAGTGAAGGGAACATTGAAACTCAAAACCTAAGGCAACAAAATACTTTGAAGTGGAAAAATGGATAAAGTATGAGCATATGATGACATCAAACTAAGAAGAGCAAGGAATGGAGTTCCGAGTTACACCGAAGTAAACGGCAAAAAGGTGAAGAGAGAGAGAGAGGAAAACTCACTCTCATGCATGAGAACTCAAAATGCAAAGTGACGAAATACTTTGAAATGGGGAAATGGACAAAGCATGAGCACGTGATGATATCAACACTAAAATGAGCAAGAAATGAAGTTGCGATTTACACCCAAGTGGGATGATGATAAAAAAACAAAGAGACAGTGAGTGGAACTCACTCTCATGCATGGAAACTCAAAATGCAAATGAACACATGATGACATGAATACTAAAATGAACAAGAAATGGGATTACGATGAACAAAAAGTGACGGGAGAGTAAGCGAAACTGACTCTCATGCATGAAAACTCAAAATGCAGAATGGCGAAATACTTTGAAGTGGAAAAATGGACAAAGCATGAGCACATGATGACATTAACACTAAAATGAGTGTAAACCGCCAACCGCAAATCTAGCACACCGCGACGTGTTTCGCTCCATCGCCCTCAACCTTTTCTTCTGCTGTTTGCAGGAACAAGTTTCGTGGATCACTTTCCGCCTTTATCTTTTCGTATCGCTAGTCATCGTCTTCATCGTCTGAGCCGCACAAAATTCAATATACAAATATGAGAAATTGACATCTTTATCTTAATTTCAAGAGTCGTCAATAGAATTAATGATATATACATTATTAAAAGAATATAAATATCTTTGTTTTTAATAGATATCTTTCTTTCTTGAAATTCATTTTTATTGAAATTCACTTGTTTTTAGACTGAAGAATTAAATTTTAGGTTTATGATCGTCTATCGTCCGTTGCACTGACGTTCTTCGCCGTCTTCATCGGCGTCAACTCTTAAGTGCGCGCATCATCAGAGGCAGCCATCTACGTTCGTGTCGCTAATCCAACACCGACATTCTACGCAGATCTCCACACCAGCAGCATTGCGATCGGCGCGCCCGCGGATTACCCTCACCACCTACCCTTTGTGAATGTGTATGTGTGTGTGTGTGTTGTTGTGTGTGTNGGGGGGGGGGGGGGGGGGGGGGGGGGGGGGGGGGGGGTACGTAACATAGCTATCCCATAGAATGTGGGAAACATGACTCGACTCAAGATCGTCCATTAATATGTTGTTCGATAGCAATTTGGCTTTGGAGGAAGTATGTTGCAGAGGTAGACAGGGTGTGAAGGTAGGGGTCTTAGGTTATTGCAGAAGCAATGATTAAGATGTTAATGTTAGTGTGTTAGAAATTAGGAAAGGGCAAAGTCCAACCATTGGGGAGGTGCACGCCCTTAAGCGCGCTTTTCACCGCCTAGCACCCATAGCAGCTCATCAGAGGGGTTAACTTAATATAGGCTCCTGTTAGTAAGCGGGGAAGGGGGTGGGAGGATATTAGTGAGCAGGGCGTCAGGGGTTACATGGCAAAGCATAGGCATTTGGGGGAGATATTGTTAGAGAAATCATACCTGCGCGGTCATGGTCGGTGCCGCTGGGAGATCAGTCGCCGCCATAGCACGAAGGTGGCCACACAGCGTAGTATTAGGAGGCTTACAACGTAAGCAGGGCGCACGGGGCACTATGGTGTTTCAGACTGAATCTAGGTACCAAGATCAGTTCGCGAGCTGACTTGCTCGAGTGAGGAAGGAGCAGGAGGAGAATGGTGGCATGAGGCGAGAGCATGTACACTGGCGTTGGTGTGGTGTAGCTCATGACAACCAGTATTTGTAGTAGCGTCGGTTTATGCGGGTGCCTGTTGTATCGTAGAGGAGGGTAACAGTGTGTATGCCATGGGTGTGTAGCATGACCAGCCATACTGCAGGTTGTGATTAGGGAGTATGTGTGTGTGCGAGGATAAGTGGGGGGTGAGGGTAGTAGCTGCATTCTTGGGAAGAGTATGAGGGAGGGTGTATGTACGTAGTAAGCTTGTATTAGGGAGGAAGGGGGGAAAAAACAGGCTGGGAAAGAGGAATTTTTTACTTGTAGCGTAATGGAGGGGTTGTATTAGCGGATGTGTCTTGTGACTGCGTGAGTTGGTATGGTGCCAGCGTTACGGAGTACAAAAGGGTGGTGGATTCGCAGTATCATTTTTTGCTGGTTGTTTTGTAGTGCAGTGTTGTGGGTCTTTTTTCGTCATCCAGGGAGGAGGACTGACTATGGTGGCAGTAGCCTGTAGGGTATGGCGTATCTGGTTCGTTTGCCTCGTGTGCGTGTTTGTTTTCTTATGTGTCAGTAGTGTCGTTTCGAGATAGCGTGTTTTTGGTTGATGCCGTTTTCAGCCGTAGTTCGTTGTTTTTTTTTTAAATATTGGGGGGAATTTTTTTTTTTGTAAACGTGGGGGGTGATGCTAGCCGCATTCTGGGGAAAAGCATGAGGGAGGGTGTATGTAAGTAGTAAGATTGTATGAGGGGGGAAGGGAGGGAAAAAGAGCCGGTAAATAGGAGTCTTTATGCGTAGGGTAATGGAGGGGTTGTATCAGCTGCTGTGTCTTATGACTGCGTGGGATGGTATGGTGCTAGCGTTGTGGAGTAAAGAAGGGAGGCGGGTTCGTAGTAACGTTTTTTTGCTCGTTATCTTGTAGTGTAGTGCTGTGAGACTTTTACGTCAGTTTATTTGCTTTTTTTAAATTTTATTACATAATTTTATTTTTATTTTTTATTTGTTATTATTCTTCATATTTATTATTTATTATTTATTATTAATTATTAGTTATTTATTATTTTATTAACTCAACTTTGTTTATTTTGAATTTTATTTTTATTTTTATTTTTAATCTTTAATCTTAATTTTACTTTAAATTTGTATATTATATTAATATTTATGAAAAAAATAATTTATTTGAAAAAAAAACATTTTATGATTTTATTTACTAGTAAAATTTCTTTAATCATCATCTAATTTTATTTTTAATTCTAAATTTTGTTGTTTAAAAAAAAAAAATTGTGTGTGTGTGTGTGTGTGTGTGTGTGTGTGTGTGTGTGTGTGCAAAAAATTAGTTTCTGTAATGTCGTCCTGTTTTTTCGAGTACAACGATGGTGAAGCTCCAATAATGTGCAAAAATAAAAGACATCCGGTACTGCAAAATGTTTCTGTTCCAGTGGAGCATGAATGTTCACTTGAGCCTCTTGCGAGAATTGACAGAATATGGCTGCATCAAATTACCGAACGCTGACAATCGATCTACGACCAGGCTTGGACTTGGCAACAGCAAGCTAAAAACCAGGCAAAGTGCTAAGCACTTGATGACAACCAACACGTTCGAGAACGACAGAGATTAAAAAAAAAAAATCAACACTATTATGATAGTATTATCTACCGTCATCCAGACCCCGAGAGTAACGGTCGCCTCCATTTCGAATCCTTTTAGAAAAACAAAATATAGAGAAACAGAAAAGGAGCGAAACACCCCAACTTCACACTACCGGCCCACCCCCTCCCTGCCCCTGCCGAATACGACCAGAGAGGCGGCCAGGAAGACATGCTCATCAAGGGGGACGGAGGAGGCCAATGGCAGGACGACCAACGATAGGGCGTTCGCGTGGACAGGCGACGATGCAAGCGGCGAAGGCCAGACAACGAGTTCTGTCGGTGGCGTCATGGGGGGCACAAGCCCCGTTTCCACCTCTCCTATATAGTCTTCACTATCTCCAAGAGTGCTTGACACATGTTCCTTTCATCGTCCTATGCTGCGTAGTGCTTTCTTTGGACCTCAGCCTCCGCTTCCATGGCTTCCCATTGCCAAATTTGAATGGAGCACTGCCTCTTGCTAGCGCTCTCCATCGTCGTCGCCATTAGCGTCCCGTGCTTCTCGGTGAACTATGTGAGAGCTTCGAAAGTTTGCTGTTGTTCCTTTTGCCGAAACCACCAGGCTGAGGGCTGCCCGTTGTTGGTGAAGAACCTTTCGTGGAGTTGTCATCTTCTTCGTTGACGTCGCCACCCTCGCCCCCATCGTCGACAGATTAAGGCCCACCAGAACACCAGACGATAGCTGCACACCACCCAAACCACCTGTGTCCGCGACATTTTTTGGATGTATGGTGTGACTCTTCGCAGTCGACCCCTTGATCTCCTCATACACGGTCCAATCCATGATGAAACTGAAGCCATTCGCTGACCTCTCCCTCCCTGTTAATTGAAAAAAGTCATGTTTCCCAGACTCCCCCTGGAATAGGTACACCTTCTTGAACTGTTGCATTAAGTTGTCCCATTTCTTCCTGCACTTGTCGCCGTCCTGTCAATGCCCACCTTCTTCAACCTCTATTGTACGTCGCCCACTTCCATTCCCTCGGCTTTGTGCAAGCATATGCATGGCCCATCCCCTGCAGATGTGCATCCTGGTCCCGCTTCGCCCTGATGAGGGCAACCATGTGGTCGACTGACCAGAAGTTCTGCCCGCCATCGACCTCTACGTCGCCTTCCCCCTCACTCCCCGCAGGTGCCACTCTTTTTCCCCGTCACACAGTCGACGCAGAAGCCTTGGTGTTCCCACCCCGACCACCCGTGGATTTCTTCCGCATCGGCCAAACATCGCCCGTGTCGTCGTCTTGCCGTTCGTCGTCCTTGGCGGTCCTCGTTATTGTGGGCGTCCACTACTGCCGACTCCTTCTCTATGTTCACCTCCCGCACACACAGTCGCTGCACCCCTTGCACTATGGACTCCTTGCGTTCTCGATGCACTTGCTGCTGATGTTCTGCCCACACCTGCCTCCCATCCCGCTCCCCAGCACACTGCACGAAATCTTTGTTCGTCGGCCCGCAGTCAGGCATGCCGCTTCCCTTGCTGCCACCTCCCGACAACGACGATGGAGGCTGCATCCATGCTGGATGACCAGCAGCAGCATGTTCTGCTGATGACGGTGCTGATTGCACTCTCGAATGCTCCCTTGTCTTATCTGAAGCCACCCGGTCTCCGGAGGGAGCCTTTGTAGATTGGCCGGCTAGCGTCACTTGCCCTGCATTGTCATCAGGGTGTGCATTGACGAGGACAGTACGTGTGGCGGTCGATGAGCTTCCACTACACAGCCCGAATGAAAGATTCACGCCGGCTACAGTGTTGCTTTCACGCATTCCCTCTTCCAGCAGTTTGGTGAAGTACTGCCGGGACGTCGTCTCACGATTCCCATACAATTGGCTCCCCGCCCACTCCTGGGTGGACCCACTTCCCAGCGCCACGGTATGTGACTGTGCTTCATCTGCCTCCTCATCTGATGTATCGGGTAGAGGTTGTTCGTGCGGTGACAGGTCCTCGTATGCAGATGGGTCGTATGCCCTTGCAGTGCTTCCCCGGATGCTGGGTGCCCGGTGGCTTGCGAATAGGTCCACTGAAGACCTGCTCTTCGCCTGCTGCCCGTCCATGATGACGCCCTTTGTCTTAAAATGCCTATTGTGTGTGCGTCCAGGCAGCTTGCCGAGGATGCAGATGTGGAAGACGATGAGAAGGACAAGCGCAATGATGATCAGGAACAACAGCGGCAGCCTTCGGAAGATGTTGGCCATGAACGACACGTGGGGAAGGGAAGTAACTTCACCATGCCGGTACGTCTCCAGCAAATGGTGACAAAAGGAGGACAACAAATGGCAGACTTCCGAATGCGACAAACACCGTCCTATAGTTTTGCATCGTGGAGCACAGTTGGGAATAAAAACTTGCGTCGGCTAAAATATTCAAATTTGGTGACCGTTGGACCCCTTTCCGTTTGGCGGCAGGCACTGCGAGGGAGAACGCTGGTCGACGACGTGGACGGGGGCCGGCAGGCCGCAAACAGTTACCATTGGCGTAAGGTTCCTGGAAGTTGAACGTTGAAGACCGAAGATGTCCGTGCGCTGCCCGGTAGGAACTCCAATGGACCATCTGAAGAAAATTTGATGCCAACAACGGGTGCCCTCACCACTCCCATTATCGTGGATCCTTCACCTCTGAGGAACCTCGGGAGGTAGCTTGGGGGAGGCCACAAAATGCCTGTAGCTCGAGGACGCCCCGAAGATTCCCGGAGGAAATGTTTCACTTTTGCTTTTCTTTTTTGTCCCCGAGGATAGGTGCAACGATAATTTCCTCGAGGAATTTATGCGCCCGAGGAGTGTCTAACGAGCCCCTGAATTCTCCGCTAGAACATGGACACATACACTGCCACTTTTCTGCATGTGGAGAGTAGTGGAGCTACATGCACAACAGAAAAATACGAAGGGCCTGGCTCCACTACTCTCCAGAAAAAAAACAGCAAAAAATATTGGTGTATCTTTCCATATTCTAGCCCAGGATTCAGTCTCATTTCACTCATTTGGTGAGTAGTAGAGAGAGTATGTCTTAATGGAAGATCTATTCTCATTTCGCCCGTTTCGTTGGTAGTGGAGCAAGGACAGTAGGACTACTACTATGCAAGTATTTTGTCTCGTTTCACTCCTGTAGTGTTTTTTTCTCCTGTTTTCTTGACAGATCGTATTTGTTGTCTGTTTTTTTTTTTCTTTTGAACTTTTTGCAGATCCCCCTGCTCTTGGACTATATCCCTACAAATTTCAGACATGATGAGCCAAAAAAAAAAAAAAAGATCAACGAAGAAGGGGGGTTCTCAAATGATTTGATACCTCCTCCCCCCATGTCCTCCTTTTCTTTTTCAAAGTTTTTTTTTTGTTCCTTTTTTGGTTCATTTGTTATCTATAGATCAAATTGATCAATCAATCAATCAATCAAAGAAGTTCATTGATTGATTGATTGCAGGCACACAGATGGATAGATTGATGGACCGCGCACACACACACACAGACACAGTAGACCACTTTTCTCAGGGATATCACTGACTCTGGGTGGGCGTGATAAGTCCGTATGCATCCTGGGCATACTGTCGGGGTTCAACCTCCTGATGAGTCATTAAAAGATCGACGAAATAGTCTGCCGCAGTCATGCTGTTTTTGTGGAGTTGTGTGTAGCGAATATGAATGGACCGTGCGCACACACACACAGAGTAAAGTAGACCACTTTTCTCAGGGATATCACTGACTCTGGGTGGGGGTGGTAAGTCCTTATGCATCCTGGGCATACTGTCGGGGTTCAACCTCCTGATGAGTCAGTAAAAGATCGACGAAATAGTCTGCCGCAGTCATGCTGTTTTTGTTGACTTGTGTGTAGTGAAATGAACCTCTCAAGATTCAATCTTAGAATATAACATGCAAATTGAGAGCAATCAGATGAAGTTCACACAAGCTGGAGTGATGTCCATGAACAGTGCAAATTCGAAGTTCCACTCAAGGTGCAATAATATACAATTGGAAAAGTTTGAGAATAAGCAGTTTGAACCGCTGCAATAAGCCTCAGGTATGTAACCAACTTCCTCCTCCCTCGGCTGATTCTCTTCTCTCTTTCTTTCTTTCCCTGTCTCTCTCGATAGTCTCTTTCTCTCTCTCTCTTGCATTGTTCCTCCCTCACTGTTCCTCACTGACTGTTCCTCTCTCGACGTCCTAGATCTACCCTGAATGCTACTACGGTGTGCCTTACTGATTCTGGGTGGCTATGGCCACCGGGGAACCTCTCCCCTCTCGCCTGGCTATGGCTGACTGTAGCAGCCAGGCACTGCGCACTTCTCCCCCCTTGTGCTCCTTCTTCGTCCAGGTCGCTTGATCGCACAAGCTCTCGCAACGCTTCCACAATTCTGCGAAATGAACAAGTGACCCTTTTGGCACTGTAGTCCAAGATATATAGCTGAAGTGGACTGTTTCGTTCCTGCTTCAATCGGTACTGGCCTCCTTCGGCCTCTGCCTTGCCAAAATGCTATTTTGGGCGACGCCTGATCCTACAGGCCCTAAGATGCTAATCGACAGGAGCCTGGGACTGGGATGATGTAGGACCCTGTAACCGGGACTGGGAAAGCTTGCAGTGTGAATCCATTCACTCCCGCCGGCCTAATTTCGAGGTCCTCCGAGAAAAGTCACGTGTGCCAGGTGGCAGTCTCTGGATCTGATCCGGATTCAAACAGTCTATGGGACGTCGGGAACTCCAGCCTCTATGGAGCTCGTTCGGGGTCCGCAAGGTAGCTAGGTGAACTGAGTTGTTATACGCACTAGCTACTTTGGGAAGATGTTCATCCCAATCTACCTGATCTGGTCTAATGTACATACGCAGTACTTGTTGTAGAATTATGTTCATCTGTTCGATCTGGCCATTTGTCTCAGGGTGGCGACCAGATGACATAGCTAACTTAGATCCGTAGACCTTCATTAACTGCTGCCACTGTTCCCCTGTGAACCGGGTATCTCGGTCACTAACTATSCTCAACGGGTGACCGTAATCCYTGACCCAATGATTAAAGMACTCTTTGATGACCAGATYTGTCTTTGCTTCARCAGGTAATGGTACAAAAACGGCGAAWWTACTAAACCTKTCAACTACGACCATGACCYGACTCTTCCCACTACGACTCTTGACCTTAGTGTCCATGAAATCTATAGATACAGATTCACCRGGACCAGATGGGATAGGCAAGGGTTTCAACAGTCCGAGGGGAGGCTGCGTGGAACTCTTGTTCCTCTGACATACTTGGCAGCCTTGGATGTAGGTGATACAATCATGTTTCATGCCTGGCCACGTGTAGGACCTTAGTAGGGTAGCATAGGTCTTCCGCCAGCCAAAGTGGCCTTCAGTATCGTGGCATCCCCCTAGGATCAGACTGCGTACCTCTTCATTACACGGTATGCAGAGCCTATCATGCACATCAGTCTTTTCAAACAGCAATCCATCGACCATTCTGAAATCAGCGACTTCCTGAGGTGTGGTCTGCACCTTCTTTATCAGCGTACTATACACGGGATTATCAGTGTATGCAGCCTTGATCTTTTGCTGCAGATCTGCGCCAACGTCTAGGTAAGTCACTATTGCACCAAAGAAATCTGCACGTCTGCTCAATGCATCAGCAACGACATTGTACTTACCCTTGACTGGTTTCAACTCAAAATCAAACTGATCAATCTCCCCAGCCCACCTAGTCAACTTAGGAGTCATGCGGGCCTAGGTCTTCAACCAACGCAGAGTTTTATGATCTGAGTATACCTTGAAGTGTCGTCCTAGCAGGTAGTGTCGCCAATGGTCTAAAGCCTGTCTGAGGGCAAAGAGCTCACGCTCATAAGTTGATGCTGCTACCTTCTCACTAGGGAGCCTGCAAGACATAAACTCAACAGGCCTGTACCCATCTCCATCATTCTGTTGGAGAACAGCGCCAATGTCGTACTGGCTAGCATCGGTAGTTGCAACAAACGGTAAGGATGGATCAACTATTTTAAGGACCGGGTACTCGATAAGGGACTTTTTCAACTTCTTGAAGGCTGATGTACAGTCCTTGTACCAATTCCAAACAGTTTCCTTTCGCAGGAGCCGACGCAAAGGAGCAGCAATGGAAGTGAAGTTACGAACGAACTTCCGGTAGTAGTTGGCCAGTCCTAAGAACGACCGCAACTCAGTCAACGTGTGCGGGGTTGGCCAGTCACGAATTGCTGCTATCTTGGCGTCCTCCGGTCTCACTCCATCTCCATCTACCACGTGTCCCAAATACAGGACTTGACGCTAGGCCCACTCACACTTCTTCGGGTTAATCTTAAAATTAGACTCACGCGATTTGGTCAATATCTGACGTAGATGATTCTGATGCTCCTCCAAGCTCTTGCTAAAGATCAGAATATCATCTAAATAAACTACAACAAACTTATCCAACCAATCTCTAAACAGATTATTCATGCATCTTTGGAATGTTGCAGGAGCATTGGTCAACCCAAACGGCATCACAACAAACTCGTAGTGACCATAGCGAGTCGTAAAGGCCGTCTTGTGCTGGTCCTCCGGCTGTACCTCAACCTGGTGGTACCCGGACTTCAAATCTATCTTGGAGAAATACTTACATCCCTGCACCCTGTCTAAGAGGTCATCAATCCGGGGCAACGGTTCAGCATTCTTGACCGTGATAGCATTCAATCCCCGATAATCAATGCACAACCGCAATTCACCCTCTTTCTTCCGCACGAATAGAACCGGTGCACCGTATGGTGACGAACTGGGCTTTATCCACCCCTTCTCAATCAGCTCATCTAGTTGCCTGCGCAGTTCATCCAGTTCCTTGGGAGACATTCTATAGACTGGGCCCCTGGGAATCTTGCCACCGGGCTCTATTTCAATCCGGTGCTTGGCGTCCCGCTCTACTACTCCGGTTGGGGCTTCTCCGACGTTAGCAAACTCTCGCTGCAGGTTCTCCACTTGGGGCGGCGTCTTGTCTTCACCCTTACTCTCTTCACACACCGGTTTCACATAGGCCACAAACACCTGATCTTCCAACTTTTCCTTTGTCACGTGTCGGGCGAACGCGGGGCACTCATACAACAAACAGATAAGTGGGACTCTAGACCGGACTCATGGAACAGCCTCATCTTTTTCTTGCCCCCGGTGGGGCTGGGCAGCCAGCACTCGTGCTGACCCATCTTGCCATCTGCCATGGTTGATTCTCCCCAGTCTGTCCCTAAAATCAAGTCAAAGGGAAGGTTGTCTTCCACTGAGAGGGTGAGGGAATGCAAAACCTTCTCTACTTTCCTTCCCTCCTCTAACCGGAAGTATGCCTTGATCCCCTCGACATATTCCTCCACACGCATCTCACGATTATCGACCAGTCTACTCACTACCGGCTCGCTCAACTTCTGCACCTTCATTCCTACGTGCAACTTCTTCAGTCCTCTTCTACTAATAAAACTACGCGTAGAGCCACTATCCACTAAGGCTCCTACTCGCGTCCGACTAATCTCTACATCTCCCAAAATTAGCTGTCCTCTTCTCTTCTTCATTTCAGCCCAGGCGGGGCGACGAGTGATCAGCTCATCACCAATGCCTGCGAGGGAACCACCTAGAGAGACCCTAGCACAAGCAGTCTCTGGACAGCCATCTAGGTGGGGGCCTGCATCAGCTTCTGCCATTGGGCTCTTCAGACAGGAGGGTGTCTGTTCAACGCGCGCTTCTATCTGTCTGTCTAAGTCTGAAGGCCCTGTAGGAGCAGCTGCCACCCCTACTGGCTGCTCCCTTTTGGGTAGCGGTAGTCGGGGCAAAAACAGACAATGTGATGAGGATCACCACATTTCAAGCATTGATTGGCGTTCAGCCTTTTCTGCCACACTGTTTGGTCAATGCCCATCTCCCTCCAGGGCTCGCCATCGGCAATCCCAGGATGGGCTGGCCATGGCTTGCGCCCTCTACCTCTTCCACCTGTGAAGGGAGAACCACGTCCACCTTGCGGGGAACCATTACCCCTACCTCCCACGTAGTAGCTACCTTCGCTGCTACTCCCCTGGGTGCTGCGTCCTCTACCTCCACCTCTTCCTCGGCCTCCTCTACCTCGGCCTCCTCTACCTCGGCCTCCTCTACCTCGGCCTCCTCTACCTCCTTGTCGCCCTCCCCCGCGGGCTGCAACAACCGCATAGTCCCCTCCCTGGGCTAATTGGTTGCTGTCCRSGTCTTCCARTCCGTAATCTATGTTTTCGTAGGGTAGAGCCTCCACTCCCCCCTCCTCAAATGTAACTAGAAGCCCGTCCTTCCCCTCGATGTTACCGGATATGGTCTTGTTCTTCCATCGGTTCCCTTTCTGCAAATCCTTCCAATAATGACAGTAATCTGCTTCTTGAAGGAAACCGGCCTGGTCTACAGCAATCTTGCTGAACTTTTCATACGTCATGCCCTCTTCCTTTGTCTGGGCGTACAATTGGGACTTCAGAGGATCGGGAAGTGCCTTTGCGAAGTTGTTCAGAATCTGCGTGGGAGTCAACCCGTGCTCGGGACACTGCAGCAGTTCGTCCATTGTGGACTTCAAAGCGGACACACTCTTCCACCTGCGATTACCGATGTTGAGAATCAGGTACTCTGTACGTYGGGCCAGGTTCTTGTCCTCGAACCTTTCCTTGAGAGCTTTCATAAAGTCCTCTATGCGGTTGCGTTGGGAATACTCTACCATCGACGAGCAACCCGCTGCCTTMATCAMGGATAAGGCGAAGTTGGYAGCGTCCCCTCCAAGACATGAACTGGCCATCAACACACGGTCATGGTAAGGAATTAACTGCGCATACAGATACGTGTCCATTGCTGCCTGCCAACACAAAAAGTTCTCTTCTTTCTTCCCGTTGTAGGTCCACGGGACCTTAACCTTCATCTTCTCCCTCCTTTCTCCTCCTTCAGTTCGCTGTTCATTCCCCTTCCGGTTCTCATCTCCTTTTCGATCTCCTCCTCCTTTTCCATCATCTCCCGGATCTCCACCATCTCCTCCTCCACCACCGCCGCCTATCTTTACTGCTGCGATGGTGTTCCCAAGCTTGTTGGTGAAGATGTCTTCTAACTGCTGAGCATAATTGGCGTTCCTATCGTCAATCCGGTGAGTGGATGCGCAGAGGAAATCGTTCCACGTATCCTTAAATTTTTCTTGGTGTCGTTCCAATTTCCCTATGGTTTTCTACAGTGCGGTCAATTCCTGGGCGGTGTGCAGCAGGGCGTCGGTCACGAGCGTCAAAGCCTCCTTTGTGTCAGTCTCCTTGCTCCTCTGCTCTTTCAACCTTCGCTGGAGCGCTTCTCCCTCCTCCCTCAACTTTTTCTTTTCTTCAAACTCCCGCCTCTTTTGACTTAACAACCGCTGATGGAGGAGGTTATCCCTCTCTGCAATTAATAACTCTCTCTCCTCAGGCTCGACCTTCTCCAGCCTTGCTTCAAATTTCTGCTTCTCCTTCTCGTCCTCATCGGGCATTTCACTGCGGAACCCAAATCTCTCCATCCATTCCCCCTCGCCGCCTTGGTGGATTTGTAAGTGGCTCGCCTGGCCACTTTGTGCACCGTCACCCTTTTCTCTTCTCACCAAACTCTCTTCTTCTTCTTCTTCTTCTTCTTCTTCTTTTTTTTTTTTTTCTTCTTCTTCTTCCGCCTCCATTTGTTTTTTCATTTTCTCCTCCTTCCTCTTCATTTCTTCCTCCATTTTTATTTTCTCTTCTTCTAACTTCTTTTTCAAATCCTCCTCCTTTCGCTTCTTCTTTGCCTCCTTCCTTTCTCTCTGCTCCCTCAACTTCTCAGCAATTTGGGTCTCTTCTGCTGCTAAGTATGGCTGTGTGGTCATACCGGATTTGGTCGTGGTACAGTGTCTAACAATCCAGTAGAATCCCAGCGGAAAAACAATGCGGAACAGTGGCTCCCATACAACAGAGAGAGCCAAGAAGGCGAACATCGGATAGTCATCCATAGCGGTAATTCAGCACAGCAAGTAAGTGTGCTCCACCTCCTCACCACTGAGACCTACTCCCGACACTTATCCTTACCTACTTCAGGGTCTGACTCGAGCTTGACGGGGTTGTCGCTACAGTGACACCTACAGTAACTGACCTGCAGCCGCCGTCACCAAGAAAATACGTGGAAATTTCACCAAAAAATAGCAAAAAGATCCAGCAGGCAGGGCTAAGGGCAGAAAGCACTTCACTTGGGTCTTCACCATGCCGCTTCCCGCCGATCTTCGTCTTCTGCAGGTGCGTAGATCTCGTTCCAAACTTGATTTAGCACCTTTTTCCTTCTTCTCGCCTGCTACAGTGAAACCCCGACACGCACACACCCGCCGGCCTTATGCCTTRYCGGCTTTCTTCCACCACCGCAGTGCAACGGGTTCCAGCTCCGATACCAGTGAAATGAACCTCTCAAGATTCAATCTTAGAATATAACATGCAAATTGAGAGCAATC
>BFEA01000435.1:197589-207913 GCA_003427395.1 Chara braunii
ACCTAACAGGGGCTGACTCCGAAAGGCCACTTCTAGAACTCTCTAAGTTGGCCTTTCGGCAGTGTAGCAGCTACGACTTTGCCCTTTCAGGTAAGTAGCAGCTACAACCTTGACTCTTCAGGCAGTCTTCAGCTACAACTCTGGAACTATCTGGACTTCCACCCTAGAGGTGTACAGTTCGATTCCTTTCTATCTTGTGCCCTACGACAATCTACCTACCACTGGCGGTTCTACAGGTCGCAGGTTCAACTCTTCGAGTTGACGCAAGTATTATACACAGGTAAGTTGGGGAACTAGGGATCAAGCCTTGGGATCTGCCTCAGCTACCACGAATTGGTGAATACCGTTTCACTTTTAGAAATAAAGGGAAAAAATAAAAACAAGAGGACCCAAAATCCAGGCGGCCTCAACCTTGTCTGTTGCGAAATGGAGAAGTAGTGTGTGCGACGGGTCCAGCTATTATTTTCCCAAATCGGAGCAGTCGAAGAGGACCCAAATCCACGCGGTGTGAGCGCACCCTAAGTGTGGCCACCCCTCACTCATACTTCAACGCCTACTTTGCAGCAGGAACAACTCTGACCTTCCCCTGGGGCCAAGTCCCACTTGCCCAGATCCTTCATTTACGGCCATTGATGGGCATAATCTATGGTCACAAATGCAGAATTCCGGCAAGTGGGACTTGGCCCCTGGAGTCACCGCCGGCATTGCTCCCTGTATCGGGATCAGGGCTTCATGCAGGCGTCGCCATCGAAAGAAAGCTCTCACCAAGCCCTTCTCTTGCGAATCGCGCACTCCTCACTAATCGACAAAAAGTTATCTGTTTTCCGGTGCCTGTTTTGATGAACCTGGCACACAGCCCAGTCGCCACGTGAGGAGGGCCAACTATACGCATCAGGTTTGTGACAATTTTTTTATTTTTATTTTTTCTAATACCAAATTCTATCCGGGGAAGATCTATCCGACGATGAAGAAAAGGTTAGAAGCAAGATGAAAATGAATTCCTTGGTGATAAAGAATAAAAAAGTTCTTTTATCGACCGAGGATGAAGAGGAGGAAGGGTGGGAAGAACCAGTGGAAGGGGAGGAAGAGGATGAGGATGATCCAACACAAGAATTCCTCTCCCCGTTACCGGATTTGCTCGATGAAGTAGAGGGGACAAGAGGTGAAAACAGGAAAACACAATTGCAGGAGGAAGATAAGGGGGATAGGATGCACCCTTTTGTCCTTTCCTCACCTGCAGTGACTGTTCAAGACAAGTGTCCCCGGACTAAAATAATCCCCACTACTTCCTCTGTGAAACGCCCCTGAATTGAAGGATTGAAATATCAGGAAAGAAGGGGGGAGGAAGAGAGCGGAGAAGGCTTAGAGGAGGTAGCTCGAATCTCCCTCTTAAAAAGGGGACGGTCTCAAATCCTCTAACCAGCCAGACGCTCCTTAGCTATGGCAGCGCCAATACGGACTTTAAGTAGAGGGGAGAAGGCCAAAGGCCTGATCTCAGAATACCTGATACCTGTAATCTGTTCCTATGATGGCCAGGGACTTAGATTCCTGACCGTCATGGGAAAAGATGAGTCGCTGATCCTCCCATCCGTGGTGCTTCAAAGCTCCCCCTCCCCAGTGATGATCTGCAACTTAGTGAAAATTCATGTTCTGCAGAAATTGGGAGAGGTGGGAATTCTCCCGGAACCAAAGATTGCCCGCCACCTGGTGGACATGCCTGATGGAACAAAGGTAGGGCTCAGAATAGCCTTTCTGGACCTGACCCATATAATAAATAATAAATCTAAGTGGGATGAATTGAAAATATATTGGGTGGAACTCAATCACTTGGTCACGCCCCACTCGGATACAATCCAAAGCATCAGACTTCTGACTGGTCTGACTGCTCAGGCCGTGACAGATTGGGTGGTATTGTCCGATAATCGCACAGTAATATTAGCAGACTCCTTTACTGGGACAGTCCTAAACAGGAAAACAGGTAAGAACTTTAACTTTGCGGTAGGAGAACTTTTGACAGCTGATCAGCCTGAGTCGAGCAATGGGGGAAAGAACGAAACCCGCATCCAAGATCCGAGCGGAACAACTAACAGGGATGACCCTACCCAGTAGGATCAGACTGGCTAGTTGGAACGTAAGAGGACTGGGTGACCTCAACGACACATACAAAAGGCAAAGAGTGACGGATTGGGTGCACTCTAAAAGGATCCAAATTCTGGGACTGCAAGAAACGAAAATTGGGTCAGATAAGTTAACGGAAATTTCAAATTGGTGGGGGGGGTCCCCAACTTTGGTCCCCAGCAGTAGGGACGAAAGAGGGGGTAGCTATCCTCCTTGATAAAAGTCTGGAAGTAGAGATTATTGATACATATACAGATTTGGAAGGCCGATGAGCCTGGATGAAATTGGCGGTGGCTGATGAAGACTGGGCGGTGGTGTCAGTGTACGCTCCAGTTGATTATGCAGCCCGGACCAATTTTTTTGCGGACCTTCCAAAAATAATACCGGACACAGATAACTTAATAATGTAGGGAGATTGGAATTGCACATTGAACCCTGATTGGATTCTCCCAATGTTTCCCCCATTAGGGACGACGCACTGCTGATGACTGTGTTCATGGAATCTCAAAATCTGGTGGCCGTGTACAAAACTCTCAACCCTGAGGTTCCAGGGTTTTCCTGACACGGTCCGAGGCCCTCCAAAAACGCACCACAACCCAAGAGGCGCTTGGATTTCATATTAGCAAAGGGAGAACCATGGGACAGATGCATGTGGTGTGGCGTCTTGGTGGCATCTGTGTCAGACCACTATCCGGTAGTCATGGAGATTCTAACAAAGGAGATAGTACAGAGACACAGACCCCCCTTCCGTCTGAATATTTCAATCCTTAAAGACCCGGGGATATCCAAATGGATAGTCTCAGATGCAAGCGTGGAACTCAGCGCAAGAGTACTTTGAGGATCAGGAGGACTGGGTGGATGCAGGGATTGGTATCCTGCAGTCCGCAATGGTAGAATTTTCCCGCATGAAAGCGGTCGCCCGCAACTGGAAAGAAGAACAGCTCGTGAAAAGTATTGAACAGGCAGAGGCCTACGTAGGTACAGACCCCTTTTTGGAGTACTACTGGTCATCCAAAAGACTCAAGGCCTTGAATGAACTAGAGGAGCAGAAACAGGCCGAACGCCTAGAATGGGTGAAGATTAGAGGTATCCTGTGCGACGACAAAATGACAAAGGAGACCTTTAGATCTCTGATGTTACGCAAAGCGCGACCGGTAATGAGGGAACTTACTCATCCATTTGCACTGGAAGCTGACGTGGCCACTGAGACAGAGGACCTCTGTGAGTATGTCATGCACTATTTTAAGGACATTGTGTCTACATGCAGACCGTATGACTCATTTAATACTAATTTGGCGGAGTACCACTCCTTTTGGGCCTGCATTTCTGGACACTTGTCTGCTGAAGTGAGGTCCGCATTGGAGGGCCCCATTACACTCGAAGAGGTTTCCAAAGCAGCACGTTAAATGGCGAAGGGCAAATGCCCGAGCCCAGATGGCCCCCTAATCGAATTTTTTCTTGCTGCATGGAACTCCTTTGGTCAATTCTTCTGTGACATCTACAATGAAACACTGGAATCAAGCACTCTACCGAAATGAATGGTAAAAGGAATGATAACATTGCTATATAAAAAAAGGGATAAACGGGAAATACGGAATTGGTGCCCTATTTTGGTGTTAAATGTCTCGTACAAATTGTTGGCAAAAATCCTAGCCTTGAGACTCGCGGCTGTGCTTCCGGTGTTAGTGGGACGGGAGCAAGGGGCTTTTGTCAAAGGGAGGTTGATTTTCGACAACATTCTAGCTACGGTACAAGCATTGGAAATAATGGGTAAGGAGAAGAGGGAAGCAACTATACTAATGCTGGACATGGAGAAAGCCTACGACAAGGTCGGTTGGGCTTTCGTCAACACATCGCTGATCAATATGGGGTTTGGGATCCACTTTCGTACATGGGTCAAAGCAATGTACTCAAATGCAACTGCAACGGTCCTGGTGAACGGCCTGAAATCTGAGGAATTTATGCTATCGCGGTCCTTGAGACAAGGGTGTCCACTAGCACCCCTTATCTTTGTTCTACAGTTAAAAATTCTAATAGCTAACATAAGAACAAACCCGAGGATTGGAGGGCTCCGCATTTCCCCCTCAGTGCAATGGAGGGGGGGGGCTATTGCGGATGACCTGACAGTAGCTTGTGATTACTCGGTAGATAGCTTTATGGCACTAAGGGGTATCTTAGATGAGTATTGTTATTTGTCTGAAGCCTCAATAAATTGGGACAAGTCGGTTCCCCCCCCCCCCACGCAGTGTCTGCGCTGCAATTGGGGATGGGAAAATATGATTCACCTTTGGTTATACTGCCCACTAGCAGATGAGCTTGTAACATGGTGGAAAAAACACTGGGAAAATATAACTGGGGGCGAATTTGATTGGTCAGACTACTGGATGCTTACGGGTCTCCTCGCGGAGGGCATGCAATACACTTCGAAATGGGGGTACGTGGCGCTCTGCTGCAGGGGAATACTGATGCAGACTATCTGGACAGCCCGTAATGCTAGGGTGTTCAGAGGAGAGGAGGTTTCAAAGACCCAGCAGCAGAGGCAGATCAAATTGAGCATCAGGAGGACAATTCGAGCCGATTGGCAGAAGAAAAATGTAATATGGTTTCAACAAACCTGGGCCCGTAACAATAGACTCGCCTCCCGTAACCAGGAGGGTCGATACACTATTTGCACTTGGCTCTCTGATACACACGAATGATTAGGGCCGCTGTTAGGCCCGATGCTTTAACAGCTAGGATTATATTTTCCCTAGGTAGGCTGTTGGGTAGAGGAGGGGAGGTATTTGAGGAGGAAAATTGGTCTGTTACTGTTCGAACCCCCCTCACCCTACGAGCAACTAATAAGTGTGAGCTATGTAGTTTTGAACGATTTAGTTCCCAACATTCTTAAAGGTCTCCAAGGAACAGTAAATTTGGCCTGCAATGGCAGCCCCTTTTTACCTGCGCTTCAAGTTTTCAGTTTTTTTGGAGAGTGTCTCAACTACTAGGTGGGATGCTGGGCCCGGTTCCCAGCATTAGAAGAAGTCAGAACTTGAGTAGGGGATGGGTCCTCGAGCATGGCTCGTAAGCGAAACTGGCTGAGGCTGCCAGGGTAACTCCGGGTTGAATTGTGCGATCCCCGGTCTCGTCCCATCGTTTTGCTTTGGAAATGAAATATAAATGCTTTCCAAAAAAAAAAAAAACCAAATTCTGCAATACAAACCAGAGTAGTCAGAGACCGCAGGGTAGGCTAGAACCAAGACTGCCTGGTACTTCGGGGGTTACTAGCCCACGAGGTTTTCTGGTGAGCCGTATCTACCAGTTGTCACGATGCGGGTACAGTGCAGCTGGGGGGGGAGAAGACGAGAGGAATTATAGTCCCCTGTTGGGTTGTTCCGGAACCAACTTGAAGGCGCTTTACTGCAGGTCCGGGAGGAACAAAAGGATTTCTCCTACTTTTTTTTTGGCCTCCCACACCCAATAAACTCCAAGTACTGTAAAGAGGACATTCACCGAAGTGGAAATAAAAGAGAGAGTTTGCAGAGAAATAAGAAACACAGGGACAAGAAGACTCAGAGCAGAAGAGAGAGGAGAAGAGAGAGGAGAGAAATGAGAAACACAGGGAAGAGGGGAGTAACAGGACCAACTAGCACTCATGTGCTTCGTGATAGCAGAGCATTTTTTACTAGTGGCCATGGACTGCAGATTTAAAAACAACAACGTTGAGTCATATGACACAATGACAAATGTATGTATTTTATTTTTGTTAGCATACAAAAGGTCCCATGGATCATAGATCAGATAGGGAAAAGTTGTAAGACCTCCCGGCGGTGAAACCTTTGTATCCATTTCCCCCAAAACGGGGCAAAAAGTTTTGCAAACCCTAAATTGACTTTTCCTGTAAAAAATGGCCAGAAAGTGTTTTACAGGGTGCAAAAATGACACCTAAAGTCATTTTGGGGCCTGCAACACTTTTTGCCCCATTTGGGGGTGGCGAGGTTTAATAAGTTCTTTTTAATAAGTTTTCCCGATCAGATATTACACTGTTCGGAAGAATAGATGCTACACTCAATGTATTATAATTTTTAGCCAGAAAGTATTAGTGGCTATCCTATGGTCATTACCTTCATAGGATTTTTGCCTATAATCGAGTGCAGTGTCTGTTCTGATCAAATTTATACTGAAAAAGTTGAAAAACCTCCTCGCATTGAAAATTTTATATTCATTTCACCCCAAACGGGGCAAAGGTGTTGCTTGTGCAAAAAATGGCGAGAAAGTGTTTTACAGGGTGCAAAAATTACACCAAAGGTCATTTTGGGGCTGCGACACCTTTTGCCTGGTTCGGGGGGAGATGAATACAAAGGTTTTGTCCGTGCGATGTTTTATGACTTTTCCCAATTTATTCCTGATCTTAGACCAATCCTACCAGCAGGAAGGTTTAGACTGGGTTTCGAGTGCTCACAGGCTGCTCGACTGCCATCCTATGTCAACATCTCATGGCCTCACTGTGTTGGTGCCACGTTGAAAATTTACTCGAAAGGAATACTGCAGCTCCGCCTTTGGACTTAGCCGCCGTGGTCCATCAGAATTACAAAAGAAAAACACAACAACAAAAAAGATGTCACCGATTATTCTTAAAAAAGAAAAGAAATTACCATGGAATCGTGTAAATTAAAATAAGAAGACACAAAGTCACTGATTAGACGCTTGGAGATTGAGGGCACAACTTGAAGTGTTGTTCTTTCGATGAGTATTCAGTGCTCACCATCACCAATTGTGTAGTACCCTCTTCATCAAAGGTTGTGAAACAAGTAGCCATGGAAACGCGAACTACGTCTGAGGAGGAATATAGTACCAGTCCTACAAACGATTTCGTTCGACCACCAGGCCTGGGTTTGCAACCCCCAAAGCTTTCACGATAAGCGAGACTCCTTTTATTGGGGAAGTCAGTGCGTGACTTGTCTAAAGGAGAACTGTCTGGTGTCAACTGCAGGACTTCCAGATGGGAATGCACGTCGAAGACGTGTTCGGATTTCAAAGTCTAGTTCATGCATTCAATCCTTGAACCCTCCTTTGTGCCATCATGTTGCCCTCTGTTTGGTGGACGTTGCGTTCGATAGAGAAAATTGATGAATTCGGCAACGTGGATGAAGGGGTACTTCCAAGCAGTGTTCACACCCTGCAAAAGACCGGAGTGAAATGTAAGCAGCAAATCTTCGCTACATCCACGGGTTGCAAATTGACGGTTTTGGACTACAGTGCAACTCAAGGGTCCCATAGTCATCAACGTCGATGAGAGGTTTACCCGCATTTTGCGTACGTAGGGGGGTTTCCAGAGGGAATTCATCAGAAGTCATTTGCGGCTTGCCACAACAGACCCTAAAATCAAGCCGGCCTGAATGTGTGTCACGCGACAGACAACGAATAAGCGTTTGTAACAGTTCGTACTGCAGTTGATCTGTCATGCAAACCGACTCATCACTACAATGGAGAGAATCCTAGTAACAAGTTCGGACCGCGGCGAACTTCGGGAATTACGCACCCCAAGATCCAGCGAAGGACCCGCCTGCAATTCCGCACAATCCTTATTCGCCGGACATTCGTAGTTTAGGTTTGCACGATGACTTCGTCAACTATGATAGGTTGAGAATAAAATTTATACACCGCCCCCACCGTAAACCCCCATTGCGCTTTTTCATTCAAGCGAGGTGATGCTTTGCCGACGTTCTCTTCGAGATGTTGGACATAGACGGTCCGGCGCCAGAACGACCGTCTTTTGTCCCAACCGTACAAAAGAACCTTAGCAACGCATGACCTTGTCGGTATGACTAACGAGAACGGGGGTCTTACGGAGGGTGCAAGACGGTGCAGGAGACAAATTTCCTTCTCTACGGTTACTCAACTTATCACAGTTCGTGGAGAGGAAAACTGTCAATGTCCATTGAATACGAATGACACGAGATTGCGGACGGGTACTACGAAAGAGTTGGCGTAGCCCACGTTTTTCAGTTGCAAAATTGACCTTGTCAAAGAAAAAATTCTCCCAATGTAAGTAAATGAGTGTGTCGGCAGTACAAACCAACCGTTTTTTTCGCATGATTGTGGAAGGCAATCATTTCTGTTATGACTTGCGGACGGAATGACAAACGAGTTTACGGGTCTGGGGGGGGGGGTCGCGGGAAGGCACAAGCAACATTTCTTTTCTAAATCTGTAAAAGCGTAGTGAGATGACGACATCCGTGTAGTTTTGGTCCGGAGATCGACGGACATAGTCGCCATTGAGTAATTTGCGTTCAAAAAATTCCAAGCTCGATGGCATCAAAATTCGCGAGAAGTGGGACTCCCCCAATAGTCACAATGCGGGAATGTAGAAAAAAAACATGGCAAAACCAAACGATCGTTTCGGTTTCGATTGCAGCAATCAACATTGCGAGTGCATTGAGTTTGTCGTATTGACAAACCGCATTGGGGGTTTAAGGGGGGGGTTAAAGGGTCGAAGAGTCAATGCATGTTGCTTATCCCCACCAAACATAGTCAAAGAAGTCGACGCGCATAGTACAACTGCCACTGTTCACGAGCAGTTGATCGCGCAGAATTGCAGGCGTGTTTGACTAAGGATCTGGCGGAGGTGGATGTTCGAGGTCCGTCGGGATTCGGACTTGTTTAAGTCCGGTTTCCTGCGCCTCTAGTGATATGGTTGTTGGAAGGACAGGTTAACCTTTTTTATGTGGTCTGCGGACGACAACTATTTGTGTTCCCTATTGTGTAGCAAAAAAAAAACTAAGAAGGAATGTGGGGGGTTCACGGGGAGGCACAAACTGTATTTGTTTTCGGATTTTGAGGTATGAAAAAAAGGCAGTCTCGTAAATGAGCTCGTCGGTGTACCCCCATCCAAATATGAATGGTCAGAACTACCAGCTAGCATCTTGTTATGGAAACATCATTAAAGTTCGACGGGATCCGAACTTGCAAGAAGTGAGATTCCCACTCTTCCTGCGAGGCGGGACTGTACACGAGCACCATGTGAGAACCAAAATGACTATTCGTCTTCTGGTCACATGAGTTCGTCATAATTACGAAACGCGACTGGGGTCAACGGGTGTTAAGAGGGGTCAACGAGGCGTGTTTGGTTTTTTCCCAACCGAATAAAGTCGAAGAAGTTTTTCCACATAGCACAATTGCCAATGTCGGTCAGTAGTGGATGGCGTGGATTTGTCGGCGGGCGTAGCGAAGGATCTAGCAGAGCACAAGGTTCGAAGTTCGCTGGGATCCAAACCAGGCATAGACTGGTTTTCCAGGACTGTAGTGATTTGCGTGTTAGAAGGATTGAGTGATCGTCTACATCTGAACTTAGGAAGGCAATTACTCATGTCGCCAACTCCCGGTCTACAAAAAAATATTTGTGGGGTTTTTTTGGGGGAGGTAGCGGGAGGCAAGAGCGGTTTTTTTCTCCCGAGCCCAAAGAATCAGGAGAAGGCGATTATGGAGATGAGGTCATCCATGCAATTTTTCCCAAAGATCAACGGACATAATTGCCAGTGAGGATCTTGCAGTGAAAAAACATTCAATTTTTATTTGTATCAGAACGTTCTAGATGTCACCGTAATCACATGATGTGACGGGGTCTCCGAGCGAGGGGAGTTGTGGTGGTAGTGGGGTCCTCGATGCCAATTTTATTTCCTGGTAGTCATAGTCTCAAAGACGATGAAGCCGACATGCACATCAAATTTTGCAATTTTCGTCAAAAATGGTTGGCGCATAAATACGGGCGTTTGGAGCGCAGGATCCAAAGGAGCACGATCTTCTTAGTCCGCCGGGATCCGAACTTGTCAAAGTAGGGTTTTCTGTGGTGGTAGCAACCAGTTTGTGTGGAAGATGATCATTCATCCCACCAGCTCCCAGGGCGAAGAGAAACGAATACGTGGTTATAAGGCAGGTCGCGGGCTATGAAACACCCGCGGATGCGTCCGCGGGCCTGATCTCGGATGGCGGCCACATATGTGGCCGCGTCCGCGTCCGACCTGGACCGCGCCGCGGATCTGATTTTACGAGACGTTTCTTGAATTAAATAATAGGAAAAATTTGACGATATATTGGGTTGTAGGAAATTTTAATCCCTACAACCCCATATTTGTTTTTTCGGAAACAGATACTTTTTTGGAATAATAAATTTAAAAAAAACATAAAAGATGGAGAAGAAAAATTAAAAAAAAAAAAAAAAAAAAAA
>BFEA01000435.1:234291-249551 GCA_003427395.1 Chara braunii
TGGCTCCATTCCATTGTTGGGGAGCTGCACCTGCTGGAAATCGGGTCCAGCGTCCTTCACATCATAATGACTTGAAGAGACAAGGAACAGCAAGTGCTAGGAACCGGGCCCAACGTCCCATCTGAACAGATATGAGAATAGAAAAGGAAAAGATAAGAGAATTTTTGTTCCTCCGCCTCTTCACTCTGAACGGGCGCCAGATATGCATGTCTAACTAGCGCTTCCAAACTTCCAAGTCACTCCCTGCTGGAAACCTGGCCCAGCTTGCCATGTTCAGGCAACAGATCTGCATATACTCCACGATTCCATCGTACAAAAACCAGAGAGTGATATAGATTATGCGCAGAGAGGATAGACTCCTGGTATGAGTATTTATTTTGGGTCAGGCGTATACCACGACCAGGGAACCATTGACAAAGTTGCAGGAGGGAAAGGATCCGGGAACTTTAATAATGGTCTCATTGGGATCGTGGGGTCAACATTGCTCCAGTCATTAAAGATCAGGCGGTAATTTCTTGGAAGCATATCCTGATCACTGTCTTGTATTCCTTCCCATTTCACCTGCCCCAACCTTCCTCCTTAGTCCACTCCAAGCCAGTTTTGATTAAATGTTTGGATATGAAGATTAATATCATTTTTTGAATTAAGGAATTTGAGTTTCTCTTTTAAGGATTCCCATCTGGTCGTAAGTTCTACTTGAATTTATTGTTTGATGGTTCCTGTAAATTCCGGACCATCAAGACGAGCACCTTCCATTTCGTAAGTACACCTGCGCGTCCATAATGCCCAGATGACTGCCCTTCTTCCTATTATGAATAGATTGGATGTGAAGTTCTCCACTTGAATTGGGTTCTAGATCTCAAGGAGAAGGTGGGAGATGGGAGTGTTCGGTTTATAGGCTAGCCACTTTTCTTGAATTGATAGGACTCTGATCCTAAACAACTTATCTTTTTTGAACCGTCATGTCTGTTGTTGTGTTCTAGTTCTCAAGTAACCGTCCTCTCCCGGGTAAAATAATGATAAGCAAATATCTTCCGTGGTACAGACTTTATCCACCTTCCCCACTATTCCTGGTTGGTCTACTAAGGACACACAATCGTTTGAATTAAGAGTGAGTCATTTTCTCAGAATTCTAAGTCATTTCAATGGGACTATGTCACTTATTTGTTCTAGGGCTTCTTTCTGATTGTGGCAATATCTAAGTCTTCCTTGTAGGATTGACGACTCGATCCAATCTTTGGCGTTAGTGTTCCAGATGTTCCTAATGCGTGTTATTCCTTTTTTGATCCACCCCTTCCAAGGTGAATCAGAACAGTTAAGGGTGTAGCCTTGGGAATGTTTGATGAATGTGTTGTTGAAGAGTGGTTGTTGGCAAACCTCTTTCCATCTTACCGGTGCCGACTTATCTGGAAGTGGTAGTTTTCTCCATGTTTTCAGCAGTTCAATCCAAAATTGATCTCTAGGAAGGTCCTTCTTGGCGGCCTGACGATCTGAGGGTAATGGGTTTTGGGGAACAGTTGAACTGCCTCTCGAGAGTGACCAGAATCGATTTTTCAACCACATGAGGGGGTCAATTAATTCGGAAGTGGGGGGTGCTCGTCTTCTAATTTGTTCAGACGCAAGCATGCTCCAAGGGGTCTGAGGATTAAAAAGGAGGCGCTTAAGCCATTGGATGGTCAGGGTCATCGCTTCGGTGTTAGGATCAATGATGCCTAAACCTCCTTTAGATTTTGGCTGGATGATAGTTAGTCATGTCACCCTACTAATGACGTTTCCGCATTTATGATTCCTACGCCACAGGAAGGTTGCTAACTGTCTTTGCAATACTTTTAGGGTGACTTTATCCAGAGCCCATGTAACAGATTTATACCAAATTGAGGTCAGCACCACATTGTTAATAGCTAGTGTTCTTCCGAGAAATTAAGTGTGTTTGTCCTTCCATAAATCTAATTTTGACTGTGCATGTTGTATGATCATGGTATTGGAAACAGGCTTGCCCAGCACTGAAAGGGATATCCCTAGGACCCTAATTGGAGTTTCATGAGGAAGCTATTTAATCATTGGTCTCTCTGGTGGTCTTCCTCCTTGATAGTGGATCCACCAGCCAGTGTTTTGTTCCCCCAATTAACCCTCACGTCTGAAAGTTTAGAGAATTCATCTATGGTTTGTTGAATCGCCTTAAGATTTTCATGTGAAGCATCAACCATTAAGGAGAGGTCATCAACAAATCGAGAGCATGTCGGTGAGGCTTCCTCAGGTATGGAAGTCACTTGTATGCGTCTTATATCCTTATGGTGATGGAGATTTGCCGTCAGGGCTTCCATAATGATCACAAAAAGAAAAGGGGCGATTGGATCTTCTTGCCTTACTGATCTGTACAACAATATAGGGAGAGTCACATTACCATTGAACATCACCCTCGTAGTTGCATTCACATGTAGGATCTTAATCCATCTCGTGAAATTAGGTCCAAAATTAAATTTATCTAGACATTTATCTAGAAAAAAAAAATTCGCATGATTATATGTTTTTTCAAAATCTATGAAAATGAAGGCAGCGTTATGCCTGGATTTACGCGAGAGTTTAATTAATTCATTAATTAGTAAAATATTATCTTGAATATTCTTTCCTTGAATAAAACCTATTTGGGCTGGGTGGATTATATCTGATATAATTTTGTTTAAACGAATCGTTAGAGCTTTTGAGATGAGCTTATAAACTATAGTGAGAAGTGTGATGGGCCGGTAGTTGCATATGTTACATTTGTCACTCTTTTTATATAATAATGTTAAGACTCCTTGACCCACAATCTCGCCCATCTGACCAGATGTCCAGACATTATGATAGAATTGCATTAGGTCCTTGGAAATGAATTCTCATAGGGTTTTCCATAATTCCTTTGGTAAGCCATCAATTCCTCGAGTATTTTCCTCCTCCATCAACATTAGAGCAATCCATACTTCCTCTTTTGTAAGAGGTAACTCCAACTGTTCTTTTTGGAGTTGAGTGAGAGCCTTAGACATTGGTTCCAAAAATTCATCAATCTCCTTGTTTCATTGGTTCTCAGGGGTATGTCCAGTTCCCGATAAGAAGAGGTTTTGAAAAAAAATTCTTGCTATCTTGGTGCACTCTGCTGTGGAAGTTGTTGGTTGATCATTAAGCCGTAGGGGGTGAGAGAGGCTTTCAATAACTGTTCTTCCACTTCGATCTCTAACCATCGCAAAAAATCTTGCATCCATTCCCTCTTCAGTTACCAGTTGTCTAAGCTTACCCCTGATTCTGATGCCATGTTAGTGATATTCCATCTGGGAGAGAAGGTGATCCTCTAGTGCCTGCAGTTCTAGGGTGGAATTTCAATTGTCTTCTTCGTTCTGATTGTCATCCTCCACGGATTGACGTTGTTGGATACGTTGATATATTCTTGTTTCGTTTGAATGTCTGTCTGCTGCTAGTAATTTTGAATATTCATTGCATTTACGCCCTAGAAAAACTCGACCGTTGTTGAACCACGTGATATCGTCTTGGATGACGGTTTTCTGTTGACGCCAAAAGGACCAAACGTCCTTTAGGTAGGACCTAAACCTTTCCATTTATAGGAGAGATGTATTTAGCTTGTAGAACCCTTACCTTGATCGGGTTTTTCCCTAAAGAATAGGATGACTACACACATGGCATGGTCTAGCCCTACAAGGGGGCTTCTAGGAAAAATTTCTGCAATCTGAAGAGAACCCTCCAATTCTTCCAAGAGGAGTATTAAGTCTATGCGAGATTTAGAAGCCGATGACGTCTGACTTTTTCGAAAGCATGTAAAGGAGCGAATAGTGAGATTTAATCTTCTGAACGAGTCAAATAGATTGAAGGATTGAGTCAGATTGGTAATCATTGCTTCGTCTGCTTCTACATAGGTCGGACATGGATTATGAATTTTCCATCGATCAAGGGAACGTTCCGGAACGGCGTTGAAGTCACCTGCCATAATCACTGGTATTCCTACTGGAAGCTTAGGAATTAGAGTTTCAAAGAAACGTTGGCGGTTATCAACCTCATTTGGACCATAGACACATAGGACAGGGACGATCTGGAACTCCTACATTGCCAGGTTATATGCCCATTTCCCTTCTTCTTTATCTACCTCCCAGTAAATTGGTTCTACTTTGGATCTTGGTGGGATCCAAATAGCAACTCCAACACTTCCTGGTCGAGGAGCATGAGCTCTGAAAGCTGTTTGAGACCATATCTGTTTATGGCAATGATTGAGAGTGTCGGTGTCCATGAAATGAGTTTCTTGAATACAAATAACGTCACGCCATTGTTTCCCTCCTATTCCTTTAAGTTGGTCATAAATAGTTTGCTTCTTTTCAAACCTGGATGAAGCAAGTCCATTAACATTTAGGGATCTCAAGTCCAAGTCTGCTTGTCTTTTCACGTATTTCCAGGTTTTATCCTTATTATATAAGGCATCCAATACCTGAAATTTTTTCATCATATCCGTTTATTAAAACAACCCATACAGGACAATCATTACCCTACGGTAGTGTAGTAGAGAGTGTAGCTGTTACAACAGATGAGTTTTCCTGCCATTGGTCTAGATTCAACAAACCCCCTAAGGAAAGAGTGTATTGACTAAGGAGACGGACCAATAGTGTTCCCACATCCGTCTCCTACCAGAAACTGTTTGCTTTAATTTTCATTAGCTGCAATTTTGTCAGGAGGTCCTGATTGAGCCATTTGAGATCAACATTCTTGCAGACTTCATATTTCAGGAAAACGTCCCATTCTGCCAATCTCTGTTCCCCTTCAGTTATGATGAGAGAAGATGTACTCCTCATGGGGGGATTGTCATTAATGAACTTATCACAGGTTCATTTGCCTTTCGGTCAGATCTAGTGGTCAGCGATAGGAATAGAGAGGTAGTACCTAGGACTGTTACTTCTCCATGCATCGCATTCATAGGAACAATTAATCCTACCTCCCATAAGTCATCCTTACATCTCACTGGGAACAAAACAATACCTGTCTTGACTGGGGACAATATCCCCTGACCTTTTGCCAGGCGATGTTTCAGTTTCTGTCTCTTGGTTGAGAGATCAGAATCAGGGGGCGTTAGCAGGACCTGTTGGAAAATCGACGATACTTGAGAGTTTTCTATGTCGGCGCCTACATTCGACAACTGATTGCTCTGAAGATCTTCCGTAAGGTCTACTATTTGTGGTATATATATATATATATATATATATATATATATATATATATATATATATATATATATATATAAACTCCGACGAAACAGTTTGTCACAGCCCCTCGTTTGTTGTCCTCTTCTCTCTCTCTGCCTACGGTTTACCGGGCAGTTCTGTTTGTGACCATATATATATATATATATATATATATATATATATATATATATATATATTTTCGGAGTTTTCCTGAGCATTATTGGCATCACTCTGTGTTGCAGTTTGGTCCTCTGTGTGGGACTGCATGACTTCCGAATTCCTGTGTATTTCTTTCTATAATCGTACGAAAGAAACCCCTGGGTCCCATTCTATCAGGCCCTGATTTTGTTTCATAGGTACAATGGTCTGTTGGTCACCCGGAATCTGCAGGTATTTTTTTTTCCCAGCGAGCTCAGAAATGATCGATTTGAAACAGGTCTATTCGACATTTCGTTCTGGGCTCGTGGACTTCCCAGCATGTTTGAGCGTGGATGGTTCCTCCGCCTCCTTCTGCAGATCGCTCGGGCCCAACGATTGTAGAATCAAAGTTGATTGATTGCAGTTTTCTGTGTAGGCTTCCAGTGAAGTGATCTGTATTTTCCTTGGAAGCATTGTGCCAGAGGGTTTATTATTTGGAGGAGTTCAAATTAATTGTTAATTATTCAGTGGATTTTCGACCAACTCATTCTATTGTATCTGAACCTGAAGGTGAGTCTGCTCACTGAGCACTGCCTTACCTAGTCGTGATATTCTCATTACGTCTGTTTCCTCCGTTTCATCATCAAGTAGAGACAGAGGCTGAAATCTATTTTGTAGTCTTGGTAATGCTTTTGGTTTCCTTGCTCTAGTGCAATTGAACCTTGATGACACAATAAATAACAATCTCAAACTCACATCTTCCCACGTCACCCCCATTGGCGGGCCCTGCAGTAGGAAGGACACTAAACTTCCATTATTTTCCAGCATCTGCATTAATTCCGTGAATATTTGCGGCCGCGCATCTGTGGGCAGATAAGGATGCTACCCTTTTAGATTACATAATAACCAATCCACAATTTGGAGGACCTTCATTTTAGTGTCAACCGATACTGTTGTGTTACTACTACCAGTCATTGCAGCTGGAGGCGGGACGCAAGGCTGGTTAGTTTCAATATCCATTGGTTCAGGACCAAAAACATCTCTAAGGAAATCCACTTCCATCGATATTATTTTGGGCTCTGAACTTTTCGGTTCGACTCCTAGTTCCTCTTCCCTTTCTTTCCTCCTTTCCTTTTCTTTCTCCTCGGAGTCCACCTTTTGTTGTATCTCTCCTTTCTTCTTAACCTCCCTCCATTCTGAGACTGGCCCGTTTTTCTGTATGTAGTCTGTTGCCTTGGGTCCCACTTGTCATTCCCCTGCGTTCAGTGCGGGGGAAGACATGCCGCCGTGTTTCTGTGATTTCCCATTCCTTCCTTCATTTCCGGTAATGCTCATGTCTTTACTCCCACCCCTTTGGCTTGACCGTGCTTTGGACGCTATTCCCTGTTTGTTTGTGTCAAATACCACAGCCTTCCCAGCTTGAGACAAGTGATGTGATTGCTGATGAAAGGCTTGGCCCTGTGCTTGGGAGGACGAAGAGTGGGATGGGGGAATCCATTCGTGTGGTGGGCGCAGGATTTATGAAGATTACTTCTTCCTTCCCACACCCATCCCACCGGCTGTCCGGATTGATTGACATCTTCGCGGTAAACCCACCCCTCATGGCCTGGTACCGCTGAGATCCATCTGTTGGGTCTTCGTGGATCTTTTTTGAGTCGTCTCTTAGGGGGGATCGCGTGTTGGGGATGCTGGGTGCATGTGTAAACCCAATTTAGTGACCCAAAATTCCCAAATTCCAGAGTCCATCAAGAAATCATGTGCAAAATGAACTACCGAAGAAAAATGAACCAAAACCACAAAAAAAAGAAACGAGCAGTCAGCGTTGCGTGATCATGTCCACCATTCATCCGGAGTTATTACCAACCCCTGCCAATCCGCCCTACAACCCGCGCGGCAGGGGTCTGTGCCCACAGGCCCCAAACTGCTGACAAAGACCCCGCAAACCCAGCCACCTCCTCGCGATTTAAAGCGGATAGCACCTTCCCACACTCCTCTTTAGAAAAACAACAACTCCCACCACGATGCTGTTTTCACTAACCAGGGGATTACCCTACCTCCCGCGCGGCAGGGACTAAAAAGCCCCGCAAAACCTTCCCACCTCCTCGTGATTGAGGGTAAGCCTCTCCCTCAATCTACATACACCCCCTACGGATGCTTCTCCTCCCTCCACGACGAAACCCACACTATGCTGCTCCCTAGAAATAAATTGGAGCCTTTTGCCACGGGCTGTGCTAGTGTAAGATTCTCGTATCACCCGCAGTAGTATACCCTGAAGGATGTTTGCCCCTCCCTTCCCCCCGGGGAAGAAAAAGTGATAGCACTTGGATTTTTGACTTCATTTGAATTTCTCTCTTGTCCTTTCACGGCCGTTAGTTCCAAGTTCCTGTTTGGGGGTGTACATAACTGTGTGTGCGTAAAGGGTTACTGTTTTGGCTTATAAAGGTCTCAGCTGATGTTATATTTGTATCGGGACGCTTGACCCGTTTTCCAGCAGGTGACACCCCCCACAAATAGATGGGGCCTTCGGATTCATGCAAAAAAAAAAAAAAAAAAAAAAAGAGAAACTGTTTTCGCTAGGGGCCTGTTATGAAAGACATCCTCCTTTGGTGAGTTTCCAGTGTTTGGTTGTCCGCTTTTTAAACCACCAGCAGTACGTCCCTTTCCCAGCCATGTTGCCGAGATGCGCTGGGTAACATGTCCGAGATACGCTTGCAAAGGTTGGTGTGCAGAAGATAGCTAGAGCATGTAGCACATGGCTCAGGAGCTAGCAACATTGGGTAGGGGAGCAGAGTACATTTCATAGGGGTGGCATCTCCTCGCTCGCCTATTGCGAGCGTTGTCGTTATCACGTCTGACTTTGGCTATTGCATAGCGAAGAGTACCATAGGATACCTCAACAAAGATACGCAAGATGCCAAGGCAAACAATAATCTGATCAAGCATCCAGAGCAAGCATTGAAGCCATTCCATTTCGCTCAATAGTAGAAGGCAGAGGACACGAGAAACCAGCAATCAAGAAAACAACCAGAGAGGTAAGGGATGAACAGAGACCGACAGCAGGAGCAGGAATGGGGTGTAGGAGGGAGAGGAGGGAAGGGAGAAGGAGAAAGAAGAAAAGAAGGGAAGAGGGAAGAAAAAAGTGAGGAGAAAAAGGAGATAAATTGAACACAGAACGCGAATTCCTGAAGCCCAAGCGCTGGTATTTCAATAATAAACATAAAGCTCATAGAAGACCCCCATCAGGCAGGGCGAGCTGTGCAAGGGCACAGTTGGTCGTCTAGCCACTATGGAAGCCAGTGTCGGCGAATCCGGACATGTTTCGACTGCAGCCGACCAACAGTCATCATCAGGGGAAGGTGCTAGGTTCCAAGATATCGAATGCTGTGTCCAGAAGGGAATAAATAGGGAAAGAGGGGGAGGAAAGAACGCGAGAAGGAGAGAGAGAGAGATACTTAGCTTTCATGAGGCTGGGCCGGATCAGCGGCGCAAGGAGGATAATGCCATAGAGTGGGCGCATGAGTAGCGCGTTCACTGTGAAGCGAGGAAAGTATCGGCGCGAAAATGAGTAGTCAATAAGCAGCCGGCGAGACCGCCGCGTCCGCTCCTGTTGAGCTGGGCACATAAAGGAGATGGATCGGCTGGGGATGATGGTATAAAAAGGGACCAGAAGCCGATTGCCGGGTTGACATAATATGTTGAGGGACAATGGGTTTCGGTATCACCAACGTGCATCATTCTTCTGCCACAAGTTCGGTCGAATTACACAAGATCTTGCAATTGTGTACATTATCGATGAAATCCGCACGAACTTTTTAATTTGCCATGCATAAGAGTTTCCTTTATTAATGCAAACTATAAGTTATGTTGATTTTATCATTGCTATGTAATGTACGAGTCATATGTCATCAGAGAGGGATGTATACGCAATAAACTTAATGATATTTGCACAATTAATCGAACACCACAATCGGAATGTTGTATATTGTCGATAAAATTCATAGTATTCATATAAATTTTTAATTCATCACGCTAAGGGTTTCAGATACAAAATCCAGAGTTGATGATTTTATTAAATGTAGAAAGTCACAAGGCATTTGAATGGATGTACACGCAAGAGACTTTGTGATCTTTGCATAATCAATCGCACACAGAGTCTCACATAGTCGAATTCTGACTTGCATCCTCATTTCTCTTTATCATATTAGTTAACAATTTTGAATATGCATTGTCAATGATATGCGCTTCTTAAATTTTCGTACTTAAAAATTTGCAATATGGACTTTAATGCAAAGTAGTTCTAACGTAGAAAATCAAAGACTCATGTGGACAAATACAATGAGTTTATCACACTGAACGCAAACTCGTAAGAATAAAATAAAGCAATGACACGCATTTTATCATGTCTAATAAGGTGTTGAACGTGTATCATAACTCATTAATGAAGAAAACACGTGTTATACGAGCATCAGGTTGTCAATTGTTGTTTAATATGAAGGATATCTCTCTGAGAGAAATTCAATGTGAAAAGTGGTCGATGAACAGGTTTTAACAACGTTGCAAACATTAATATGAACACCCCGCAACTCGCACAATCCAATTGTTTTGGAACTTTTTCCATAACAACATTTGCCTCTATAAACTTTCAACTCTTATGCGACTCGATATATAATGTTTCCTATTATAAATACTGTACAATCGAATTGAAAAGACAGATTGTCAAATCCCTATCAACTACATCGTGATGAAAATATAAAAAACGTTGAAGACATTGTCTCTTAAGTCGACGGAAAGCAAAATTCAGTGACCATTATCTTTGTGGACACGCACAAAGATAATATCATAATCAAGTATATTTGTTCCTTTCGCTCATCTTCGCAACCCGTTGTATCCTTGAAGTTGCAGTTTATTGAAGAAGAACAAATTGAAGTTGGAGACAACAAGGTCCAGCGACAGGTTACGTGTCGCACATGTGGTCGACCCCAAAAGCGTCATGAAAAATATTGTAACTTCATCATTAACCTCGTCATAAATATACAGAAGGGTGAGGAACGTTTTTGTCATAATAGAGAAATGATTGTCGGGAAAGGTGGAGAGAGATGCGAGAGGAGGAAACAAGCCCCGTAATATGTCTTCAAGAACCCACAAGCGATGAAGTACAAGTGCTACTGCGAAGCTTCCCCTGCGCCCTCCTGCCATTGTCATGCGTACTGCATAACACCGAGCAACGCACACGCTGACCAATGAGAAACGAGATTCTAAGGAATATTGTACGTAGCACGACGCATTGCCAAATAATTTTGATACCTGGTCTGACCCCTAGTTACAAATCATGAATATGTCCCCTTGTCCTAAGGGAGAAGCGAAAAACGCGGCTCAACGGTTATGACACGCTCTCTCTCTCCAGTTTCGACATTGACCCTGATGCCTTCAACGTTTTTCTATTTTTTCGTAAACATGGGGACTTTCTGCAACATATGCGTCGCATATCTTGAGGACCTTCGTTTGCGAGATGACCCTCTCTCTAAGTAAAACAAAAGAAAAAACACAAAATGAATATACATTTCTAAAACTCGGATCGCATAAAACACTGAATTCGTAAAAACCTAACAAAACCGCAAACCTAACATTTTTTATAGAATGAAAAAGTAAAAGTAAAACTGTTAATTTTTACACATAAAAAAAAGTGTTTTTTATTATTTCCTAAGAAAAAGGAGGAAAAAAATGAGCAAGAACTTCAGCGATTCTCAAATTGTGCAAAAAAAATCTTTCCCGCAAAGAGCATGTTATAAGACTATAAGTCGTTATCAGTAGATTGACAAAAAACATAGTTCAAACAAGATAATCTTTAAGGACTGCAAGGCGAACTCCAAACATGTTTAAAAAAATAGTTTAAGTAAATACTCATTTATAAAACTATAGGTCGTTTTCAACAATTTTGTAAAAACCAAGCTTTTCGAAAACTAGTTTATAGAACTATAAATCAATATAAATCTATTTTTAAGTTAACTGTAAAACCCTTTTCAAAAAATATATGTTATGTAAAAGAACTCAAACTACTTTTGTTTAGGAAACATACTCAAATTCCTAACCAACCACGATTTAAAATAAAAAAATAAAAAAATATTTTAATAAAAAACAATAAAACACAACATATTCGTCCATGTACGAGATAACATATCTAAGCGAACGTATTCGTGAATAGAAGAGCATGTGTGCGTGTTTGGGAAACCCCCGAATAAGTTCGTCGTTGTAAATCATATTTATAAAACTATAAATATGATTTTTTAGATTAAAAACAAATTGGGATATTTTGGTTCCTGAACAAATGGTGCTCTGCAAGGTAGTGATTTGCTTGTAAAAAAACTTGCGTCTTTCCTCATCACTTCTAGTGGTTTAAAAAAAATATTTTTTTATTCCTTTTTCACGGTTAATTTACTTCATATAGAATTTTGTTCATGTAGGAGGCCTGAAAATTGTACTATCATAATCTTTAAAAATTTGCATGCAAACCTAATAATTTATTTTGTTTGGTTTTCACGAATCTTATGTTATAAAAGTATTATACAAAAGAAGGGCACAACCTACAAGACGAGGACCTCTACAAACACTAAGTACGGACTCTCTATCGCTTTAACCACCTCCACGTGCGTGTGCGGTCCGTAACAGAGCGAAAAGCGTATGCGAGTTTGACCCTCAAGTCGTAGACATAAGATAACTATAAACAACTTCAGAAGGCAGGCGGACGGCTGCCCCCGAAGTCCGAATTTCGACGAACTTCCATCCACGCCAAACACACACTAAGTGACTGCAACACAAAATGACAAAAGGAAGTGTGGATCCCGACAGACTTATACCACCAGCACTTTCGATTGGAGAAAATTGCTCCTCTTATCGGTCATCCATGGTTTGGGAAGGGGTGCGAAGAGCGCTCTTAAGAAGAAAATGAAAATAATAACGAAACATCATCAAGGAGAAATTCTTTCAGTGATGATGTTTTGTTATATTTTATTTTCTGCTTTTTACACAACGGTGGCAGCCCCCTCCTAGAAACCAAGCCGGATAATAGGAGGGGCGATTTCCTATTGGAATTGGTGGTGGTTTAAACGACCACTCCCTATTTTAGAGTGCACTGTAATAACTAAATTTGCCAATAATGCAAATGGAAGTTCGCTGAAATCCGAACTTCATCGGTAGACGCCCTCGAGTTCCCGAAGAATTTCTCCCATGTCTACAACTTGGGTGTATATATATCGTCACAAACAGAACTGCCCGGTAAACCGTAGGTAGAGAGAGAGAAGAGGACAACAAACAAGGGGCTGTGATAAACTGTTTCGTCGGAGTTTCACCGACTTATCAGGAGGTATATATATATATATATATTTGACGATATATATATTAGGCTGCAAGTTGTTCGATTGGGACACGTCTTCCCGGTGAGGGCTATGGCGGACTACCTCCCTCACTTCCTCCTAGCCTCTAGAGTCCTTCTCACTCGCTCACAGCCTTCTCCACACTCCTAAACTGGCAGGGGTTCCCCCTCACTTTTTTCCAAGTAGCTCTAGAGCTCCTACGGGCACATTTGGGCAGCATGGACACTCCTTATGCAAGTGTGAGTGTGGCGGACTGAATCCCTAACTTATATAGGCTGGGAATAGCAGTCCGGTCAACCCATGGGCCTCTCCAAGTGCCCCATAGTGAACCGAGGTACCCCCATGGCCAATTTTCACCTCTAGGCATCTCCGGGGGCACCTGGGCCTTATTTTGGCCAGGTTCATGCAGTCCGAGTGGTTGGTACCAACTCGGCCTGCCCCTTGGGCCTTTTTCCAGCCTCCTACCCCTTGGAAAATGTTGCCCCCTTGAGTCCAAGGTCCGAGGGGTAGCCTACTTGAGAGAAAAAAACCTAGTGGACCTTTTTCTCGATTTTCTCAAATTTCGACCTCCCTTGGGTAGGCCGAAATATTTTTCCAAGTGGCGGCACACTTTCAGCCTTGGATCAGGCTGAAATCCAAGACCACCAATATTCCGAGCCACCCCATGGTGGTCCTTGCATCAAATTTGAGCCTATAGGCTCAATTTTTCAATCTTTTTGTGCATCTGACTCTCTTTTTGGGCTAAATGCATAATTTCGTATTTTTCTTCTCTTTGTTTCTTTCCATTTTGGGCTGCCACCTCATTCCGGAGCTAACCGTTTTGAGCTAGCCCACAAAAAACGGTTGTTTCTTTTCAACCATGAGATCTGATCTCAGATCCATGGCTCAAAAGAAAACCGGTTTCTTCCTTTTTGCAATCTATTTTATTTTTGCTTCTTTAATTCAGATTTTGTTAAGATATGGCCCCAAGGGCCATATCTCAGCAATCCGACCTACCCTCCTTCGATCTAGGAGGAGTGAGGTCATCATTGGGACATGGCAGTCCCTACCACAACAATCCCAATGGGCCGGCACATCCTCCTCCACCCATTTCTCTTATTTTATCTCATTCTTCCTCCTTTTTCTCTCATTTTTTTTTCTTTTTCTTTCATTCTACTGTGACATAAGTCAAGCTGTGGTACACCCTCTTTCTAGGAGGACCTTGATCATGGCCAGGTTCATGGTCGGCTGTTGGTCGTTATATCCCGGCCTACCAAGTTGGCATGCCCATGCCCCTAGGGGGCTCATTTTGCCTCCGTTAGCCTCCATTTTGTGCCCCTTTGGCTCCGATTTTTCATGGCCAGCCTATTTCTTGCTTGGAGCCCCTTGGACTCTTGTTTTTTCATGCCTAGCTAGTCCGAGATATCCCGGACTGTTGGACAACCCTCCCTTTATTTATTTTTCTTTGTTTTTGCTCCCGCTTCTCTCGTTTAGGCTCCACTAGTGCTTGCGCTAGTGGTGCTAATATTCTCCACCGTCGAGGTCCTCGATCTCGGCGGTGTCGTTTGCCTCGCACGGACACTCCCTACCTTGGCTAGTGGTATTTCCTTGGAACACCGCAGGTCTTTGTCGTTCCCCCATTCTAGTTCCAATTTTCCGCCCCGCCGGTGGTGTCGCCGACAAAGCCCAATTTCCGACAATTTTATTTGGGTTTATTTGGCCCCCGGCGTCGTCCCGGTTAGTGCCCAATTTTTATTTGGGACCATTTGGCCCCCGGCGTCGTACCGGTTGGTGCCCAATTTTTATTTGGGACTCCCCAAGTCCCCGACAGTTTCATTTTTATTATTCCCATGTGCCCCAAGTGCCGTCGATAATTTCCCGGCGGCGGGACCCCTGCCTTGCCATCGTCGTTTTATCGTCACACTCCCCTAGGCCCGCGGCGCCGTTCTCTAGCTTTTTGGGCATGCCGCGACTCATTTTCCCTTGGCCCATGCATCCTCATGCAGTCCGTTATTTCTCGGACTGCATTCACAGCCAATTTACTAGTCCCATAACCCCACGTAATGCCTCATGCCCAAGGAAAATATAATGTTAATTTTCCCAAGGCATCCGGGCTCAATTTTGGCTCCCGGAGCCCCAAAAACTTGTGCTTGTCTCTCCTTATGCAGTCCGTTACAACTCGGACTGCACTAGGGGCAGTTTTCATTGTCCCAATGCCCCACAACTAGCCCCCAACCACAAGAAATTCAAGCGGTTAATTCCCAAGTGCATCCGGTCTCCATTTTGACTCCCGGTGCACTAAAAAATGTGTGTTTGGCCTCCCCCATGCAATCCGTTATTTTTTGGTTGCAAGGGGCCTTGATTTTCTTTGATTTTCTTTGCATAAATCAAAGAAAATCAAGTTTTTTTATAACCGTCATATGCCATAATAAATCTGGTCCAAAAATATCTCCCCAAGGTGGCCGTTTTCGTCCGTTAGTGCCCTTTTCACTTTTCCCCCTTTTACTTTTTTTTTTTTTTTTTTTTTTTTTTTTTTTTTTTTTTTTTTTTTTTTTTT
>BFEA01000435.1:249592-260590 GCA_003427395.1 Chara braunii
AGACCCTTTTCTCATTTTTCTTTTCTTTTCTTTTGTTTCCCCTCCACTTATGGACAGTTGGGACTTGGCAGTCCCTACTTGCTGCAGTCCCAACTGACGGCCAACTCACTCATCCTCTCTCACCTTCCATTTTTTTTTTTTTTTTTTAATTTGTGCATGCCAAGTGTCAACTAGCTGTTAAGACTCTTTTCTCAATTTTCTTTTTTTTTCTTTTTTTTTTCCCTCCTTCCTTGGACAGTCGGGACTCGACAGTCCCTACTTGCTGCAGTTCCTACTGACGGTCAACTCACTCACTCCCTTCCACTATCTTTGTCTCATTCTCCCACATTTTTTTTTTCTATTTCTTTTTCTTTTTGCATGCAAGTGTCAACTAGACGTTAAGGCCCTTTTCTTGCCTCTTCCTCTTAGTTTTGGCCCTTCCTATGCCCAAGGGTCAGTCCGTTATTTCTCGGACTGCAGTTGTGGCCCTTTCATGCCCTTGGGAGTCAACGTTTGCCCCTCTCTCTTCCAAACGGTAGGCCCCCCATGCACCGATTTTCTCCGGGAGGTCTATTTTTCTCATAGAGCCTCTACGACTCCATTTTTCTTGGGGGAAGCTAATCCGAGATTTTTCGGATTGCTCCCATGCCTCTAGCACTCGTTTTCTTTACTTTTTATTTTTCTTTTGATCCTCCCGTTTGCTCCCACTAGTGCTTGCACTAGTGACGCCAATATTTTTGGCCGTCAAGATCCTCGATCTTGACGGTGCAACTTGTTTTTTTTTTTTTTTTGCACCACGTGCCGTGCCGCAATTTTTCCTTAGGACGTCACAGTCCCCATCACTTGTCTCGCACGAGTCCCCGACACCAGTCCCTGACACTAGTCCCGCCGGTACTTGTCCCGCTGGTACCCGCATTTTTGCTTAGTCTCGTGTGGTCCCCGACACTTTGTCCCACTGGTACCGCATCTTTGCTTAGTCCCGTGTGGTCCCCGGCACTTCGCCCCACCGGTACCACATCTTTGCCTAGTCCCGCGTGGTCCTCGACACTTTGAACCGTCGGCACCGCATCTTTGCTTAGTCTCGCGTGGTCCCCGGCACTTTGTCTCGCCGGCACCGCATCTTCGCCTAGTCCCGCGTGGTCCCCGACACTTTGTCCCGCCGGCACCGCATCTTTGCCTAGTCCCGTGTGGTCCCCGACACTTTGTCCCACCAGCACCGCATCTTTGCCTAGTCCCGTGTGGTCCCCGACACTCTATCCCGCCGGCACCTCATCTTTGCCTAGTTCCGTGTGGTCCCCGACACTTTGTCCCGCCGTCTTTTCCCTTGCGACGCGCGCCTCACAACGCTACTTCTCTTGGCGGTCCTTCTCCTCTTCGGACGAAGGGGCGTCTTTGTCATTTTCTCACGGTCCTTTACCGCCTCCCGTTCCATTAATCTCCTCGTGATTCTATGGTGTCAGCGACTCTGGACAACCTCTAGGTCCCGAGTGGTTGTGCCTACACCTTCGATTTTTCTATCCTCCTTGCCTCCAGTTTTGACTGCCTTGCACAAGCTGGCCATATACAGTCTCTCGAGCGACGGGAAGTCATTCGGGACTCACCAGTCCCGACAACGTGCAGTCAATGTATCTGTTCGTGCAGTAAAGGTGTCTGTTCGTACAAAAGATGTGTCTGTCTAAAAAGAAGTCAAAGAGTTAAGTCTCAAAATCGAGTCAAAGGGAAAGTTCAAATACAGATAGGCAGTCTGAAATTGAGGCCTACAGGCCGCAGCAGCGGCAACCCTTGAAGGAAAACAGTCTGGAACACATTCCACAGAGGCTAGGACTGGGAAAGAACCCAAGACAGACCGAACTCAGATCTCGTTTGCGGAGGCCAGCACTATAAGAAACGAGACTAACTCCCCACAAGGCAGATTTTCATACGCATTGATGCGCGGCAGTGCAGAGGCATTTGTGCGCTATAGTGCTGGGGGAGGCGCTGGCTGAAGAAGAGCTGCGTCAGGAAGAAGGAAGGTTTGGCGCTGGTTGCAGGAAAGCCATAGCTGCGCCAGCCTATGTTAGTAGTGGTAGGTTAGTAGTAGGACATCAGTGAGTGACATTCAAAGTAGATCTTCGTAGGTGAGAGTGTGCATGCATAGTGAAGGAGAGAGAATCAGGACAGAGTTATTATTGAGAGAGAGAGCTTGAGACAGAAGACAGGGAGTGAATCTGGATATGGAGGACACTTACCTATTGGCGCCACACCTGTGATCTGTAGGAGGACGCTGGCTGAGCCAGGTCCCATGCTGTTATATGACGAGGGAGACTTACCTCTTGTTGGCACTGAACTCTGGAATTCATGAAACTTTTTGTATTAAGTGACATTGATAATATAAGCTGCGTTACTTGGTTCTTATCTCATCTGAATTTGGTTTTGTGTGAAGCCATTCTGTACGTGTGATGACATGCATGCATGCGGAATGATGCTCTCAAGCAAGTTGTGAATAGTCAGGTTCCTTGCAATTCTGGTGTCGGAGCAGATACTTGTTGTACTCACTGCGCTGGCATGAGTAAGGCCGGCGAGAAGGGGAAGAGACTGCTGGCTTGTTGATGATGCTGGCGATGGTGGAAGAAGTGGTGGATAGGGATATGGGAGAGGAGTAGGCCGAAGAGGAAGGGGCAGAAGTGATACTTACCTGGAGCGTGGAGTGCGGAGCGACGAGGAGTCTTCATCGACGATCGCTGCAAAAGAAAGAAGCACCCTTTATCCCTCACCTGGCTGCATGTGTGTGTGTACCTCGACTCCTTATCCTCTCTGGGGTCGCTGCTGCTGCTGTCAAATCGGGTCACAGGGTCTATAGTCTGGATGGTTGAGGTCAAAGGATCTGGGCACGTCAGGGTCCAGAGTGATCAGAGTCCTTCTATCTCCTACCCTCTAGTCCGAAGTCTGCGCTGTAGTCAAGATAGGAGCACGTTGGGAGGTGGTGGCAGTTTGCCACGTCAGAATACAAGCAAGGTACAAGATGTAATCAGACTAGGCAGAAGATAAGTGTGATTGAAGAGTTGCCCAGGTATCTGATTGATGATCACTCCAGTGCCTACCTGCGCAAGAGGACAAACAAACAAAGTTAGTATAGGGAGATAAAAGAAAGTGAAAGAATTCCCAACCAGACAGCAAACAGGAAACATCAGGTGGACCTTTGGCCTGTAGTATTTGTTCTGATCAGTTTGATATCTGAATCTGAAGGTAGGCAGCAAGTAAAAAAAAAAAAAGTATATTCAAGTTCTGAAATTCGTTATTATTGAAACTGCGACACCCACAGTTAAAAAAAAAAAAAAAAAAACAGACAAAGTTAAGTTGTTTATTCCATCTACTTAGAGTAGCTTGGATCAGTTGGGAGGCCTACCTAGAGGGACCTGCGGAGGGTTTCCTGTGCTAATTCCCATTATGGTGGACGACTTTCCGATGCAGGGCTTGATTGCCCTTTCTGTGTTGTTGGGCCCGCTGTTCCGCATTTTCTTTCCACAGGGCCTGGAAAGAGTATGCGCATCCAGAATGATGATGCGCTCAAAAGCAGTTAAGTCAGGGCCCACACTTGCAGAACAGGCTGAAATTGATCGCCGACAGGCAGAAAAGAAAAAGGAGAAAGAAGAAAGAAAGAAAAAAAAAGAAGAAGAAATGAAGAAGAAGGCCCAGATAGAAGAAGAAGATTTGAAGAAGAAGTTAAAAGAAAAGTTAGAACAAGAATTGAAAGAAGAGTTACCGACTAGAAGAAGAAGAAGTTGAAGAAGGTGGGGAGAGACTTGTCAGGCAGCGGACAGAAGAGGTCAGGCAAGCCTGACAGGTGGAGAACTTGTTGTTCAACCGCTGGACTGGTACGACCAGTATACATATTCAATCGACAGACTTGTGGAAACAAAGGAAGAGAGGGACGTGTTCGTTGTAAGACTGGCAACCATTACAGATCATAGGGAAAGAGATCTAATGCTTGAAGAGAAACGGACCGAATTGCATGCTAAAATGTTAGCAGCAAAGCGGCAAGAACTTGACGAGAGAAAAAAGTTGCAATCAAAGGGTGTAAGATTGCAAAGAGAGTTGCAAGACCAGAAAGATAAGCAGGTGGCAACTGAAGAAAAACTTGCCCTTCTGACCGAAACAGTCTTACATACCAAACAAGAGGCAGCAGCAATGAACCGCACCTTGCAAAAGGTAGAAACACACCCATATGAGTTTGAAGGAGTCTGGAACACCTTCCTTCAGAAGTCCGCAAAGGATGTTGATTTGCACATTCAGTCTTACATTAAAAAATTAGATGACCTCATCACACAGACCTTTACCCCGACCGTAATTGAAAAGATAGTTCAAGGCAGCGGCGGAGGAGGAGGCGGTGATGAAAATGGGGATGGCGGTAATGGAGACAAAAAAGGAAAGAGGGTGCTGCGAGAAGGAGCAGGGCCGAGTAATAAGATTAAAGTCAAAATTTCATGGACTTACACGGGTAAAAAGGACGAAAGCGTCTTACACTGGATTGCAGTCGTGGAGTCATATGTCTACGGACATCGCATTCCGTATTGGGACCGAGTTCTCATGGTCAATTCGTGTATGGCCGGAGATGCAATGAGTTTCGTCATTTCACTGCAAAAAGAAGGTGGTTGCCAAACCATGGTTGAATACTCTCAGCAAACGAGAATTGAAGGCTTCTTTAAGGCTGTCAGAGAGCGGTTCAAAAATAAAAATTTGGCAAGAAGAACTGAAATGTTAATCCTAAATATAGCCGACAGGAAATGGAAAAGTGCATCTGCACTTAAAGCAACTATGGACGAACTCTTGCAATGCGATGAACATGGACTTACCCCAGCACAAATTCTTAATAATTTCACAAAGGCACTTCTTGACCCTCTCCGTACTCAACTCTACCTTCTGACCTTTGAAGAAGGCGGTCACTGTGTTGAAAAAAATTCCTATGACCAGATAGATTATGGTCTTGGGGAAGGACTCAGCGGACCGGTAACTCAAGAGGGGAGTTACGCGGCCGTTGCAGCCCGCGAGGGAGGGCGACAAGGAAGAGGACGCAGCCGAGGAAGAGGAGGTTGTGGACGCGGTGGAAGAGGACCCGGTACCTAGAGGGGTGGTGGCAAAGAAAGCTACGTGGGTGGAAAGGGCAATGGTCCCTCGCAGGGTGGTTGAGGTTCATATTCTACCTGAGGAAGAGGAAGAGGCGGAAGGGGCACATGGTATGCAAATTGGGATAAACCATATCCACCCCATCCAAGTCTGCCCGAATGGGAGCCTTGGAAGCAACTGGGATAACAGAGAAAGTTTGGCAGAAGAGAGAAGTTGCCGACCAGTGTCTAAAATGAGGGAACCCGAACCACATCATTCCTTACTGCCTGACTACAAGGTAGTGAAAGGGAACAACCAGTAGGGGTCTCGGTTGCCTCTACGGGAACTTCGGATGTAGAAAGAACGACATCCTCCCATCCGAAGGTTCTACTGGCAGAGATTGAAGAGGAAGACAGTCCCCACCTAGTACACTGTCCAGAAGTTGTTAGTGTTTGTATCTCTCTAGGTGGATCCCTCGCTGGCATGGGTGATGAGTTGACCGCTCGTCGCCAAGCCTGGACTGAGATGAAGAAACGAAGAGAGAACGGTTAATAATTGCAGATCTTGAAGTAAATAAAGTAAGCGTTGGTGGAATGGTTGACACAGGGTCAACACGCAGCTATATAAGTAAGAAAAGGTTGCAAAAGTTGCGTCTCGGGCTTAAGGTAAAGCAATTAGATGATCCCGTAGTAAGTAAGTTAGCTAATCGTACCATAACCGTAATGGATAAGTATGTTGAAGGGGTCAAGATATACTTCCGGCTCGAAGCACAGGGGAAGGTGGAACGCGTTCTCCACTCTCTGACTCTCTTAGTGGAAGATAATCTTCCTTTTGACATTCTCCTAGGAATGGATTGGGGGGAAGCTGCAGATGCGGATAAGGAACCATGAGTGTTGGCTCCCTAGTCCGCAAGGTGGTAAGAAGAAAATCCGCATTTTTCACGAATCCGGTAAAGAAAGCAGCTTAGCTCATTGTTGTATGAGTGCCCCCACGTTCGCCCGCCATGTGAAAAAGTATAATTTATATGATCAAATATTTGTTGCATATGTGCACCTTGTAAAGGAGGGAGAGGTCAAAGAAGAGGCAAAGTCCCCTGAAATTGAAAAACTTTTGAAAGAATTCGCAGAGGTGGCAGAGACCCCAAGCGGTGTTACAGTAGTAGAACGACCAATCCGCCATCGCATTGAAATCACACCAGGAAGCTCGATTCCTAAGGGGCCTATATATCGGATGTCACCTCAAGAGTTAGATAAACTACGAGTTCAGCTTGATGAATTGTTGGAAAAGAGGTGGATCAAACCTAGCTCCTCGCCCTACGGTGCGCCTGTGCTGTTCGTACCAAAGGAGGATGGCGGGGTACGCATGTGTATAGATTACAAAAGACTTAACGATATAACAGTCAAAAATGTTGAGTCATTACCAAGGATATATGACTTGTTGGATCGAGCGCAGGGTAGTAAGTACTTCACTAAGATTGATCTGAAGTCTGACTATCATCAGATTGAAGTAGAACCAGAAGACCAACACAAGACTGGCTTTCGAACAAGGTACGGACATTATGAGTTTGTGGTGTTGCCCTTTGGTCTTACAAATGCACTTGCAACCTTCCAAAGAACAATGAATGAGTTTTTCCGCGAATGGCTTGATAAATTTGTGGTCATATATCTTGATGATATTTTGATTTTTGGTAAGGATTTAAAAGAACATTGCGAGCACCTTCCACTTGTGCTAAATAAGTTGGGTGAAGCAAAATTAAAGTTAAATCCGAAGAAGTGTGATTGGGCTAAGCGTCAGGTTTTGTATTTGGGGCATGTGCTTGATGGTGATGGTATAAAACCGGAAGATTAAAAAATTGCAGCCATTAGAGATTGGCCAAACCCCCCCACTTTGACTGAGTTGCGGTCGTTCCTTGGGCTAGCCAACTATTATCGGAAGTTCGTTAAACATTTCATGATAATCGCTGCGCCCCTTGACAGATTGCTTAAGAAAGAAACCATCTGGGAGTGGGATTCAGATTGTACGGCTTCGTTCAAACGCCTAAAGAAATGTTTAATTAACTACCCGGTTTTGAAGGTTGCTGATCCTTCTTTACCCTTTGTCCTCACAACCGACGTCAGTCAGTACGGGATATGTCTTGTATTCGTGCAAGATGATGGGAACGGGTACAGACCTGTAAAGTTTATGTCTCAACGACTGCCTAATGAGAAGGTTGTCGCTTCCACGTACGAGAGAGAGTTGTATGCTCTTCGGGAAGCTCTAGATCATTGGCGACACTATCTCTTAGGACGCCACTTTAAAGTGTACTCAGATCATGAGACACTTCGTTGGCTCAAAACGCAGGCGCGGATGACACCTAAGTTGACTAGGTGGGCCGGCGAAATCAATCAATATGACTTTGAGTTAAAACCAGTCAAGGGTAAGTACAACGTTGTTGCTGACGCATTAAGTTGAAGATCTGACTTTTTCGGTGCCGTTGTAACATACTTAGATATGGGCACCGACTTGCAAGATAAAATTAGAAATGCGTATTCCATGGATCCTGTCTATGGCGCTATGATTAAATGTGTGCAAGAAGCGCCCCAAGAGTTTCCTAAGTACCGAGTTACACAGGGATTGTTGTTTTAACAAACAGATGTACATGACAGGCCTTGCATTCCAAATGTGGAAGAGATCAAAAGCTTGATCTTGAGGGAATGTCATGATACTGAAGGTCATTTTGACTTAAAGAAGACTTATGCAGGTCTGTTACGTTCTTACACATGACCTCGCATGAAAACCGACTGCATTGCCTATGTGCAAGGTTGTCAAGTGTGTCAAAGAAACAAGAGCACTACTCAACCTCCCCTTGGACTACTAAAGCCCTTGCCAATTCCAACAGGTCCAGGAGACTCCGTATCCATTGATTTTATGGATACCAAGGTGAAGAGCAAGAATGGAGAGACGCAAGTTATGGTCATCGTTGACAGATTTAGTAAGTATGCTATGAACCCGCGAAAGCCAATACTGAATTAGTAATCCGGGAATTCTTTAACCATTGGGTAAAGGATTATGGACATCCCTTAACAATTGTTAGTGAGAGAGATTCACGTTTCACAAGTGAACAATGGCAACAACTCATGAATGTCTATGGCTCTAAGTTAATTATGTCCTCAGGTAGACACTCTGAGACAAACGGCCAGACTGATCAAATGAATAAGGTTTTGCAGCAAACATTGCGCATGTACATATGTCCTGACCAGATTGACGAGGATGAACATTTGCCCAAAGTTGTTCACCTATCTACATGCAGGACTCTACTGGAACTGCATTTGGGATGGCGACCACGAAGACCCATTGATCGCTTAAATCCGGATCAAGTACATAAGCTTCCTCTAGGGACAAGTGAGTTTGCAATACAGTATCAGAAAGATATTGAAAAGGTAAAAAAAACAATAGTAAAAGCACAACACCAAATGGTGGAACAGACAAATAAGCATAAGAGACTATCTCAATTCGCTGTAGGTGGTCTAGTGTGGGTTAAGTCCAAAGAGTTTGCTCATGAGGAGAATATTTCTCAGAAGTTACTACCCGCCTAGAAAGGACTTTGGCAAATTCTTGATGTGATTGGAGAGGTAGATGGACCTTCTTATGTAATTGAGATTCCTCTACATTTGCATACGTATCCGGTGTTTCACGCCTCAAAGCTTCTATCTTGCATGACAAATGAGTTGTTTCCCAGTCGCAGATCGGCGATACCTCCTAGTGTGGATGAGAAATATCACGTGGATAAGATTGTTGCTGAAAGCACTTTCCAAACCGGACGAAGAGGCAGACCCCAGCGACAACATAAAGTAAGATTCGCTTATCAAGACCCAGGTGAAGATCGCTGGTTTACAAGAGAAAATTTACTTGAGTCTGCACCTCATATTGTATCTGCATATGAGAGAGCTAAGAGAGGAATAAGTATTATTGATAGATGAAGGTTTTCTTAGAGGACTTCGAATCTAGGCCGGCGAGAGTAAAAGGGTTTTACTCGATTCAGCCCCTGCTCGACCAAAGCAGCTTATTGGGGTCCCTCGCCCAGAGCCCAATTCATGAAAGCAGATCAAAAGACAACTTCTCTGGGTCAAAGGTCACATCCTAACTAAAGCAAAAGACATTGTCAAAGGGCACAGTTGTGCCCCTGAACGAACAATTGCAATATTTAAATATTTGGGTCACATTTGTTCATCCAGGGGGTGTGTAAGTCATGTCTATTCATGCAGGGATGTGTCTGTACGCGCAGTCAATGTGTCTGTTCGTACAAAAGATGTGTCTGTCTAAAAAGAAGTCAAAGAGTTAAGTCTCGGTCCAAAATGGAGTCAAAGGGAAAGTCTATGTACAGATAGGCAGTCCGAAATTGAGGCCTACAGGCCGCAGCAGCAGCAACCCTTGAAGGAAAAGAGTCTGGGACACATTCCACAGAGGCTGGGACTGGGAAAGGACCCAAGACAGACCAAACTCAGATCTCGTTTGGGGAGGCCAGCACTATAAGAAACGAGACTGCCTCCCCACAAGGCAGATTCCCATAGGCATTGATGCGTGGAAGTGCTGAGGCACTTGTGCACTATAGTGCTGGGGGAGGCGCTGGCTGAAGAAGAGCTGCGCCCGGAAGAAGGAAGGCTGGGCGCTGGCTGCAGGGAAGCCATAGCTGCGCCAGCCTATGTTAGTAGTGGTAGGTTAGTAGTAGAATATCAGTGAGTGACATTCAAAGTAGATGTTCGTAGGTGAGAGTGTGCATGCATAGTGAAGGAGAGAGAACCAGGACAGAGTTATTGAGAGAGAAGAGAGCAAGAGAGAGAAGACAGGGAGTGGATCTAGATATGGAGGACACTTACCTGTTGGCGCCACACCTGTGATCTGTAGGAGGACGCTGGCTGAGCCAGGTCCCACGCTGTTGTATGACGAGGGAGACTTACCTCTTGTTGGCGCTGAACTCTGGAACTCATGAAACTCTTTGTATTAAGTGACATTGATAATATAAGCTGCGCTACTTGGTTGTTATCTCATCTCAATCTGGTTTTGTGTGAAGCCATTGTGTATGTGTGATGACATGTATGCATGCGGAATGATGCTCTCAAGCAAGCTGTGAACAGTCAGGTTCCTTGCAAATATCACTCGTCTATTGGAGGCACAGATTTTGACAAAGCATGAGATCCCAACATCACTCTTCTATTGGAGGCATTTGAGCCAAGTTTGTGCAGGCATAAAAAATACCAACTCACTTGCCTCCTTGATAGAGGTCTGCGAACTTTAATTGTACAGATAGTAATACAGAACGATCATAGTGAAAGGAGGCTCCCCTGCCGAACAGGTCTCTCGCCAAAACAATTTCTCAAGTAACCCATCATGCACACACAGTTATGTACTCCTCCAAGGAGAAACAGACAGCCTTGAAAGGATAAAAGGCAGACTCAAACACAGTCAAGAATCCAACCGCTATCCTTTGTCCAGAGGCTGTTGTCATATTATTCGTTAAAAATAGTACTGCTTTAATTCCTGTTAACAAACAAATTTGTTGAGCGCTGAAAAATAGCTTCAAGCACACGCTTAACACCTATTATAAGGATGTATCCTATATAGAAATACATTGTTGTAAACGTGAAATAAAATTAAATAAATTAGCCAGAGTGGCCTTCACGCCCTTATTTGAGTCATTTAGACCTGACAGTGTGTGTGGGAGAAGCTTTCTTTGATCTATAAACGATGTATCCTTAAGTTTTCATATGTGTTAGTCTTTTTTGAGTCTGTTCTAGTCTGACAGGTCCCTTTCAGTCTCTCTGATCCCGTTTTCAACCTGCTTTGAGTCTGTTTTGAGTCTGTTTTGAGCCTGTCTTTAGTCTGTTTTGAGTCTGTCTTTAGTCTGTTCAAGCTTTTTTGAGCCTGGTTCGGGCAAAACCTAGAAGCATTTTACAAAAG
>BFEA01000435.1:260797-286359 GCA_003427395.1 Chara braunii
AAAAAAAAAAAAAAAAAAAAAAACGGCGGATGTGGCATGTTTTGAAACCCTAAAGGCAAAAAAAACACGTGCCGGCAAAGAAACCAGGCGCCAACTCGAAAGAGGGATTTAGGTCGGACAGTATCCGTTGGGCATTTTCTTTCTTTTCAACTCGAAAGAGGGATTTAGGTCGGACAGTATCCGTTGGGCATTTTCTTTCTTTTTTTCTGTTCCCCTCTGACACCACGGCCGGCCCCTGTAAATATGACACCCCGTCTGACACCACGATGGTCGGTACTTCCGTTGTCTTTTCGAACTCGGCGAGGGTTTTCTTTGCCGATGCGTGTTTTTTTTGTCCATTCGATACTCAAAGGTGACATAAACGTACTTACCCCCCCCCAAAAAAAAGAAAGGGCTGATTTTTGCCTGGACGGGCTGCCCTGTGCAGGTGACCCCCGGGCTACTTGTGCCGGGTGCACAGCTGTGCTGCACAGCCGGGCAACCCAAGTAGCCTAGCACTTTTGCTCATTTTAGATTCAACCTGTCTATAGACTCGTATAGAGTCCACCTTCAGGTTCAGCTGATGCATCTTGTGTGATTGTGTCCAGCTCTCTCTGTCTCTCTCGTAGCCTGTCGCACCTGCACCCGCAGATAGGTCAAAGCAGGAGATTCGCCCGCTGCTTCCGCTATCCCTCCCAATCACGCTACCCTCCCTGATTATGGGTAACAGCCTCAGCCACACTCTGTTCTCTTCTATATCTGGTCAGTAGAAATCATGAGGTTCGTCAATTGGATAAGCATGGTGCAAGATCGCAGCTTGCCTGTCATTAACAGGCTCCGGACTTGTCCTCGCGGCATCCTCAGGAAGTCCCAGGCGTCGCCACATCACCACCCATCAAATTCGAAATTGGTATGGCAAATGTCAGGGGCCTGAAGGGCTGCTGGCTTGAGCAATTTGGCAGCTCCTCTAGAGGTGTTGGCAATTTTGTTTTTTTTCCGGAACCTGTGAGCTCAGAGAAGAGAATTGCAGGCATCCCCCGACTACTTCAGCCGTGTGACTGCACCACAAGGGGCCAACTTCACAAATGGCAGGGTACTTAGGTATTTTCTTTCCAATTTGCTACCCTGTTTTTTTTCAACCCACAGCTTTTTTTTCCTTTTTTTTTAACTGTTTTTTTTCAACCCACAGTTTTTTTTCTTCTTTTCTTGAGCTGTTTTTTTTTTCAACCCACAGTTTTTTTTTTTTTTTTTTTTTAAATCGAAGGGGATAGGCTCTGATAAAGCTTTTTTTTTTTTATTTCTTCGATGATGATCATGATGATTATTATTATTATTATTATTATTATTATTATTATTATTATTATTAGGGAAATTTTGTCTCGTGCCCCTGTAATTTCCATTTTTTTGCATCGCGCCCCTCCGACAGACCACTTACACTGTCGTGCCCCTGGGGCCTGTGAACTTTCCTGCATGCCCCTGTCAGCAAGGGGCGCAGCTTTCCGTGATACCCTCACTGGACGGCCAGTCCCATTTCACCAGTCCCAGCGCAATATGCCGTCATGAGCGGCATGCATCTTTCCGTCATGCCCTTGCGCCGGAAATTCGGATTTGAAGCACGTGTTTTTTGTGGCCCTGCTGCAAAAAATGACCCTGTGTGTGTGTGTGTGTGTGTGTGTGTGTGTGTGTGTGTGTGTGTGAGAGAGAGAGAGAGAGAGAGAGAGAGTGAGAGAGAGAGAGAAAGAAATGAAGTGGCTGCCATGCGCGTAGCAATAGACAGTTCACCCACCTAGCGGTTGGGTGATGGTCCTGAGTGGGTTACACTGAGGTAAGATAGTTGGGTTAGCGGGTACGATGGGAGTATTGATAAGTGGTAGGGTGGGAGGTGACCTCGTTGGGAGGTGACCTCGTATCTTAGGACTGCGAAGGCTCATCGCTCCTGGTATCCCTGTGTGCCTGGTAATTAGCCTCTACAACATCCTGAATTTAAAACAAAAAAAAAAGCAATAGACAGTGTGCTGAAAAGATGCACCCTACTGGTAGGGGCAAATGGACATGTTTTTGTCTGGTACTCAACAGCAATCCGGTGGGGGCATACTGCAAATTTGGAACGGGTACTGGTAGGGGCATAACAAAAATATTTTAGGCCCAACTGGGGTTTTATGGGAAATTTAATCGTGTTCAGAGGGGCATGACAGGGTAAAACGGCCGTGGGAGGGGCGCAATGCAACATAATGGAAGGGGCACATTGCAAAATAATGGAAATTACACAGGTGCCAGACAAATTTTCCCTTATTGTTATTAGGGAAAAGTCATGAAACCTTTGTATCCATTTCCCCCCAACCGGGGGGCTCGGCCCACTGCACAGCGTCGCGTTGAGTTGCGACAGCTTTGCGACGACGACGAGTCGTGGATTGTTAAAAAATCCAGCGATATAGAGATATGCGCGCGGAGATGGCAGCTTTGGCGCCGAAACTGGACGTTTTCATTGGCAAAAAGCATGTCAGCGCAGCACACGGCGAGGCCCGGGGCATTTAGTTTACTATTGTCAAAAAATGTGTCATAGCTAACTAAACGCCCTAATTCCTCTTCGGTCCGATTTGTGGGCAGAATAGGCCCTCCCAGAGGGCTTTGTCGGTTGTCTCCCGCCTTTGCGGGCTGGGAGACTTGTCCGCAGGGCCAAAACACTTCCGGTAACACGTGAAGAGGCAGGGGTATTTATGCAACTCAACAGATGTAGCAATTCGAAGACCCGTCATGGTGGTTGATGGCCCTCCTGCTGTGCGGATCGGACGGCGTCAAAAGCCTCCCAGTCATTGGTGTGAAGGCAAAAATAAAAGTGGACCCGCGCCGTCTCGGCGCAGACAAGATTTTCCCGCCTGCCGTGGTGTCACTCAGTATCATTTTCTGCTACTAAACCTTGCATGTGGGCCGAGGCCCCGGGGAAAAAGGTGCCCAAGGCCCCAACATCACTTTCAGCGTCATTTTTGCACCCTCCAAAACACTTTCCCGCCATTTTTACGCAATGGCCGTTACCGGCCCAGCCAGGTGCAAAAATGACACGAAAAGTGATCTTGGACCTGCAGCACTTTTTTCCCCATTTGGGGGGAAATGGATAAAAAGGTTTGGTCGCAGGGAGGTTTTACAACTTTTCCTTTGTTATTATTATTATTATTATTATTATTATTATTATTATTATTATTATTATTGGGCAATTACGTTGTCCTGGCCAGTACCCTTGTTAAAAGGCAATAGCCTTCAGAGATCATCATTGAACTAACCTGTCCTAGGTAATTCAGAAATGTAGAATTTTACTCGGCGGCAGTTTGAACTCAGGTCCATATGTCAACAGTTCAAGGGTGTACCGACTGCGCGAGGCCTGTTGGTAACCCCCAGCTTTGTCTTGAAGCCCAACCCATTCAATTAGGACGGCCTTTGAGGCCTTTTCTATTTTCATTTTAGTATTGCGGGGCTCCAATGGAAGCTGCACCCACCAGCAGGTGCGATACCTGCTAGAGCAGGTGTGCAATACCCGCCAGGGGTCAGCCGGTAGCAACAGGAGCGAGTTTCTTCTATGGGCCCGTCACAGTGCCTCCCCTCCGGTCCCCTCCCCCTATGAACACCAGCAGTCTCTTCTCAATGCCACTCGGGGGACCAACGGCATATCTCTAGGTGGGGGGCGCCAAGCTTGCCCAGGAAGATAAATCAGGGCAATGGGGATTGAACCCAAGACGTCCTGGATGCCACTGGTGCCTTGCCAACTGAGCTTGGCCGCGGGATAGAATTATTTCCTCATCGGGGCTAGCAAATTCGAGAGTTATTTTACTCATCGGAGTTGGCATCGGAGTGGGCGGGATTCAGACTGAGGCCTGTATTTCAACAGAGAACAGAGTTCGAATCCCAAGGTTCATGGGTGAACCTATTGAGATAGGCGCGTTGGTGCCCTCTCGTTGTTCTGGTTTCTATTATGGAATTTGGTTTTGAAAAACCAGCAAAAAAATATATAAAAACAATTGCCGCCAGGAACCTGAAGCGTACGGGTTGCCCGTACTTGGGGCGACTCCCCTGTCCCCGGCTCGGCAAAACATGCCCGGGAAATTCGATCGACTTAGGGCATATTAGCACTAGGACTTTTTGTACCAAAGTCTGGACGTGATTGCAGTCAGATTCATCGACGTACGGCCACGATTGCAGTCAGATACATTCCGGAAAGTGCTGGTGTGAGTATGCCCTTAGTCGGTTCGTGATGAGCAAGCGATGTGCAAGAGAACAACGGGAGAGAAAGACGACTCATTTCGAAGTCGACCCGCACGCGAAGCCCTGATGCGGGTAGCGGCGGCCAATGCCTGCGGCGACTCCTGGGAAGATCAGAATGATGACTCCTGCTGCGATGGCGCGTTGAAGGATGAGGAGGGGGGTGGCCTCACGTAGACGATCGGAGGGGGGTGGCCTCACTTAGACGATTTGAGGGGCAGGCGGGAATCGGATAGCAGATTTTGAGCGGCAGCTTGGCATTTCTCTGGATTTTCTTTTTCTCTTTTTTTCTGGACAAATTCAGCGCTTCTATTCTGGGAGGGCAGCAATCCGCTCATCTCACGGTGGGAACATGAACGCCAGCTTCCACTATGTCAGCATCGACGCTTGTCCTAATTACGACCAGTGGTCTGCCATGTAAATGACCATATCGGGCGGAGAGGACAGGGGGAGGCAGCTGAGCAGGAGGGCACCGTGATTGCTGGGTAAAGGGGGAGGCGCCGAGGTTGACGGGCAAAGCAGGGCGAGTGTGATGGATTGGGGCGCAAACACATCATCGTCTAGAGTGACTGTCTGGAAGGTCAACAGTGCGACCTGGGGAGAAAGTTGAGCAGGAGAGCGCCGTGATTCCTCAGGTAAGGAGAAAGTTGAGCAACAGTGCGACCTGAGGAGAAAGTTGAGCCGAGAGGAGCGGGGGGAGGCAGAGGTTAACGGACGAAACAGGGCGAGGGTGACGAACTGGGTGAGGCGGCAAATACGTCGTTCTCAGATTTTTATGTTTCAATTCCCACCCCCAAGGTATGTCTCAATTCCAGCTATGTTGCAAGTCCCACTACCTTCTTCCCCCGAACATAACGCATATGCGTCGTATTCGAGTTTCAAATTTAAAAAGAAAATCGACGCCCTATCCATTGTACTCGTTCACAAAGCATATGCGTTATGTTTGGGGGAAGAAGGTTACTTGGATTCTTCATTTTGGGCCTTTGATCTTCATAATCTACGCAAGTAACGGTCAGAAATCGAGGATTTGGGTAAGTAGGATTTCAGGTATGTCGCAATTCCAGGGCGGGCGAACGCGAGCGGACCGAATGTCAGCACGGCGAATAAGAGCTGTCCGTCACAATCCACCTGAACTTTTCTGAATAATCTCTAGACGTAATTCCGGTCAGATACACGGAGTGGCAGATACATCCAGGAAAGTGCTTGTGTGTGTAAGTGGACTCTCAGGGAAAATAGGTCACATAGCGCCACGGACCGCCTACGCGGCAGGGGAAATGAACATAAGCTTTCTCATGTGAAGAAGAGAAGCGGTTTCGACAACTTTGTGTTTGGTGGCTGCTGTTGCTTTGAACGATCTCAGATTTCGTATATCTTTTTTTTCTTTGTTTTTCTCATTTTCCGACCATTTTGTGTCATTCTTGTGCAGTGGCCATGGGCCTCGCCGCACGGCAGACGAAACGAAAACGAAACGAGTGCATCTGCTCACCGAAGTTGGCAAAATACACTCGTTACTATTTATAGCAAACCTATGAACCTGGCCATTTTCCGGGGGAAGATACATTCGTTTCGTTTTTCGTTTCGTGTGCCGTGTGGCGACGCCCCATGTCGATCTCTTCTGTATCTTTCCTGTTTTTGTTTTATTTTTTGTCAACGGACGTATGGGAGGACTATTTCGTGAACTTTTGCTTCATAGGCACCATGTTCTGGCATTAAAGACCCAGAGACTTCAACCCCCATACTTTCCTCGACCCCGATTTTTCTCGTCCCCCGTGATAACGCCTTTGACTGCAAATTTCTCTTCGGACGTATTCTGAGACTCCTTTTTGATGTTTCTCCCTCTTCCCCGTCTATCTCCCCATTTGTGCGTAGATGCATTAGTCGCCAGACTGTGAAAAAGGAAAAACGTGGCGAGCAAATCTTTCCATCTTCTCGCTGAAGATAGAGTTGGCACTTGGCACAACGGAGAAAGCGCAGCTACGACCTTTTCTCCGCTGTTGTAGTTTACTTCTCTCTCTCTCTCTCTCTCTCTCTCTCTCTCTCTCTCTCTCTCTCTCTCTCTCTCTCTCTCTCTCTCTCTCTCTCTCTCCCCCGCACCCCCGCGCATGCACTTTGGCTAGCGATTCACATTCGTCCTTCTCCCGCTGGTTCTCCGGACACGCTGTCCTTCTGCCTCTCTGTTCTTCTTGCTCTGCTCGTCGCCGTCCTGTTCATTTACCCCATTGTTGTCTTCTTCCTCTCCATTTGTCATCCTCGTCCTCTCCGGTTCTCATCTGGACTTCCGGAATTTTCTGCTCCTTCCCTGGTACTGTCGCATACCAGGATGGTACAGACCAGAACCAAGAACCGACCTCTCATAGATAGAGCAAGATAGCACAGCAGAAGACTGGAATACCAATGATCAGTACGAATCAATGTCGAAATGCAGACTGGACATACATCATCATCATCATCACGCGGTGTGAATGGCCTGGCGCCACACACAAGAACGAAGGCGCCAGGCACAGCTCATACACAGATGAGGAGGATAGGGAGGAGATGAAGAAGAGCGGGGGACGAGATGAGAATGTCGTGAACCCAAATGTCGCTGATATCACTCCCAGGTAGTCCCCCACAACGTCCCTGTCCAATGTAGAGTCTGAATCCCTATGTCCCCAATCCCTCTCTCTCTCTCTCTCTCTCTCTCTCTCTCTCTCTCTCTCTCTCTCTCTCTCTCTCTTTATACACACACACACACACACACACACACACACATACACACACACACACACACACACACACACACACACATAGCCTGATGAGAAGAAGTGTTGGAGGGGAAGAGGAAGGTGGTGGACCGGAGGAGGAAGAAGAAGATCTCTCTCGCGTAACCGGTACTGACCTGCGAAAGGTGGCACCTTGGTGCAGGTACGGACGTGCTGAAGACGAAGCTGCAGCGATGGCCATGCAGGTAAGTCTCAGGTAAGTCCCCTGATCTCCATCACCATCTCTCCCTCCCGCCGCTACTCTACTCTATCAGCGCCAAGCACTGGAAGACTAGTCCTATCGTAGACTACTACTGAACTGCCGTCGTCGAAGTATGCCTCCACCCGATCCTCTACTCAATGAGTGACTGAGGCCGGACCTAGCTATATATAGCGCTAGTCGGCCTCAGCTGCTGAGTCCTGGCGCTCAAACTGAGGCCGGGCCTCGAACGTTTGGCGCCCAAACTGAGGCTGGGCCTCAACTGCCCAAGTGCCTACTGAAACGGCACAGCCTCTGGGTAAGGGTCTGGCGCTCAAAATGTGCACCAGGGCCTGAATCCGAAACGAGGCCTACAGGGCCTCTAACTGGTACCGGTTGGCCTAACCTAACCGCCAGACCCTATGGGTCCTAGTGTGGGCCGAAACGACGCAGACCTAACCCTACTAACCCCTAGCCTACCTGGTCAGGCCCTGCTGGGCCCGTGACGAACTGAGTATGCCACAGGTACTCTTGCTACGGTCCCCAAGGGGTGAAAAAAAAGGGAAAAAAAAAAAACAGAAGACTGAAGTAACTGATTCCAACTCAAAGCTAGGGCGTCATTAGACACTCCTCGGGGACGTGATTCCAAGGATTTCATCTTCGTTCCATGTGTCCTTGGAACCTATTTTCAAAAAGAAAATGTGAAAAATGTGAAAACACTCTGAGGACAGATCCTCGGGCTCTGAGGATTTCATAGGCAAGTCGTCCTCGGTTCCAAGGGACCTCGTGAGGTCCTTTGGAGCCCCCTTGGAGCGCGAGGATCCGCGATTCACGGGCTGTTAGGGTCGAGCGTAGAAGAAAAATTGGAGGCCGAAGGTGGTCCAGTCGTGGTCCAGGGGCCGGGCGACGGACGTTGTGGACCTTCATCGTCACGGACGTCCTCCAACGGCCTCGTCCATTTACCATTGGCGTTGGATGGTGGCGGGGCGTGTCGTCATTCCAGCCGCCTCGTTTGGGGTCCGTGGCGTTCCGGTGGGGTCTCCAACGGTCGTTAATTTTGAATTTGTGGTCGTGGTGGCGGGCGCTATGTGGATGACCGTGCGTCGTCACTGTGTGCACATTCCACAAGATCCATGCCACTCTATCCTCTCTCCTGTGTAGTTCCTGGCTGACCTGCACCGCAGGCTGCCGGTCGTGCTGCTTTTCTTGTAGTTGATGTGTTCCACTTGTGTTTCCTGTCACTGACGCGACTTCCTGAGAGGAACCAGACGAGGCAGTTGTCGAAGAAGAAGGCGAGCAGGATGGACAAAAGGCTGACGAACAGTACACCGCCTGCAAGGGTCGAGGGGGTCATCACGTCACCAACTGTTTCTGTGGAACCATGCAGGCGGCCATAGCGTCATCACACACCCGCAGATCTTTGCACGTCCCGCCCGTTCTCCGTTTCATCCACCAGCTTGGTGTCGCTCGAGGGAGCATACTGGAGCCCAGCTCAGCGCACAGTTGAACAACAGCCTCCGAAGTTGCCACACAGTCTGGGGCGTCGACCACTCTCTGTATCAGCCTGCGCCTCGATAGCTTCGCCTTCATGAGGCCGGACGCTTTGTCTACGTGACAAAGGCCAGCGACGGCGAGCGTCATTGCCACCACCACCCTCTTCTCAATGGACGTCAACACCGCACGCCCATCTCCCCCCCCACCCTCCATTGCCCACGAACTTTGAAAAGACGTGGTCACCCCGCAAGCCTGCCTCCTTCCACATGTACGCACGTCCTCAGCGTCCACGGCCGCGTGCCAAATCGGCTGCACTTTACGCGTCCTCAGGGCAACCGGAACGGATGATGGCACAACGGAGGTCGTCGTCCACCGAAGCTCGCCTTCCAAACTGCCACACGCTGTCACTCAAGGAGCCAACCTAACGATGGACCTCTTCGTAGGACACACCTTCCACCACACACTGTGCGTCATCGCCGTCACTCAACAGGGCAAGAAGGATACCGCGTCAAAGGGATGGCGAGGAAAACAACATATCCACTGCCTAGCCGCCGCGCTGGGAATGCTTGTGTGCCACCTAGCTGTCGTCTTTCGCCGGAACTCAATTTTCAAATTTTGGACGGGGACATTCCCACCTTTTTTTTTTTTTTGCAGCCCCCCACGTATTCACGCCTGTCGTCTGTGGACCAACATGCCTCTTGAGCAGAAATCCCAAAGCGCACCACGGACACACCTCCCGCGGCCTCGTATAATGGTATAAAATTGGCTGCGGGAAGTCCCCGAGGATCGGGAAAACAACAGATCCAATGCGTAGCCGCCGCGCTGGGAATGCATGTGTGCCGCCTAGCCGTCGTCCCTTGCCAGAACTCAATTTTTTAATTTTGGACGGGGACATTCCCACCTTTTTTTTAGTGTGTGCCCCTCACGTATTCACGCCCGTCGCCTATGGACCAACTTGCCTCTTGAGCGGACATCCCGAACAGCACCACGGACACACCTTCCGCGGCCGCGTATAATCATATAAAATTGGCCGCGGGAAGTCCCCGAGGACTCATCCTTGGAGCCATTCCCCAAGGATAGGTGGAACGTCATCGCCAAAATTCCAAAATATCCCCGACGATTCATCCTCGGAGCCCGAGACCGCGACGACGTATAATTGTATAAATTTGGCAGCGGGAAGTCCATGAGGATTCGTCCTCGGAGCCTTTCCCCAGCGATAGGTGGAGCGACACCACCAAAATTCCAAAATTTCCCCGAGGATTCATCCTTGGAGCCCGAGGATGCCCTGAGGAGTGTCTAACAAGGCCCTTGTGGTGACTTATTCAGAGTGGTCCTTTCTTTTCCTTTTACTTTTGAGAAAATTTGTCTGGCGCTCCTGTAATTTCCATTATTTTGCGTCGCGCCCCTTCGACGACCCACTTACCCTATCATGCCCCTCTGACCGCTATTCAAATTCCCCATGAAACCCTGGTGTCAGCTGGGCATGAAATATTTTTGTAGTGCCCCTAGCGGCATCCGTTCCAAATTTGCAGTATGCCCCTACTGTAAAGCCGTCGAGTACTAGCACCAAAATTTTCCAGATGCCCCTACCGGTAGGGTGCATGTTTTCAGTGCACCTCTATGGCTACGCGCATAATGGCCACTAATTTCTCTCTCTCTCTCTCTCTCTATTTGTTTCTCTCTCTCTCTCTCACACACACACACACACACACACACACACACACACACACACACACACATGCACACACACACACACGCACCCACACACTCACTCACACAGTTATTTTTTGTTGCAGCACCATAAGAACCACGCGCTTCAAAGCCAAATTTCTGGAACGAGGGCATGATGGAAATACGTATTCTGCTCATGAGGGCATATCGCACAGGGAGTGGTGAAATGAGACTGGTTGTCTAGTAAGGGCACCGCAAAAAGTTGCACCCCTTTCTCACATGGGCATGCAGGAAAGTTTAGAGGCCCAAGGGCACGGCGTGGTAAGTGGGTCATTGGAGGGGTGCCACGAAAAGTAATGGAAATTAAAGGGGCGCCAGACAATTTTTTATTTTATTTTTATATTTAAAAAACTACACTTAACATGTTATTTGTTAAAAGAGGACATTATATTTGTCCTCTTTTGCACAAATTCAATTTAGGTTGCAGCCTAAGTAATGTAGGCATGCCCATCCTCTAGCATGAGACGGTTGTTTTGATGTGTGGTGAGATCCAGACTTGTTTAGAATTTTGATGTTTAAGTATTGTAATAATTACAGTAGTCAGAATATAATATGTTCACTGACGAGGTGGAAATAAAGTCGGAAAAATACTCAGGTGACTCCTGGAAGGGTAGAGGAGGCCTGAGACAGTACATAAATCCTGCCCATGCCCCAGGCCTTCTTGTTGAGTATTTAGAAAAGAAGAAAGAAGAAAGCCCAAATCAGGGGTCCCAAACGACTGCCCAAAAGGGCTTAAGGGCTCAAAAAGGAACCCCTTTGTTGCATACTCGTTGCATGGACCTTGTTCCCTGGTGTGCAGGGCCGGCGACCGACATATGGGAAAGGTACTTCCAGTTCAAACCACCAGTACTTGGCCCATACATCGGCCGTGGGTCGTTGTGGGGCGTTGCCCTCAAAGGCTGGCTCCGCCAGCCAAAACAAGTTTTTTTTGTGGAGCTGGCGGGTCGGCGCGAAACGGCGTGCAGCCAGCGGCCAGTGCCTACCCGGTGAGCCACAGTGAATGGCCGTTCACGGCGTTTGCAGATGCCCAAAAGAAGGCCTTCCAGAGTGGCCCCGAACATGGGGGGATGCGGCGAGCCGCTTCTCGCCCTCTAAAAAGGGGCAACAGCGACGGCGTCGCAACTCACGTTCGCAATGTGCAAAAAAAAAAGGCCGGTCAGCTCAGTGGCCACACCCATGAACTGTTGAAATACAGACCCATATTCGAATCCAGATGATGGAACTTGACGAGTAAAACCAACTGGCCGGTCAGCTGAATGATATATCTCAAGGCCGTCGCCCTTAAAAAAAAAAAAAAAAAGAAAAAGGAAGTTCGAAGTGCATTTACAAACTGCTTTCGTGACTGCGCCCTCGTTACCCCCACCCCGCCAAAAAAAACAACTTCTCATGGGCCCCGACCATGAGGGGATGTGGCGAGCCGCTTCTCGCCCCCTATTGAAAAGAAACTAGGAAAGAAAAAGGGGCAACAGCGACTGCGTCGCAANGTCGCAACTCACGTTCGGAATGTGCAAAAAAAAAGACAGGTGCAGGCATAACAAACGACAGTGGCCGTGACAAAGCCACTGGTGTCATGACTACAGGGCCGTGGTGGCTGATGGGAACAGGGTGGGGGGGGAGGGAAGAGGCAAAAATTGCGCGTTTTGAAGTTGAACCATCATGGCAGTGCCATTTAGTGTTTTATTCTTGCCTGTTTCAAACCAAGTTTTCTCAAAAAAAATATATTTTTTGGGGGTGGTAAACCCTCCACCATGCGACAATTGCTTTTTCAGTCTCCACCTAGGTCGTCGGAAAAAAAATCAATCAATCAAATCATGAATGAATGAATGAATGAGCCAATCAATTACCAATCAATCAATCATCCATCCATCTGATGCATCCATCCATCCATCCATCCATCCATCAATGAATCATCAATCAGTCACCAATTAGTCACCAATCAATCAATCAAGGTCAATCATCAATCATCAATCATCCAATCAATCAATCAGCCACTCAATCAATCAATCAATAAGTCACATACACACCCACACACATGCACACATAGAGTGAGCAGGGTAGTTCAGTTGTAATGGTAGCCTCTTGCACGGACCCGTGAAAGCTGGAAGGAGTCAAAGGAGGCCCATTTAGCGACCCCCCATTTATGAACAGGGTGTAGGCACTGCCTGCGGCCTACTACACTACACAGAGGGGAAAAAAAAAGAGCAAGTTATTTTTCTTCTTGTCCTTTTTCCCTTGTTTTCTGTGGACCATCAACTGGGGGCTGTTTTTTTTTCCCCGTTTTGAAGCAACCTATATTCTTCTCTCAATTTCACCTTTCACTACGTACCTATCACCTCCCCTAAGCCTATACAAGGGACCTCTACAAGCATAGTTGCCTCTCACAATCAAGGGGATGCAGTAGGGCGGGGGGGGCAACTGGCGGCTTTTTCAGGCAGGCCGACCATAGTCTCCCACCAAAAATGGAAAAGAGTTCCGCCACGTGGCAGGCGCGGAGAGGAACCTCATTCTTAGTGGGATAGGGTCGGCGACTTCGTATCCTAGGGTCTTGATGGGAAGTCAATTCCCTCGCAAGAGGGCAATCAATGCTGCTCATCATTAACGATTGACCATAATTGGCTCCTGCTTTGTAATTGGGATGCTGGACCCAGTTTCCCTCCCCCCCCCAAAAAAGAAAAAAAAAAAAAAGAAAAAAAAAGAAACATTCTGCCATCCGAAAAAAAAAAAACAAAAAAAACAATTGAGACCATGGCCAATCTAGGCACCGGGTCATTGGCCTCGCTCCACCGCTCTCCTTACACGACGCGGGTGCTCTGCTGTGTGCAGTCGACGGAGGAAGGGCCACGGCGAGGGTGCTGTACTCTGGGTGATTGACGGAGGAAAGGCCGACAACAGTAGAAAGTAGGTGAGGATCCCAAGTAGAGGGGGGAGGCAGAACGCGCTGCAGAAGGGAGGAGGATTTGGGGGACGGGGATGGGAATGGGAAGAGGAGGATAAAGACAGCCGGGAAGTGCTGCATTTCCACATACACAGGCATCAGCACGACCGCACTGGCAGGATCATGAGAAGAGACAGAGGTTGGGGGGACCAGAGGAAGAGAAAGAGAGACCAAGCCAGACTCAGGAGAAGCAAAGCTCAAGAGAGAGGGCAGCCAGAGAGAGAGAGAGAGAGCTGGAAAGAAAGCGAGGACTGGCATAGTGTTTTCACAGCCTGAGGAGGAGACACGCCGCTCCTAAGACTCCATCATGCTCATGACTCTTCTCCAGCCTCCCTCGATGGCTAGGGCGATTCGTTCGTCTCGAGGTTTCACAATATAGCCCCAGGCGTCCTTTTCTTCCCTCCTCTCAATTCTGGTGACCGTGCCTTCCCTTAACTCGGCTACCATTGCCGGAGGTTCCTTTTCAAGTGCTTCGATCAATAATTCCCCTGTTGTGCAAGCGGCTCTGGCCATCTCGCTGTCCACTACCAGTGTCCCACCCTCATAATCGAGAAACTCGTCAATCAGTTCTGCCTCTTCTAGCCCTTTGGGTGTGAGAGCCACCCTGCTCAGTCCGTCTGCTCGGTTCCTAAGGCCGACTATGCGCTCGATCTTATAGTCGAACTGCCAAATGAATCCTACCCATCTTCCAACAGTCGGTTCTATGGGCTTATAGTTCTTCAGGGCCCCGGCGACATTAGTCGAGTCTATCCTCAAGATAAATCTCCTCCCGAAGAGATAGGCCTGAAAGGTCTTGAGACAATGGAGTATCGCAAGCACCTCCTTTTCGAACTGGGAATAGCGTCGTTCGACCGAGTTGAGTGTCCTGCTTTCAAACCTGATTGGCCGTTCTCTACCGTCTTCGCCCTTCTGTGTTAACACCTTGCCAACCGCCATTGGCCCACCATCCGTCTCAAGGATGAATGGTCGGCCGACCTCGTTGTTAAAACACGGAGCGGCAAGAGTGACTTCTTCGGATGTGAGAATATTCTTCAGAGTCTAGACGACCGATTCCCTTTCCTGAATCCAATCGAGCATGCCTTCTTCACGGATCATGACTCGAATCGGTTCCGCTATCTTTGCGAACCCTTTTATGAAGATTCTCCAAAAGCCTACCACCCAGGAATGCCCTGACTTATGTTGTAGTTCGAAGAGGCGTAGGCCACTGTGCTATCTTATCGGTCTTTGCCGGATCCGGCTTCCTTTCATAGGCCCCACACCGAAATCCCAAAATTGTGACTTCTACAATTGCCAAGATACTCTTCGGACCTCTAGCGGTTATGTTGTATTCTAGGAATCTTCGCAGCAGTTCTTTAATATCCTGCAGGTGGTCCCAAACAAACTTTCTTATCCCCGGCTGGACTTCGGTCTCATCCTTCTCCCGTGCTCCTTTGACTGGGTTGTCGTCAATGTAGGGCTCACATTTGTCTGGAAACATGTCCCCGGCCACCGCGAGCATCCTTCTCTGTGTCTCTGCTACCACATTAGTAAATCCCATACTAGGGGTGACCTGCATCTGCAACTGTCCTACTGGCGTATGCATAGCCGTGTAGGGCCTATCTCGTGCGTCCAGCGGGAGCTGGTCGTATCCTGAGTACATATCTATCAAGGAGTAAATACTGCATCCGGCATGGGATTCGGCCAGGAGATCTGCCTGCGGCAACGATCCCACGTCTCAGATGGTGACAACATTTAACTTTTGCAGGTCCTGAATCCACCTAAGTGACTTGTTGGGCTTGCGGAATACAAACCACTTGTTGGCATAAGGAGATGCGGTGGGTTTTGCAACGAAGGAGTCAATTTTTGCCCCAAGGAGTTCCGTCACTTCTCCTGCGATCCAAAAATTGTAGGCCGGTCCCTTGTCATTCCAACACTCATGCTCAACCGTGTGGATCCTGACTGGTGGAATCAACTTAGCGTCCAGGCGCCCTTTCTGATGGTCATTGAAGGCAAATGCTAGGTGAGATTCTTGGCATACTTTTTTGATTGCCCGTGTTTCTTGTTCTGTCAGAAAATCCTTCACTACGATCTTCATGGTTTGGGCCACCTCATCTGGTATCCTAGGTCCTTCCGCCATCCTCCTTTCTTTAATTACCCGAAGAACCTCCTCCTCCTTTTCCATGACCTCCTCCTTAGTCATCTCGAGTCGGATGGAGACCGGCTTCGCCTTCTTTCTTACTGTCTTATACCTTCGAACGCTTCCTTCCGGGATCTTTCTTCTAAAAAATGAAGGGCTGGGGTTGCTTGCGGGGCTTCCACAATGCGGGGCTGACTACTGACCAGCTCCCTATTTAGGCAATAGCCTTTCTGGACCCTCTCCTCGAAGCGGGCGAGGGCGGCCGGGTCAACGGCCACCTTGTGGTACCTGATTGCTTTGACCAGCTGCAGTAAATCCGGGATCTCTAGTGTGACCTTATCCTTGTTGTCCCGGATCTCCCCGCGCTTGGGCAAACTGGCTCCCAATTCGACCTCTGTTTCCTTCTCTACTACCATGACTCCCAGGGCGTCTTCGTCTGACCTACGTTTCTTCATCGGGAGTCCCATCTTGACCCATTCTTTCTTTCTAAAGGCCTCTTCGATCATAATTTCCACCCTCTCTCTCATCTTTTCCATATGTGCGAAGGCCCCCTTTCTAGCGCTCTCCTCAAAGGAAGGTGACCAGGTTGCGAGCTTCCCTTTTGGCGTGTCTCCCCTGGTTCCCATAAGGCGAAGCAGCTCGCCCTGTCCTGTCACCGGGTCCTCTATGTCTACTATGTAGGCGCCGTCGTGCAGATGCATCCCGATCATCTCCACGTTCACACACCACGGGCGCCCGAGGATCACATCATGGTCCATTTCGTCCATGACGGTCATTCGTTGGAACGACCATATAGACTTTCTAACCCCGGCTTTAACTGCGCACTTGGTAACATAGCCAGAGAAGGGGATTTCCCCACCTGCTCCCCGGATACTCCCTGTCACTTTTCGGTTGATTGTACACCCAAAAATTGTTGCAAAGTCCTTGCGAATGAGTGTGATTTCTGCCCCGCCATCTACCAGTGCATCCGTATGGTGGCTGCCAATCTGGACTTTCAGTTTCCCTACCGGTAGCGCATGGAAACTCAGTTTCATACCAGGTGGTGCCCTCATGACTTCTCCGCCTTCCCGGTCTGGCAGACTTAGCCGATTGTCTGCGAAGGCCTTTTCCAGATCTTCCTGATCCCCGGAGGCCCTCTGAAGGTTTGCCACTTTCCGTGGTGGTTCCTCTTCCTTGTCTTCCTCGCGCACATCCTGTTCCCCCGCTACTTTCACCCTTTGCCTTATTAGGAGGTGCCTCAGGCCCTTCAGTAGTCTAGGACTAGCCTGCAACATGGTCTGGAAGGAAACCGATACCATGGTCCCTAGCAACTGGCTAAGGGTGTGGTCTATCTCAGGATCGGCAAGGATAGGGATCTGGTACCTGAATTTCTTCTAGGCTTTCCGTAAACTTTGTCCTGATCCGATTTTGCTGGCGAATTCGACCCTTCTTGCGCGTCTTCCATGACCGCGTCCTGAATTACCTTCTTTGTAGCACCCCGTTGTCTAGTGGTCACATTAACCCCGTCGCGGTTATCACTCTCGGTGATGAAGTTAACCTGGTGCCCTCGCCCGGGTGCCTGTCCCCAGGTAAGTTCCTCTACTAGTTCGGCCTCAACCGCGGCTCCGTCCAGGTTGTTAAGTGTGATTACTGCTCTGCGCATCCCTCCCAGCGAGTTCCTGTTTACACTCTCTGCTCGTGGGCCCAGGATTTCCCCGCGCAAGGTTCTAAAGCACCGTTTAAGGATGATATCGTGGTTAAGCCTGGGACACATGCGGACAAAATGTCCGACTATCGTGCAGTACTTGTACTGCTCATTAGCCGGGTCCTTTCGATTATTGTCGCGGTTGGCTATCCCTGGGGGTACGATTGCTTCTTGTGGCGGGAGGGGGGGTAGTACTGCTTGCGTCTGCGAGACCTGGGCTTGCATCACCAGTAAGGCATTCTCTACTCTCTCTATCTTGCCATCAACCCCGTGGACCCGCTCGTGCAGGTTTTCAATACCTTTCTTCACTTTATCTCCAGTCTTGCCTATCAGATCTATGATCTTTCCTTCTTTTAGAAGGGCCAACGAGTCAGTTAGCACCATCTTCTCTGCAATATCCGTTATAGTGTTGAAATCTACGTCTCTAGTGTTCAGGAACTTTGTTGTCTGCTGGTAGGCGGACAGGATCTTATCTTTGTCAAACTCGGTGAACTGCTTTAGGAAGTACTTGCTCATTATTCGGTCCGTCACTCCGGGGATTCGTAGTGCTACGAGAGTAAACTCCCTTAGGAAGTCGGTGTATGTTGCGAAATTTTTCCTCTGGGGATTCATCTGCTAGATACTTCCCCATCATCACGTCCCTGACCTCTTTCCATGATCCGCTTGTTGCGACGATTGCCATTATTTCCCTACCTAGGTTGAGTGACACATGCTGGCCTAGGTGCTCCATCTTTTCCTCCTCAGTCCATCTTAGTAAGGCTGCTAGATTTTCATAACCGATTAGGAACTTGGTGATGTTTCCGCCGTCGAAAATCAACTTTTTCTTGGCGTCGGCCTAGTATCCCTGGTTTTTGCTTAGAGCATGCGTGAGGGACGACACCACCTTCCTAAGCCCTCCCTCAATCATCCCAAGTCCTGTCGCGGAACTCGAACCGGCGCCTTCCTTGCTAAAATCGAGTTGCCCCTTTGGCTTTGCGATCCCTTCCGGGTCAAACCATCCCAACACCCTTTCCCTCAGGCTCCAAAGCCCTTCACACCCTCTTGTACTTATGGGCGATGCTGAGGGCCAGCTTGCTCCGCTCTCCAGTAGGGGCGGGTTGATTGGTCTATCCCTATCTTCTCTATGGGGCTCCATTCCTTCTTTCCCTTTTCTTGTTGGGGTGTCCCTTGTATCCCTGGCCTGATCCCTTCTATGTTGTGCATCCTCATCCTGGCTTCCTTGCCCGAGGTCCGGTTCCTCTTTTTGCCGCGTTCTGTCATCAGCGGCATTTTTCTCGTCATCCCTCATGATTTTCTCCAGCAACTTCGCCCTCTACTCTGCCGTGCGTCTCTCTACCTCGGCTAGCTTTCTTCGCGCATCTGTCAATCTCACCTTTTTCGGTTCCGCCCCCTCAGGTTGTTGACATGCCGGAATCTCCCTATCTCTGACTTCCTTGGCTCCTGGAGTCCCCCGTTTACTTCCTCCGCTTTTTCCCGAGTCTTCCTCGGGCACAGTGTCCTTGCTCCTTTCCTTGTTTCCTAGTGACTTTGCCGACCCCTGATCCCTTAAGTCCCTTTCTTCTTGATCTATGTCGTTCTCTATGTCCTGATTTTCGTCCCCCAGCTGACTTCCAATATCGTCTGCCGCGACCATGTTCTCTTCCCTCTAGTCCTGTGATGTGAATTTTTTTTTTTTTACAATCGCGCATAACTTTCTTAGCCTTTATAATTGCCTATTTTTCGCCCTTTTTGCTCCTTCCTTTACTTATCTTGGACACCTTTGCCCTACCTTGGGTTGCAACGACATTTCTTACCCCCTTTTCCTTGCATGTGTTCAGCCCATGGTAGGCCTGGTAGTGGCCATCCAACCGTTTTTTTTATACCTATTTTTCTTTCCCTTTGGTTCTTATTTCTACCATATTTCCCGGCATCTTTCCTACGCTGGTTCTTCCGGTCTCTCCCTCTCATCCGGTTCCTCAAATAGTCTTGCCACCCCTGCTAGGTAGTTCTCCCCCATCTCGATTTCCGTTATGATTATTGGCTCGTATTCCTCAAACGACAGACGGGGCGTTCCGAATATCAAGATCTCAAGGAGTTCCAGCAATTCTCGCGCCCGATTTCCCCAGAACGGCCCATGCCTTACTGCCACGTCATAGAACATCCCCGTGGCTTGTGGTGAGAAGTAACGTTCCCAGATCACGGTTGAATTCACCAGGTCCCTTGCCCGAGCGAGACTCCCAAAAACCAAATCAACCATGAACCGGGGTACCCGGCAGCACAGTCCAGACATAGGAGCCCTAAAGTCTCGCCATCCCCCTACTTCTACTCGCGTCCTTAATCCCACATTCCGCCTTCCCCTAACCTCATGGCCTATCCAGTTCAGGACTCTAGCTGCCCTTCGAAACACTGGTAATAGCCCATGCCCCAAAACGAGTTCAGTCCCCAGCATTTGCCACCCAATTTCTAGGAAATATAGAGTCCCTGTCACCCTGAGATCAGTATATAAGTCGTCTCCTGGCCCCCTATCGAATCTCATGCCACCCCATAGGCACTCAACTAGCATGAAGGCTTGATTCCGTCCTAGGGTCACCGCCCGCCATTCCGTATCTATCCCCCGGACAACGTAGCTTGCCGGGAGTGACTCTTCCCACCCGCCTCCGGTTTCCATGGGCGGTTGCGGGTGCATGTCCCGCCGGTTCATACGGACACGTCTTGCCGTCATTGTTGGCGAATATCGCCTTGCATACGCCACACACAAAAAAAAGGAGGGGAAAGGGAAAAGGAACCTCTCTTTTTAGTTTTCTTCAAACCCCTTTATAGCCCAATCCCCGCTGGTATACCTTCCCCCTTACTTTTCTTTTCTACCCTCCTACTCTTCTACCCCCTCGAACAGCCGGCGGACGTCGTCCACATACGTCAGCCCACATCCTATCTCGCGCCTAGCTATCCCCCACACGACTACCTCGGTTATCGTCGGTATTCCAGGTCTAGTGCCCACTACGGCTTGTAGAATGTTTAGCACCTCGTACTCCTGCTCTTCATCGAACGGCCCCAGTTCCAGGAAGGACCGGTAGTATTCTCGATAGACGGTCATGTTACTAAAACTCAACCTTCCCAGGGCTATCACTGTCATTTCGGCGCGTTTTACCCCTCCTATTTGTTCGAGCAAAAAGGGTGGCAAGACCATGCGCACATTTTCATAAGGCAAGATACTAGCTCCCACCTCGGCCACCCGGGCGGTCGCCGTTACGTCATCCCGGTCCGGGTCGACGAACGCAAACCCTTCCCTCGAGGTTACCTGCCACGCCCCGTCAAACATCCGTACGGGGTCACCGCCATCCGCCAAGGCCACCTTGAAGGTCTGCCACCCCGCATCTGCCAAGTATAGGGTCCCCGTGGCGTGCACCCGCCCTAGCAGTTCCAGGTTGGTGCCTCCAAATTCACCCCTTGCGCGCCATTCAAGTTCCACCACCAGGTATGCCGTGTCCTCGACCAGTTTTACCCCAACCCATTCCATCATTGGATTATACACCCCGCCCCTGGAAGGCAGGCTAACCTCCACCCTTCTATCCAAGAAACGTGGTGGCAAGATCCCTCGCGGCCGAGTTTCCCAAAGCGTCATCCGCCTAGCCATTTCTTGTTACCTGCTTCCGCTCCTCGCTCTTGATTTCTGCATGCACCACGTAAGCCAAGTCCCCTTAGTTCTCGTCTTCTCCCCTTATTTCCTAGTTGCCCTAGCCCCCCCCTTGTGTACACTACCCCTACTTTTAATGTACAATGCCCTGTCCTTTCCTAGTCAATCCCCCCCTACTCCCCTGTCTTCCTAGGTCCACAGTCAAATCCATAGGACCTCAAACAGCAAGAAGACGTCCCCTACATACGAGGGCGCCGCGTCTATTTCTCGACGGAGTATCGCCTCCTCGACTTCCTGTCCTACCTCTAGTCGGCAGTCCTTAAGTTCCTTCAGGATCTCGACCACTTCCTTAGCCCGGTCCCCGTGAAACGGCCCGAATCGCAACGATGCTTCGTAATAAGCGTCTGACAACCAAGCAAAGCCTATCTCTACCTCGTCCATAGACTCCGCTACAGCGCGAACATGTTCGTACCCTCCAAACCAGTCTGCAACAAAATGCGGCACCCTCACCTAGACTAACTGGTAGGGGAGTCTAAGGTCCTCCCATCCCCCCATCACGACCCTGTTTCCCACTTCATCCCACCCCTCATTTGCAAAATTCTGCCCCATTTCCCAAGTTAACCGCTCGGCATCCTCTAAAATCCACATCGGGTCTTGTCCCGCCGCTAGGTGTGTGCAAAACATATACCACCCATCCTTCGAAAGACACACCGTCCTAGTGCTTCCACGTTCCCCTCGGCTATTTTATCCCACGCCTCGTTTTCTCGAATCGGATCCCACACCCGTTCTACCCACAAAAAAGACATAGTCGGTACCATCTCTACTCTCACCCAGTCGCAGGCCGTGCCGCGCCACTCGTTCCTTGTTGGCAAGACTATCTCTACTCCGCCCTCAACCCTCCCAGGTGTCCATCCTCTAAATATCCGCACCCACAAGCTTTGCTCCCTTGTCATCCTTGATTCCTTGCACACCCCCATGCGACCCAACCATTCCGTTCTCAGCCCCCCTTTTTCCTAGAAATCCCATTCCTCGATTTCCATCTCGTCCTCCTCCTTGGAGTCATCTTCACTCTCTTCAGGCCACAGGTCCCGTACACCTTCCAGAAAGATTTTCCCTATCGCAACATTCCTGTAAACTATCCGCCAATGCACGTCGCTTGGGACGAACAGGCCGCCCGTGTTGAGATGGTTTAGAATCTCGGTCAGTTCCCTTGCCCAGTTTCCTCGAAGGGTCCCATCTCGACTGACAGCCGAAAGAAATGCTGGCGGGCTCCTTGGTGCAACCCCAACCCCGCCATGGCCCTGCATATTCGCACCAACCTACTCCGGGTTCCAAAGACGGTGTCATGCCGCCCTTCGGGCACCTTAGGGCCCTGTACGGCGTCTGCACATTCTCCCTATCCCCAAGTTCTACCCGCACATCAATTGATTCCATCGTCATCTCCATTCGTTGGCACGCGGCCCACACTACTTCTCGCTCAGCCTCCCTGAACAGTTTGTACGAAAGTTTCCCCAAGGCGAGTTCGACAACGATCGCAGTCTCCCTCTCCTTTGACATCCCCGGGCTTCCACGGTCCCCCGGAACGCTAAGTCCAATAAGCACGGCGTTATCTTGGTCAAGGTTACCTTAGTCCACATCGTTTCAATCCATAGGAAGGCATCACTTTCGGCCAGCATTACGGTTTGATAGGCCAGCTCCAGGTCCGTCCAAGTTCCTTCCTCAGGCATTACAACCAATACCCCACCCTTCACATCTACTGGCATTTCTGGTCCATCTGAGTAGGTCGGCGACGCCAGCCACTGCGCCATCCTGCCTTCTTTATATCGGTGGCCAAGACATGTTTCGTCCAATGAGCGCACCAGTCGGCCCTCAGGTTAGGTCCACCATTATCCTAGATGAGCGTTGTTTTAGAGACCCCTCATCAAGGTTTCCCTAAAGTTCTCTACCCATCCTCCAAGCGTATCAGCCAACGCCACATCTGTAACCAGTCCCCCGTTTTTCCGCTTTTCCTTTCCTGGGTTTTATTTCCTTCCGACTCCTATCCTTGCTTCCTTACGTCTTCTCTCACTCGTGCGGACTTAGTCAGGGGGTGAGAATAGACTCAGAAACTTAATCCATTTTTTTCAACACTTATCAGGCAACTTTACAGAGGGAGGCACAAAAGCAAAGTCCAGGCAAACATCGAACACAGGTCGGTCATCTCCTCACCGACCCTTTTCCCAAAGTGGTCTCTCCACTGTTACCATCGGCATAGTTTTATCCCACACCTCAAGCACAACTCAACAGTCGCGAGCGCGGTACCCAGGTATCGGCAAGGCATTCACCCTTTCCTCCTTACCGAGAATACCCCATCCCGACTTGCCGCTCGTGTACCCACCGTTAATCTCGGGAATCACCCCGCACATCCCGGTAGGCCATTGGAGCCAGCCGTCCAGGCATTCACTTCCACCGGTCCGATAAGGAACAACCTTTACCGACATGTCACGAGAGGCTACTAATCGCCCACCGGAGCTCCCTCCGGACCCCGCATGCGACAACCTACCCCTAGCGTTGCATATGGATCAGGCCCCACCTGAGGAGACGTTTCACACCCCACCCCGGTCACGGCCACGAGCCAAGCTCGGACCCACCCCGGGACGGGAGCGCTACTAGATCAACCGGCGTGCTAACATCCGTCCTACGGCTAGGTGATACGACTCCGTATACGAAACCCGGCGGCCTACCCGACGAGTTGACGTTTCGCAACCCGCGCCAGCTGGCGCAGACCCATCCTTTCGGTCCGAATGGCAGGACGCTCGAATCCCCATCATGCAGCCACAAGTCCCAACTGAGACACACATAGCACGGGTGCTCATCCCAAGGTGCTCCCAACGGCCTACCCACACCTTACGCTTTTCTCTCAGGACCGTGTGTGCAACTCACCCTTAACTTCCATACATTGTGCCCGGTTCCTTCTCGTGAGCATCTTCTCGAGGGAGCTAGTTTTCTTTGGAGTCTAGCAACTCCCTTCTTTCCCTTTATCTTCGTTAGTCTGTCCATTCATAGGGTAGGATTGTTCCTTCTTGATGGCCACTTTTGTTCATATGGGGTTTATTCAAGCATTAGGTGCGAGTGCATGGAACCTAGCGGCTCAGAGAAGAAGGGAGAAGGTGCCCAACGGTCGGATCGCTCCGCCGCGGGACTTTTATCGGAATCCGGACTGGCCCGGAATCCCAACCGCCTGCCAGGTAACCAGAGCCCCTCTTTCCCACGAAGAGGAGGGGTCAACGTGCGGCTTGCTCAAGGCCCCCTCGGACTGACAAACATCGGCCTAGAGAGAGGAGGACTAGAGTCATCCCCAGGGGGAATGGCTGAACCGGTGTGTGAGCATGCATGTTATTCCTCCAGGCCTGACCTCGCCATGCGCCCAGCCGCCCTCAAGTCTTCTTTCGCTCATGGGGGAAGATGCATACACAAGTCCTCTTTCCTTATCTTCAATTATCTTCACGTATGTGCCGGGAGCACCCCTCGGAATCGTAAGGGTCAATTTAACCCATACCCGACACCTTCATCATTTATGTCGGGGCCTTACCCTGAAGGACTTTCGAGCCTTGGTCGACCCCACTGCGGGTCCCACTTGGCTCGACCCGCCCACGCTCACTCTCAGGGCGCGGGTCGTTTGTCCCAGGGACACCCCCACCTAGTGCTATGAGATGGATTGGGTTGGGCCAATCGAGCGAGAGAGCTTGACATTGGGGATGTAGCTCAGCCCTCTAGCCGGGTGGTAGCCTCACTGGTCTAGGTCCGCAAGCGTAAGTTTTTCGATTCTCTGTTTGTTTTACCAGGCAATTGCTCCTTCCAATACTCAGGTAGTCCAGGGAGGTTCCTTGAGAGTTTTCTCTTCTTTACAGTGCGTAGGCTAAGCGTTCTCCTTAGGCTACACACTCCTTCACTAACGGCCCTAGTTCTCCTGTAGCATCATTGGGGCGGCTCGTCCCTTTGCCCGTAGCCCCAACCTTCCTCTAGTCGGCCTACACATGCATCTCCGCAGGTCTCATGATCGCCCTTAGTCCTTCCAGGCGGTCCTACCAAGCTCGCAACACAACCACAACCACACATCTCGGCAAAGTCAAGCTCAAAACCCATCTCCGACCCTTAGTCCTTCCAGGTCGCGTTAGTCATGCAATCGTCAAAGCCCAAAGTCCATTCTGACCGTTCGAGATTCAAACCCCCTTCTCCTCATTATGGTCCCACGTTGCACCAATCCCCTTATTGCCAGATCGTCCAAGCCACTTACCTGCAACAGATCCAAGCAAACATGACGATGGCATACGCCCGTCCCTGGTGGGGTCAACACACCGCCCCTCATGCAAGTCAAAGTCTTCCCTTTCTTTTCCCATGCTTTTGGGTGCCTTCCTTCCCTCCTCACAGTCACACCACGCTCTTCTTACTCAGGCATGCAGTCGAGGAGGTGGTTGAGTCAACTAACCTTGTTGCGAAAACAGCACTCCATCCCGCTCTCTCTGATGTTCTCAACAACCTGGTACCTTTCCTATTGGCGGCACAAGGGACCGGCTGCCCTTCCCTTGCCCTCGCTTTCCACCAAGTGAGGATCGAGTTCGTTACCGTTCGCCCCTGGCAATGTAACAGGTGAGGGTAGTGGTTAGTCACGTGTCACGGACGGGATGGGGAGAGGGAAGAGTCAAGGGTCAAAGGGTTTAAGGGGGACGAACGTCGGGGGGAGGGAGCGAGGGCGAAGAAGGAAGAGGGAGAGAGAGAGAGAGAGAGAGAGAGAGGGAGAGAGAGAGAGAGAAATAGAGAGAGGGAGATGGAAAGAGAG
>BFEA01000435.1:354280-430898 GCA_003427395.1 Chara braunii
GAGAGAGAGAGAGAGAGAGAGAGAGAGAGAGAGAGAGAGAGAGAGAGAGAGAGAGAGAGAGAGAGAGAGAGAGAGAGAGAGACAGAGAGTGGGTGTGTTTGTGTGGTGTGTGTGTTTTCATATTCGCTACACAGCCTACACACAACTCCACAAAAACAGCATGACTGCGGCAGACTATTTCGTCTATCTTTCACTGACACATCAGGAGGTTGAACCCCGGCAGTCTGCTTAGGATGCATTTAAGTGATGGATAAGGACTCACCACGCCCACCCAGAGTCAGTTATATCCCTGAGAAAAGGCGTCTACTTTACTCTGTGTGTGTGTGTACTGTGTTTGTGTGTGTGTGTGCACTCACTCCATCCATCTATCCATCTGCGTGCTCGCAATCAATCAATCAATGAACTTCTTTGATTGATTGATTGATTGATTGATTGATTGATCTATAGATAAGAAATGAACCAAAAAAGGAACCCAAAAAAAAAACTTTGGAAAACGAAAGGAGGAAATGTGGGGGGGGGGGAGTTATCAAATCATTTGAGAACCGGGTCCCCCCTTCTTCTTTGATCTCTTTTTTTTTTTTGGCTCATCACAAAAGTCTGAAATTTGTAGAAATATAGTCCAAAAGCAGGGGGATCTGCAAAACGTTCAAAAGAAAAAAAAACGCAGACAACAAATACGATCCGTCAAGAAAACAGAAGGTGTTACGATCCTGGCCAATTTCGAAGTATACATCCATCTGAAAGTACAATGCCATCCAATTGCAAAAAGAAATGAATGAACTTGAGAGGAAGGAGAGGTGAAGAAGAAGAAGAAGAAGTAAGAAGGAAGAAGATGATGATGTACTCCAGCGTAGACCAATGTCAAGGCTCATCTTCTTCGCCAATCAATCCCTTCCTCCTTATCTCCTCCCTCTTATTCAAACAAGAAATAACAATAATAATGTTGAATGACTGAACCAGAATCAATGTTCGAATCCCACTTCTACTGCAGGCACAACATTGGGTCCACCATAGCCATGGCCACCCTTCTTCTTCCTCTACATGCAGGCCAAGGCTATGGCGGACTACTGAGGCTTCAGCCTCCTGTCCAAAGGACAACTCAAAGCAGCTATGCCGCTGCCCCACTTCAAGGTCATCACCAAGCAGCTATGCCGCTGCCCACTCAACCGCCATGCCTGACTCTGCCCCGAGCTTCCTTGATGCGGCACTACCCCCACTGGGGCCTTTTTGATGCAGCGCCTAACAATGTAATGAAGATGGTGTCTGCCATAGCCCGGTAAGTACCCTGCCACTCTCCTCCTTGGTCCCCTTCTCCCTCCTCCTCCTACCAGCAGAGCTCCACCATAGCCAAGGTGGAAGCTCATGGCTTCTTCCTCCCAGCAGCGCTGTAGACCCAGCGCTACTCCAGCCAGTGCTCCAGCAGCGTGTCGCCAAACTTGCACACTGAAGAATGAGGCTGGGCTCTCCGCCCTGCCTCTTGATATAGCGGCCTACTTGCCTCCTGGGCGGTGACTTCCAGGCCGCTCGGGCTCTCCAAGCAACCGGTACTCCCTCCGTTTCAGAGGGAAACATCATTGCAGACCCTGATATTACCCGTACAGGCTCTTGGCTCAGACTGGTTGGACTGGTACCGGCCTAGACCTACCCTACCGCTACTGGACTCTAAAAATGCCAACTTTGTCTTTTTCTGCTCGGCCTCCAGTACCCCCTCACGCCAACTGCAGTGGGGTGTGGTATCGGCCTACCGGCCCACTTGAGTGTTTTTCCGCTACCCCAAGGGCCGCGGGGCCGCTAGCTTCGCCACTTGAGTGTTTTTCCGTGCTACAACCCTAAATGCCACGGCCACAGGTAAGTACCGGCCCTACGGGCCTGCCAAACAAGCAAGTACCCTTGCGGGTCACACACACACTCATACCGACAAACACTCAGGCACGCAGGTCACAAGCACGCACACACAGACAGACTTAGAAAACACAGCAGAAAAATGCGGGAATCTGAGCAAGGCATCCATTCCATCGGCAGAACTTCAGAAATCAGCAGTGTTCTCAGTCTGTGTTTTGACGGGTCATTACAAAGGAAGAAAAAACAATACAGGAGTGAAAAGAGAAAAAACTTAAGTGTAATGACCTGACCAAACACGGACTGAAACACAAAGCTGATTTCTGAGTTTTGCTCATGGACTGAATGCCTTGCTGAGTTTCCCGCTTGCTACTGAGTTCTCGAAGTCTGTGTGACACTGTGTGCACACTTGCGGTCTGCATGTCTGTCTGAGTGTTTGTCGGCTTGAGCGGGTGTGAGACCCGCAAGGGCACTTGTTCGTTCATTGAGCCTGAAGAGCCGGTACTTACCCGTGGCCGTGACATTGAGGATTGCAGCGGGGAAAACACTCAATTGGTGGGGAAAGAGGCCCGCAACACTTGAAGCAGCCGGAAACACTCAAGTAGCAGGTAGGCCTGTACCACACCATTTAGAGGTAGATGTGCCGGGTACTCGAGGCCGAGCATAAGAAGACAAAAGTTGGCATTTTTAGAGGCCCAGTAGTTGTAGGATAGGTCTAGGGGGTACCAGTGCAACCAGTCTGAGTCTAGGGCATGTACGGGCAATATCGGAGTCTGCAATAATGTTTCCCTCTGAAAAAGAGAAGGCACCGGTTGCTTGGAAGGGCGAGCGGCCTGGATGTCACCTCGCAAGAGGCAGGTAGGCCGCTATATCTCCAGGCTGAGCTCTTAGCTCAGCCTCATTGTCGGTGTGCAAGTTTGGCGACACACTGGTTGGAGTGCTGGCTGGAGCAGCACTAGCAAGGAGCAGCACTGCTGAGGAGGAGCAAGGACAGGAGGAAGAAGAAGCCCAGGGCTAGGAGGGAGGAGCGCCAGAGGTGCTTACCTGGCTATGGTGGTTGCCATCTTCATCACCTTGGTGGACGCTGCAGCAAGAAGGCCCCAGTTGGGAGAGAGCTACTCCAAGAAGCTTTGAGGCAGAGTCAGGCATGGCGGCCTGAGCTAGAGCAGCCATAGCTGCTGTGGGTTGTCCTTTGGACATCAGGGCAAGGCCCTAGTAGTCTGCCATAGCCCCGGCCTTCGTTGTGGTGGACCTCATGTGATACCTGCAGTAGAAGAGGGATTCGGACAATGTCATTGATTCTGGTTCAGCCATTCAACGTTATTATTATTATTTCTTGTGTGAATAAGAGAGGAGGAGATAAGGAGGAGGAGAGTGGTTGGCGAAGAAGAAGAGCATTATCATTTATCTATGCTGGTGTACATCATCTTCTTCTTCTTTCTTTCTTCTTCTTCTTCTTCTAACCCTCTCTCTTCTCTCAAGCTCATTCATTTCGTTTTGCAATTGGACAGCATTGTACTTTCTGATGAATGTGTATTTCGAAATTGGCCAGGATGATACCATTGGTATCAGAGCGGATTCTACTTGCTGGTGAGAGTTGACTTTGCTGCCCTAACCACGTAAGTGGTTGAGGGCAACACTTAGGGTTAGGGTTGGTTGTAAGGGAACTCGGGCAGCATGGCTAAGGGAATCTGCCCCCACCTGCTTAGGTCATGTGTGGTTGACACTGTACCTAACCAGGTTGCTTGAGAGTGAGATTGGGGTGGCGAGACATTTCGTGGAGACTTCATGCGACAACTTGACAAAGGCGTAAGTGAGAGGCACTCGCTCTTGGAATCTGATTCAAGGGAGGCTTGTGCTCCTGGAATCTGATTCAAGGGAGACACTCGCTCCTGGAATCTGATTCAAGGAAGAGAGGGAGAGGAGAGAGAGTGAGAGCACCCGTCTTGAGGAAGAGGTGGAGGAGGAGGTGGTGGAGGCGGGTAAAGGGGGAGGATGGCCGAAAGCTCACCTCGATGTAGCAGGAGGAGGACTTTCCCGGGGAAGGCTCCAGCGGCGGCGGCAATGGCCCCAACAGCACAACAATGGGGCAGTGGGGCGATGGGGCAGCAGGTTGTCATCGTCAACAGGCTCAACACACGGGCGGCGGGCGGGGATGAGCAGCAGACACCACGACGACGGGGTAGTGGGCTGTTGCTGGGGAAGAACATTGAGGGCGGGTCACTACCAGTGCGGAGTCTGAAAGTGGCTGGCACAAATTCAAATTCAAAAATTGGCTAGATTTGGGCTGTCGATGTTAGTCGATCGACAACTCAAGTCGTGCCATTACTATTTCGAATTCGGTAGGCCCCTTACTGGATCCGCCCCCAGGACGGGATTCCAGGGGTCGATCAAAACCTGTGCGCGCCCCTCAACCCCTAAAAAAAAACCTGCGCCTATTTTGTGCAGGCCCTGGAAGGGTAGTTTCCAGGATCTTCTGGGTGGCTTTTTCCGGGCGGATAATACGGATGGTCCAAGGCCATCCGGATATCCGAAAACAAAACTTAGGAAATGGCGGAAATGGCCAAAAAGCACAGTGATCAGATGTGGGAGATGACAAATCTGCGTAAAGACGAGATTCCTAATCTTCTTCCTCTACCTTCTGCCTCCAATGCTGCTAACGAATTTGTCCCTGCTCCCCTCCATACCTTTTCTTCTCTGAGTGTGGTTCAACTAGGACCTGTAGTAGGTGCAGACCTCGTCGCCACTCTAGCAAATGACGACACAGGGAATTCTGCAAATGCTGCAATTGCTGGTGCCGGCTATAGCAGTCCCTATGTGGACAGAAAGGCGGTTCTCATACCATCCAAACACGATGGCAAGGAAGACGTAGAGTCCTCGCTCAACTCCATGAGAGCCTACTTTGAGGTGTTGGGGACTCAACCATTGAGCCAGTCCTTGATCATGGAGAGCAACGTCGAACCCGCCGTACGAGGTATTTTAGAAGTCAAAGCTACGCATGCCGGGTACACTAAGATCGATCTGACACAATGGCTTACAACCACACCAATAACCACACTTGAAGAAATCCAAATTAAATAATTTAAGGATCCATATGATGCTGCAAGAACCAGGAAGAGACTCGATGACCTCAAGTGCACCAAGCGGACATCACAAACTTTTTGCGACACCCGGACTGGAAATGATTGCACAATCATCTCTCATTTCTCAATCACAAGAGATGAAGAAGATAAAGTACAAAAAGCATCATGAGGTTCGAATATGAGCCTCGTAATATTGCTATGTGTTTGAACACCTCGAATCGTACGAAGTACGAAGTACGAAGTACGAAGTCCTTCTTCGCTTAGATTTATAAGCGACTGCCATATATTGGGACAAGAAGTTATCAACAAGAAACCGAAAAAAAGTACGACGCTTAGATGTTGTGAAAGGTACAATTACCATTAATAACACACATCGCCTAAGCAAAGAGCTCATTGGTTACACTGATTGGCGTTCCCTCATGTATGATGTGGTCAGCCTTGAGGCACAAGAAACATAATATTCGTCAAAATATGGCATTATATTTTAAATTGAAACTCGCTTGGTATTAATTTCTGGTTGAAATCGCTATATTTTACAGTGAAATGAAATTTAGGATTAAGTAGCGAACCCGAAAAACGCGATTGACCGGTCAGAAATCGAAACTGAAATAAAAATTCAAGGCGATCACAGACAAAACGAGAAGGTTAAACTCTAGATTTCACTGCACTTCGATAGATCTTGTAACTTCAAAAATGTAACTGAGATGGAGTTGTCATAAATTGAAACTTAAGTGAACAGTCAATGCAATAAGACACTAAACGAGAAGGTTGAACTCTGAATTTCATCGCACCTCGATCAATTTTGTATGAGCATTGAGTTGGACGTATTTTACATGACATTGTGACATGCATAAATTGAAACTCAATTGAAGAGTCAAGGCAATCACAAGTTAAACAAGATGGTTTAAGTATAAATTTTGTCGCACTTCGATAAATTTTGTTAACTTAAAAGGTGTAACTGACATGCCATTGTAATAAATCGAAACTCCAGTGAACAATCAACACAATAAGACACTTAACAAGAAGGTTGAACACTTGATCTCATCGCACTTGTATGAGCATTGAGTCGGACGTATTTCACATGATATTGTGACACACATAAATTGAAACTCAATTGAAGAATTAAGGCAATCACACTTTGAACGAGATGGTTTCCGTCGCACTTCGATAAATATCGTAATCATGAGAAAAAAAAAATGTTTAACTGATTTAATTCAAAAAAATAATGAAACTTCATTTAAAAATTAAAAATTGTATGCATACCTATGAGAAATTATAAACGCAAGATTGAAGTACGTCTAATTTTATAAGCAGCCATAATATAAAAACATGTTATTCGTTAAAATAGGACATTGTATTTTAAATTGGTATTCGCAAGCTTTAAATTTCATGTTAAAATCACCATATTTTAGACTTAAATAGAACTTGGGGATGCGAGTATTGAACCCGATGATTGCAATTGACAGGCCATAAATCGAAACTGAACTGAAGATTCATGGCAATCACGTACTGACCATGATGGTTCAAGTGTGGATTCCATTGCACTTCCTTAAATTTTGTAACTTAAAAGCCGTTACGGTAATTGACATCTATAAATTGGAACTTTATCGAACTTCAAGACTAACTTTTAGGCAATAACACGGTAAACGAGATGGTTTAAGTATGGATTCCATCGCACTTTATGGAAGACTAATTTTATGGAAGACTAACTTGAAGGCAATCACACGGTAAAAGAGATGGTTTAAGTATGAATTTCATCGCACTTCGATAATTTATGTAACTTAAAAGACGTAACTGGTGGACTTGCATAAATTGAAACTCAATCGAAGAGTTAACTTTAAGGCAATCACACGGTTTACCGTCTGATTGCCTTCGAGTTAAGTATGGATTCCATCACACTTCGATAATTTATGTTACTTAAAAGACATTATCGGCATGTCATTGTCATACATTGAAATTCGCTGACACTGGAACTTCAAGGTGCACGTAATAAGACATAGAATGAAAAGGTTTTGAATGACCTCAGAGTCTGCATGAATTTTGACTAATTTTGAGTGGGGCGTATTTGACATGACATTGTGTCAAGCAGAAATTGGATGTCAANGGTTTTGAATGACCTCAGAGTCTGCATGAATTTTGACTAATTTTGAGTGGGGCGTATTTGACATGACATTGTGTCAAGCAGAAATTGGATGTCAATGGCATAGTTGATGCAATTACACGGCAAACGAGATGGCAAACGAGATGGCAAACGAGATGGTTTAAGTACTATGGATCCTGTCGCACTTCGGCAAATCACCATAAAGTGACATGACATTATCATGAACTTAAAATCAAGTGAGTACCATGAATTCCGTCGCACTTCAAGAAATATCGTAACAAGATTGAACTACGAATGTTGTGTTTAAATTAAATGCTACGAGCCGTCGCAATCTTAACTTTCGAAACGGTTTCCGCTATCATACATAAATGTAAAGCATCTACAAGCGCCCCCGCGTCCCACGAGAACCAAACCCGTACAAGGCGTTCGTTGACGACCCGAAAGCAAGGGTTTGTAGCTGTAGCTTCGTCGACACATGCGAGAACACCGAAATGTATTTCATCCTTACAAATTTGTCGACACCTGTCAAGGACTTACCGATGGCGTCACGCACACAACATGCCACTTGCTCTACCTCATGACACTTACTAAACTCATAAATTTCATCGCCAATCTCCAAATCGGACTGTCCGTTCTCGTACAAAAAATGTTGATTCCTCGTACTATGACCATTGATTCTAAGCTCGTTGCAAGCAACTAGCACTATAGCGTCTACCAATGTCCGCTTTTGGTTCGAACATGCCACACACAACACTCTACAAAAATCGAAACCGACCAAAGACATCCGTATGCAACAGTACAATATATTCTCTGACCGTATTCCGGTACCACACAGTGGATATTGTTCCCAAAACGGATTGTAGGATGCACAATCTAACAACTCTTGTATGAAGTCCATAGACCACACACGAGGTGACCTCGTAACGTTCTCCAGACGAAGGTAAAACCGCTTATTCCTTTCCTCTCCTAGTGCAGCTTGCAGGGACGGAAGCTGCCTAATGCCCACGGCATAATGAGGCACTTTGATTAGGCCACCCCACTCCAACGAGGAAGCAAACTTGTACTCCTTATGCCATGAACATTTTCTTGCAAGGATCGGTCTATCCCATTCTGCCTCGGTCCAGGCATCGAGAGGTTTGTCCAGAAAGGGCGCAACACTCATCCATGGGTCGTCTTCGAACTCCTTTGTCATTGACCCAATAATTTATGTATCTTCTCCAGAACCACGCAATCCACATGCATAAGGGCGAATGAGATACGAATAATCATGTCTCATTTTTTCTGTCGCACAGCCTACACAATATGTGACATGCGCACACGAGCGAAAACGAAATGTCGGTAAAGTAGAAACATCAACACATGATGAAGTTAACTTCAGAAATTGCTTAACCACCACCCAACCATCCGAAAAATATCAACCCTAAACTATGTACAAAATCTGCCACCTCTTCGTACAACAGATTCGTTGCAATTCACCAAGTTAAAAGAGAATATCGTCCGTTTCTAATTCCCGTCCGAACAGTCATTCCCTTCCGCACATGGACTTAGATCTCGAAGTGCAGCTTCAGCGTTCAGTCGAACGTTGGAAGGAATGACAANCTAATTCCCGTCCGAACAGTCATTCCCTTCCGCACATGGACTTAGATCTCGAAGTGCAGCTTCAGCGTTCAGTCGAACGTTGGAAGGAATGACAAGTCTAGTCGTGAATGACTTTGTACCTCTACCTGGCCTCTCCCAACCAAAAGCGATCGAGTCGGCATGTTGCCATTGTGTCTGGTCAATCTTCTTCCGTTTTTTTTCCCATGCATTATCGTACAATTCTTCGAGCGAGTTTGCTCTCCCGGTTGGCACCCAGTATTCCACGAGCACTTCATTACAATTAGGCAAATCCTTTTCACAAACCACCTGCGATTGTGCTCTTCCCACCCAAATAGGCACGCCTTTCGAAATATCGTCGTCGGAGGGGCGAAGGATAAGAAAAGTGCCGACATTGATTTGCTCGAGGGAGTCGAAACTGGTCTTCGGGCGATCTTTTCTACGTCCAACGAACAGGGGTTCCCTGTCGTCGATGTTGGCATTTCTAGGAGAAGATTGTTGATCGTTTTCGAGGGGACGCGGGCTTGGCCAAAAACCTTCTTGAGGTTGTGTGGACAACCCGTTCGCGATGATTTCGTCGTCGCGTTGATAACCTCGTCCCAGTACCACAAAACTCTTTCTCTCCGACTCACCTCATGTTCGTTGAAAGTGCACCATGTTGACCGCTTGCTCTCCAGGAACTCGCGGAATCGAATAACATCATGTTTGCCATTCAGATAATGTTTCCGAGGAACAAGTTTCGCGGGAGGCGGGTCAAATGGCCACGAAGGACCTGCATAGCTTCCATCGGGGTTCTGATTGAACCAATAAATCGGACCTTCCTCAGGCAGCTAGTTGTCATCATCGCAAAACTCCTTGTACAACATGCCCGGGTTATCTCCAACCATCAAAAATTTAAGCAAGTGTGGTTGGGAAATACCGCTAATGTCTGACGCAACGCATGGGTCTACTATACTTATAAAATCTGCAAATGTGTCGAGGAAAATATATTTGGGAGGCTTTTTGTGGGATTGCTCTATAAGCTCAAACAACTCGTCCATAGTATAAGCGTCTGTGTCTTTCAATTTCATCGAGAAGACACGGAAAGTAGCATCAACGTCCGTATGGGTATGTCCCACCAGCATGAAACCTATTTCCACCTCTTTGAAAACTTTGAACTTCACCAACGGTGCAGCCAGTGCACATACGTACTTGTTCTTGTTTTCCCGCCAACAATTATCTGCTTGAATGCGCAAAAAGGGTGGTAGTGACCCCCCAGTCGCTTGAATTTCGACGAGGGTTCGAGTGAGACAAGTAACGACTGTATTCGAATCATGTTTGAAATACGGAAACCACGTGTACACATAAATACTAGGGTCTCTACCGTGTGCAATGACACCGGTCAGAGTCGTTTTCATCATCGTCTCGGGCCTAAGGTCTTTCGAGTAGTTCACCTGACCAATATGGGGGATAGTCGTCTTCTTCTGATCCATGCCGTCAATGATGAGACATAAACGTTCGTTGGGACGGACCATCGATTCAATCTTCGCACGACTATAGTCCAATCTGTGCTGAACTTGCTGCCTTTGGTGAACTTTCATCTCCTCCCTAGCTCTTTCTCGATCTCGAGGAAAAGCAGCGTGTTGTATATGTTTTTTGAGTCCATGACAGATGGCACACTTCGTGAACGTGTTAGAGTGTGCGAGCGAAACATGATAATAGTGTTTTTGCCACACTTTATAGAAGTTGGACTCGGACACGACCTCGAGGCCGACGACGACAAAGTCTGATTTGATGGACTCATAAATAGATGTCTTCGTAAAAGCTGCAGGCAGTCGAAGCTTCGGTCTGTAAACCCCACCTTTGTGAGCCATCTCATCTGGCATGCTATCCGCATGACACTCGATGAAATTTTTCATGCTGGCAAGCATGACGACAGTTTTTTCAACCCATGCTTACAACATATGAAGCCATTTTTGAAGCGCTTCTTGTAACTATAAAACGTATTACGAGAGACACCAAGAACGTTGCAGTACGCCTTGACACACATCGAACGTTCCAACTCTACAGGACGGACTCGTTTGTGTCTGCCCTCACTCAATGTGAAATCTTTATGACTTTTCATCCACCACTCTGCTCGCTCTTTTGGACTCTTACTGTACAGTCCTTGTCTAACCTGTCGGACTTCCTCCGGCGACATGTTGTAACAACTGCGAGCCTTGCAACATGCCATGCCACGAACCATGAACAATTTTCTTTCCGACAGCATGTCTTTTGCTCTTTTGTATTGTTTTTTCCTCCTAGCGTTCGTGTTAGCCATGCTATATGGTCTTCTTTCCCCTGGCAGAGGCGCTGGCAAAATTTTGAGTATTGTCATGTTTTCTACATCACTTCTGCCAGACGATTCCGACGTATAGTGACTCTGAACAGGAATCGCATTCTGAGACCGGACTTGCGTTGGACTTGCCCGTGCCGTGGACAGTTCCTCCGAAGAATGGTTGGTGACAACCAACTTTGTAGTACTGGAGGTGGCGCGAATTGAAGGTGCACAGGAAGAGGACTGTTGTCCAGAGAGAAATCAGTGGCCACCAACTTCTCACTCTCGTCATAAGATGCTGCGAAAGAAGCAGGCATTGGCGCGCAACTGCTCTGCGCCGAAGTTGTCGGGTGCACCTCGTCAGCAATGTGGAAATCGATCCGGGAGGCAAACGGTTCTTCGCCTGCGGATGGTGTCGCCAAATCCGTAGGTAGTTGGATGCAACCTCCAAAGCTCTCCCGAAAAGCGAGACTTCGTTTTCTTGGGAAAACTCCAGTGGACTGTTGGAATGACGAACTGTCCGAAGAGCTGGTCGGGGCCAAGTCCAGGTGTAGTAGCTGGCAATGCAAGTCGATGGCCTGTTCAGTTTCCATAGCCCGGTTCATGCGGTCGTTCGCTGAGTTGCCCTTGGCACCGTCATGTAATCGTCGGTGTAGCGGATGCGATTCCCGTCATCGAAATCGATTATACTCTCCAGTGCGGATTGAACAGGTCATTCGAATTCGTCTCCACACCCTGCAAAACAACGGAGCAAACTGTAAGCACGAATACTAAAGAATAAAGTTCAAACTCCACCCCCCCTCCCACCCCCACCCTCCCCATACCCGATTCTTGGTGCAGCATCTGAACAGAGCGAGCTCGTCTGTAGGCGATTATAGTCCCGGCAACCGAATTGGCGCACTTGGAAGGCACAATTTGGCAGTCAGGTGGCAAGAACGATGAGACAAACCGCGATATGCGGAGTGTGTCGACATCCGAGTTTGGTAGAGACCGGAATCCTGTGAATGCAATAATTGCATGTGGCGAAGGGCACCCAAATTTTTCTTGCATCGACTCTGGCGTTACTAATTGCGCCGACAGGAAACGGAGACACCCTTCCCCCTTCTGCTTTTTATACTTGTATAGTTGGACGTTGAAGTCCATAGGAGCTGTCAAAGTCAAACCCCTTGACCTTTTTTAAGGCCTCCGTAGATGGAACTCAGCTGCCACAAAAGGCCTTGGCCCACCCACCCGTTACTCCCGCAGGTTGCTGGAGAGGGTAGGTCCCGTAACCGTCTTGGCGGTTGTCTAGCGTCGAGAGGTAAGTCCCTCAAGGCGCTTGTCAGCCGGCACTTGAGTGTCGAATGAGACCCTCGACGATGTCGAGGGCCACGCGAGTATGGAGAGCATATAACATGCCATCCCTTCGACTGCTTGCGAACTCATGCATGGGTAGTCGTTATGAGGAAGCCTGTGTCCGGCCTACAATTATAGATGTTTACCTCGCACTGCATGTAAGTGGTAGGTGACATTTGGTTATGGGTCCAACATCCCACGGGCCAGGCGTGAATCTTTGTTGTTTATTTATCGACCCATTTATTTCGTCGTTGATTGACGTACTTCCAGGAGGATGTGTCCTATTATGAGTAAGACGTGCACAAGGAGCGGTCCGACTGTCGCGGAATCCAGAAGTCCGCCGGGAGCGGAACTTGGGAGAAATCGAATCGACGGCGAACCGGTCATGAATCGGTCGCTGTGAACTGACTGTCGGCCAATCGTGATCAGGAATGCAAGGCAATAAGAGGTAGGAGGCTAGAGAAAACATGGCTTAATGACCCTTAGGCGACCCCCACAAACCCCTACTAACCGCACATCGATCAGGCTGTGTGCTGGAACTCTAAGCCTTTGCAGCCCGCGCGGCTTCGACACTGAAGCGCCTTCGCACGCGGACGACAATAACGATTGCCACTATCAGCAACCCCCATATACCCCAGTCACGGCAACACACACGGCGAGCTTGACTGCGCACCCATAGCTCTCCGACAACGAAAACATACGTGATGGACCAGGCTGTGGAAAGAGACGGTTAGCATCACCCGGAACTCGAAAGCTCGCCGTGATCCGAACTTGGCGGTTTCTTATGGCGCCGAGAATGTTTCCACGCTCTCCCGCAGTCAGAAGAAAGGCTAGTCGCGGGTGCAACACTTCACAAATCGTCGGAGCGCTGCCCCCAATCGACCCTGTCAACACCGATTCTCCCTATCGACAAAACGAGCCCGTGCAGTGTCAGAGTCACCCCGACAAACCCGGATCCGTGTAATTGACAAGGCGATCTCCGAAATTGGCGGTTGCAGTAGTGGCAAGGAACCGGTTCACGAAGTTGGCGATCGCAAAGTCCGCCAGGATCCGAACTTGGCGGTTGCAGGAGTGGCGAGGAACCGGTTTCAGCGTGGCACGTTGAAGATTTGGAGGGTCAACGAGTGCATACAAGGAACGGTATATGCGGGCGTATCGAATAAAGGCTCTGCCGCACTCGAATGTCCGCTGGACGAGATCACACACAGAAGAAAGGGCAGTGGTGGATGCAGTACTTTAGAAATTGGCGCTGCAGGACGCCCAATTGACCCCAGTTAACATCGATTTCCCGCATCTTGAAAGCAAGCTCGTCCGGTGTTTCAGTCACACCTACGATTTGAACAGCTCGTGGAACTCACACATCTCTGCGGCGTGGACAAGAAAAATGTAGCCGTGGCTGATTGACCCCCCATGCAACCCCTACAAACCCTGAGTGGCCAAGGCTACCCCCAATTCACGCGCTGGCGACGTCGACGTCTGACAGCGCGAACCGAAAAGCTCGCCGGAACACTAGCGTGCCAGCGACAAGTCTCCACGCATCGCGACGGTTAAACCCCCTGGAGGGCAACGAAGATCGACGGCAGACCGAGAACGGACCCGGCCTCTGCCACCGACGGCGAACCCCCTTAAACCCCTATAAGGGCAACTCACATGGCGTGTAATTTTGAGCACCCACAGTACTCTCGCGAGCACTTCTGCATACGAAAAGGTCTCTGACAATGCAAAGACATGCGAAAGGCAAGGCCGTTCAATAGTGTGCTTTGATATAGGCGGAACCTCAAAGTGCGCCAGGATCCGAACTTAGCGGTTGCAGGAGTGGCGAGGAACCGTTTTGGCGGTTGAATAGTGCGCTTAGATTAGGGCGGAACCTCAAAGTCCACCGGGATCCGACCTTGGCGGTTGCAGGAGTGGCGAGGAACCTTTTTTTCGGCGGCCCGTCGATGAGTGGAAGGGAGAGTCATAGGCTGCGCACAAGGAACAGTATGCGAGGGTGTATCAAATAAAGGCTCTGCCGCTCTCGAGTGTCCGTGGAACGAGAGCACACACTGAAGTAAGGGCAGTGGTGGATGCAGCACTTAACAGTCTGGTGCAGAAGGACCCCACAAATGACCCCTGTTAACACCGATTCTCCCCATCGTCCGATGTTGCACTCACAGCTACCAGTAGCACAGCTAGTGGAACTCGCACATCTCCGCGGTGGGGACAAAAAAAAACTGTAGCCTTTGCTGAAGACCCCCCTGCAACCCCTACAAACCCCTGTGCGTGTAGTCGCGACGGCGATCCCCAATTTGAGCGCTGGAAACGTCGACGTGTGACTGCGCGAAACGAAAAGCACGCCGAAACAGGAGCATGTCAGCGACAACACTCCATGCATCGCGACGGTTAAACCCTTTGGAGGGCAACGAAGATCGACGGCAGACTGAGAACGGAACCGGCCTCTGTCACTGGCGACAACCCCCATAAACCCCTAAAAGCGCTTTTCGCAAGCCCGCAGCACTCTCGCGAGCACTCCTGCACACCAAAAGGTTTCTGACAATCAGATGATATTCGACAGGCCAAGCCGTTGAAAAGTGTGGTTAGATTTAGGCGGAACCTCAAAGCCCGCCGTGATCCGAACGTGGCAGTTGCAGGTGTGGTGGGAAACCGTTGTCTGCGCCGCACGTCGGATCGTGGAGGGGAGGGTCAGCGGGTGCACACAAGGAACGGTGTGTGCGGGCGTATCATATAGAGGCTATACCGTCCTCGAGTGTCCGTGTAACGGGAGCACGGACAAAAGAAAGGGTCGTTTTTGATGTAGCGCTTTACGACTCGGCGCAGCAGGACCCCCAATTGACCGCTGTTAACACCGACTCTCCCCATCGCCACACAAGCATGTCGTACAGTGTTTCACTCACAGCAACCAGTACAACAGCTCGCGGAACTTGCACCTCTCAACGGCGTGGACACAAAAAATGCAGCCGTGGGAGAAAGACCCCCCTGCAACCCCTACAAAATCGGGTTCGTGAAGGCGACCCCCATTTCGCGCGCTGGAAATATCGACGTGTGACAACGTGAACCGAAAAGCACGCCGAAACACGAGCATGTAAGCGGGCGCACACAAGCTTGGACGGCAGACAGAGAACAGACCCGGCCTCTGCTACCGACGGAAACCCCCATAAACCCCCATAAACCCCTATAAGGGCAATCATGTAAGCGGGCACACACAAGCTTGGACGGTAGACAGAGAACGGACACGGCCTCTGCTATGGACGGCAACCCCCATAAACCCCTAGAAGGGCAATTCGCAAGGCGATTAATTTTGAATACCCTCAGTACTCTCGCGAGCGCTTCGGCATACCGAAAGGTCTCTGACAATGCAAACCAACGTGACAGGCCAGACCGTTGAATAGTGTGGTCAGATTCAGCCGGAAACTAAAATCCCGCCGGGATCCGAACTTGGCGTCAGTAGGAGTGGCGGGGAACCGGTTTCTGCGCTGCACGTCGCAAATTGGGAGGGAGGTCAGCGGCCGCACACGAGCTGTTGCTCAACCCCCTTTAAACCCTCATAAGGCAATTCTCAAGGCTGGCACTTTTGCGCACCGAACGGTATCCGGCAACCAAACACATGCGAAAGCACGGGGCGTTGGTAAGGGCGGTAAAATAAACGGCGAACGTCGAAGTCCGCTCGAATCCGAACTTGACAAAAAGACACTGTTTTGTTTTTGCTGTGGGCGCTGCTATTTTTTTGCATTTATGCGGCGACACCATGCCAAGGCCCGTCAGTTGGGACCCAGAAAAATGCAATGTAGCCAATACCCCCATAAGACCCCTACAAACCGTTGGAACAACGCACATTGGCAGGAAGCGTGTGATTTCAGCGATGCGGTCAGAACAGCGCACGTCGAAAGGAACACGAAAAGAATCACCTAAGCAGCTCGTGGCTTGGCAAGCGCCAAACCGCAAGTCTGCCGGGATCCGAACTTCGTGCTGCCGCCCTCAAGGCGCTGGCGGACGCCGTTGCAACAGGAAGCGCGAAACCAATAACCGCCAACCAAAAAACGGCAATGGTGGGTAGGAATACCTTGCGAAAAGGGAAGTCCGGATACGGGCGAATTACAACAATGAAGCGGTGTGTTCTCACGGGCCTTGTTCGTTGTTCAACGAGGTCATCGCCACGAAACACGCGGCGCACACAGCGAAGAAACACCGTGAACGCTTCAGCGAGCGGTGGCGTCGTGCTCCACGGTGTGCACGCAGCGTGTTCATTGTTTGCTCGGGAGCTCACAGTCCTGGCGTTGGTCGTACGCAATGCTCCATGGCATCGCTCACGACCAGCGCCAGGAGCGAGCGCTGATCATCCCCCGACTCTCGGATGGATGATGTGCACGTCATGTGTGCGCACATACGTGGCTTTGAGCGTGCACAATGCGGTGGCGCATCGTGCACGACCGACGCCAAGAGCGCGCGCTGATCATCCACGTGCTTTCGGATGGAGACGACACCAGCTCTCCCGGGATTAACGCCGTAGAGCGCGCGCTGATCATCCACGTGCTTTCGTGGAGAGCGGCACGTGGACGATCGACATCCTCCGCTCGATGGCCAAAGCGCGTTGGACAGGGTTGTTGATTATTCCTATTATTGCCGAAGTGAACATCATGTGGATGCCGAAGAAAAGCAACGTGAAGGAGTCACTCGTCTCGTAGATCGAGAGGAACGAACGATTGAGAAGGAAACAAAGAAACCTTGTGCCCCATTGCCAACCCCGGCGATCAACATGTGGTTGATCGCGACGAACGAACGAGTGAGAAGAAAAGAAAAGAAAGAAACCATGTGCCCCAATGCCAACCCCAACCACAGCAGGAATGAAGTGGACGATGGCGACGAAAAAACGACTGAGAAGAATAGTAAACACAAACATCATGTGCTCGAGTGTCATCGATAGCCGTTCCCAATACACATGCGACACGCGTCGCGCAACGGCGGCTGTCATGCGCCAGCAGCAATGTGCCCCAATGCCAGTGACGACAGTTGTCGTCAACGGCCTCGACGTGGGTAGGAAGAACACCGCTGTACCCTGAAGAGATGGCGCAACTCTTTGACGAGGGCGAAGCGTAGACGATGGCGACCACGTGTCGACGCGGAACGCGAAGACGGGGTGTCGAAACTCCGACAACTGGAGCGCACGAGCAGTCAAAAGGACGGTAATCACGCAACGGCGAGAGGAGACAAACGCTTTACCATGAAGGACGGGAGCAGCTCGTCGGCGAGGGCGAAGCGCAGCCAATGGCGGACACGCGCTGATTCAGAACGCAAGGACAGGGTGTCCTATCTCCGAAAGCTGGAGTAGATGAGCAGACGGGAGGACGAGACTAAGGTGGACATCTGGAAACACATGGCGCGACTGCGAGGCAGCGAAGGCGATGGCCGATGTCGCAGAGGTCACGCCGCGTTCGAATGCGCTCGTGGGCGGGAGATGCGAATGGGCTGCACCAAACCCAAGGTAGCTGTTCACTGGCATCCAAATCCCTCCTCTGACTGCCGTGGGACCGCACGGAAAGACCATCCCGCCGTGATTTTGGACGACGAACGTCGACCGTCCGATCTGCAAATCGGACGGCCAGACGGCGACTTCGCTGTTTAGGCTAGTGCAACCACCGCCGCCACCAACCCCCAAAAAAGAACCCCCCCCCCCCCCCCCTTTTCCTGTCACGCGGCTTGAAACCGCCCCCCCGACAATTCCATGACGTCCGCACCGGGCCCTTCTTTTCATGACGTCCGCACAGGGCCCTTTTTTTCATGACGTCCGCACAGGGCCCTTTTTTCATTACATTCGCACCGGCCCCCTCTCGCGTGGATTTCGACGTCGCACCACCGCACGATGCGTGAATCCGACGGTCGTGTGGCGACCCACGGACCGTTTGCGCGCAATGCCGAGCAGGATTATGCGTGGGGGCCTAAAATCCTCGCGCGTACAAATTCGAGCGGCGCCCGTGGGAATCAGGCCGTATTCTGAGCTTTTGCTGGGGTGATGCTGCCAGACGGACGTCTCACACTGGCATTGCCATCAACACCAGCGCCCCTTACAGGCGGAGCGCCATAGCTTGCAAGCAGCACGAGGCAAACCTCCGTCGCACCAACGCACCTCGTCCGCCTTTACCTTCCGCGTTGCGTTCCACGTCACCTTCCGCGTCGCACCACACTCGTTGTCGACCTTCCACGTGTCTGTCCACGCCATATTCCTCGCGGATCGCTTTATCGTCCACCTATCACGTCGACCTGCTCGAGTGGACATCCGCCTGTGCACGTCGACCTGCTTGCGTATTCGTCCATTGTCGACGGGTTCATCCGGTGAAATGGCACGTGTCCGTTTCGATTCGATCGCTCTTCACTCCGTGTGTCTGTGTGTGCGGATGTGTTTATGTAGACTGAACGAGTGTGTGCATTCTCATGTGCGCGTCTCCATGCGAAAGGTTTTTGTTCGTGGATGCATGACGTGGCATGTATGCAATGCGCGTGTGTCCTACAGGTGCGACCTGCTCCCCACTACCTGTATTGTGAACGAGTGTGTGCATTTGCAATGCGCGCATCTCCAGCGGAGTGCCCGTATGTACATGTGCTTAAGTGCGCGAGTGTGTCGTCCTTGCATAGATTCACTTTGCGCAGCTCATCAACCGTGCAGGCTGAAGATTCACTCCGATCCTTCTGAAGATTCACTCCGATCTGGGCGATGACTCATTTCGATCTGGCTGATGATTCATTTCGCTGATTGATTGCATGCGCGTTTGATCGCTTGCGCAGGTTGACAGAAATCCAAGGATGACACACTCGCGCACTTGGAAATATGGTGGTTTGAACGAGATCGGATGGATGCTGGGCTAAATGGTTTGGGCTGAAAAAAGGCGAGATCGGATAGATGTTGGGCTAAATGGTTTGGGTTGAATGAAGGGAAGACGGAATCGAGTAAGGAGAACGGAGCGCTAATGTATTTGTTTTTCTGCACTCGAACGTTCAGTCAATGAATGTCCACTTCGTCCCCAATCCCGCGCCTCCTCCGTCGTTGTTCAAACAATCAATCATTGTCCGATTGGAGCACCGGATCGTTCAATCAATCAATGTCCCGTCCTATTGCTGTTAACTTCATCTTAGGCGACTCATTCCCATCTCCCAAAGCGCGACAATGCAAGTCTGTGTTTGTGTGCAGGATGAGCGAAATCCGAACGAATCTGGTGGACATGGGAAATATTTAGGTGTGACGTTTGATCAATCGACACGATGATCAAAATCTAATGAATCCACGCGTGCAACATGATTGCTTTGGTTTATTGAGAGATTCCAATCGACACGATGAGCGAAATCGAATGAACCTACGCCTGGATAGTTCAATCCACGCGTGGAGCATGATTGAGAGATTTCCATTGATTGAATGGATAACGAAAACGAAAACGGAACTGTAACTCATTTTTTCTTTTTTCACTCCAATCATAGTTGTTCATCCAATCAATGAATGTCCGATCCGATTGCTGGATCGTTCAATCAATCAATCGGTTGGCTAAGAACGCGTCTCGGTTTTGCTTATCCTGCCATTCCAACGCTCCAAGAGAAGGGAAGGACTTGCCTTCGATGAAATGAACAGCAATCGACCGATTGCAGGTGATTGCAGCGCAGGGAAGTTATCCCAATCTCCTGAAATGTGGCAATGTCAGTCTGTGTTTATGTGCAGGATGAGCAAAATCGGAACGAGTTCTCAGCGAGCACATGACAATATGTTGGCAAGACGGCACGTCCATCGATACGATGAGCGAAATCGGAAGAATGGACTGCTGGTACATGGTTGATTTGATTGAGCGAATGATTTCCATCGATACGATTTGATTGATTGGAAGACGAAACGAACAATGAAGAACAAAGCGACACTGTCTTCTTCTTTTCTTTTCTGATCGTTCCATCAACGTATGTCCAATCCCCCCCCCTCTCCCGCTACACATCCGCCCTGCAGTCGATCAATCGTTGGGAACAGAATGGTGTACAATCGAAACGACAGTTTGGTGGCCAACGAGGGTTCGATCTGATCGCTGGTTGAACGAAGATCTTGCAGCGGCCGATTGATCCTCGTCGGCCATTGAACCTTTGTCGGCCATCGAACCTCGTCGGCCATCGAACCTCGTCGGCCATCGAACCTCGTCGGCCATCGAACCCTGATATGGATTTGATAAAAAAAAACACCACCCGACGAAGTCTGGATCCCGACGAACTTCCCATTCCCATTCCCCCTCTCATGAGCCACTCGATTTGCACAGCAACGCAAGCCTGTCCGGTACCGCATGCGCATCAAAGGACCGAAGGCGGTATGGAAAATACTCGAAGTTCGCAGGTATCCGAACTTCTTCTGACGATCGATAGCTAGACATGAGACTTTCAGAGCGTGAAAAGACCGACGACCGTTTGGAAACGCGTCAAGTTCGGGTGCGGGCGACTTGTGCTGTTGTCTTAATGAGCTGGAATGCGAAGTCCGCCGGAATCCGGACTTCAAGATACTGCGGGACAAGGAGCTCGACAGACCGTGTCTGGCTCTCTCACGCGCTCTCACGAAGTTATGGACGAGCCCTGTCTGCGGCTCGCCTGGTTGCCCTTGGATTTGAACAATAACCAAGTCCGCCCGTATCCGAACTTCGAGGGGCTCCGAAATTCAGCCATCGACCACGTTTGCCCGAATCGGAGCTTCGAACGTTGGCCGCGTAGAATACCGTGAAATCGCCTTCTCCTCGGGCCACCTTTGAGACTGTGGTCGTCCTTGTGTGCCATGATTCCAGAAAACACGCAGGGACGGTTATTGGCGCAAAAGTCAGGTGCGGATCCAGGTGCACTTCGCATTTTCGTATGATGCAGGTTCTTACTTTGGTGTTTCCGGCGGCCCGTTAATTGCATCAAGGACACAAGTTTGGATGCCGGCGGACTACCAATTATCGACCTTCTTCCAACGAGACTTCGGTTTTCCTCCTGGCAGTGAAATTCAGCAATCGCTTCGCATTCCTACAAACGTGTTGTGGCTGTGAGCTCTCTATCTCCCAGTCTCTCGCACCTTCTCAAAGTTCGGATCCCGCCGAACTTCGCTTTCCTACAAACACTTCGGTTTGACCGTTCTTCGCATTGCGACCGTGCATTTTCGACCCGCATCTGTCGATGTTTTTCTGAATTGGCTACGAATAATTTCAATGCACAGAATTCAACTTTCCGTAGCTTCATTTGTGGGGTGTTTACGAATCAGGATGTTAAACGTGTTTTAGACAGGTGTTGTAGACAGGTGTCGCCAACATCAGGTTTCCGCCTGTCATCCGCCCTGTCATTGGGTCCCCTGTCATTGGGCCGCATTCCCCTGTGCATGTGCAGTACTTGAAAGCGTGTAGAACCTCTTGAATATAAGGTTACCGACTACGATAAGGTGTGGCAAAAGGGAGTGGCCATTTGCCGACTCCGTTTACGACTGTGTACGTGGCCGTGTGTTTCGTATGATATGTGTCCGTGGTGTGTAGGGTGCATAATGGAAGGGAACTTCTCGACACCACGGATCATGCATTCGATATTCTCGACACCGGAGACCATGAGTCCCGAGATGCACATGCGCTTGGCAGAATCGTTTCCTCCATGTGCAAATTCCGTGAGGCACTTCAACGGCGTGACTTCGATCCATGGAGCCACCAGAGAGGACTTCGAAGAGGACCCGTGGATGGCCGTCGTCCCGTGCATGGACAGGCATCTTGACAGTTGGCACGATGTCAATTGGGCCGCGATGGAGAGTCGATGCCCTTGGACAAGCCAGTACAAGTTTGCCAACATGTTGGAGTTTGGAGGTCTCATCACGCTGCATGACGCTGTCCTCGGACACAAGCTCCTGAGCCGTATGCGCAGAACACTGAGTTGCATTAGCCGCCATTTTAGTCGCCTAGAGTGTCACTACGTCACGTCGTCGCCACGCACGTGGACAGGCTTGCGAAAACAAGAGTTGTTGGACTGCGCTCGTCACTGCTCGTTCCTGGAGCACTACCCGCTCCGTTGCCCTAGTCTTTCTCCACAAGCTGTGTCTTACTCTTGTGTGAGGTTGACTGTATTCTGAACCGATTTCGCCAACAAAAGTAGGAAACTTGTCGATGCGGTTGTGCTTGTGTCACGAAACGAGGTGGTAATTGAGGGTTCCAAATTCGTCGAAGCGCGCGGGCCAGTCTCTGTAGATGGGTGGCCGGACCTCTCGATAGCAGGGCAGGTCCAAAACTTTTCATTGTAGCATGAAGTGGAAGAGAAAGTGTCTGACATACGGGACTGTATTGGGAATTCCTTAGCCCGACTTGGAGTTTTCGTTCGGATGGAATACATGTCCGTCTTTTCGGAGAATGCGTCAGTCAAAGAACCGCAGATCCGTGTTTACGGATCACCAATGAATGCTATGTATGGCTTCGGGTCACGGCCTCGTCCCCGAGGGACCCCGAATGTAACCAGATCTGGACGGGTTGTCAGACCTCGTGCTCGAGGGAAAAGGAGCGAGAGGTGTGAGAGGCACTAGTTGATAGTAGAAACTATATGGCGCACGTGTGGTGCAAAGCCCCAGCTATCCGTCTCAACACGCTTCTGTCTATCCTCCGGCGCCCTGGCTTTCTTGACGCGCAGCTGATTACACTCAACACGAAAGTGCAGAGCCTTCATCACGCACATCGTGTCTCTCTCCAACACCAGCCCTATGTTTGGATCCCGACGAACTTCGCTTTTCCACAATGCCTTCGAACCGACTGTGTGTTTCTTTACTCCCCTTCGTCGGACCCCCACCTTCACCAGACCTTGTACGTGCGTGTGGACCTCCGTTGCATCTCGGGTTCCGGTAACCGCACAAGTGCGGATTCATATTGCTCTGTCGTTTTTTCTCGAGGCCTCATGCGACAACGACCCGGGTCCGCCCGTGCCCAGACGACTCGTTTCGTCCGCGCTCGGATGTGGGCGGACTTCGCCTTCTCAACCAGCCTGTCAACTAAGTGCAGCCTGTCTCTTTCGGTCGCCCCCTCCAGAAGTTCGGATCCCGGCGAACTTCGCATTTCGGGTGATGCGTGGGTGTGTCAAAGGCCGCTGTGTGGTTCGTCGAGTTGCGTGAGGAAGTGACTGCAGTCCAAGTAATTCACGGACCAGCATATGGATCCGTTCTTTGTCTACTCGCATTCTAAGTCCTCCCCCATCCGAGCTTCAAAGAAACTCGGTGCGTCACTGACCCGCACACACGTGTGCGGGAAGGCTTTCGTCCCGACGTGGTTGTCGCGCAACCGCCTTCAAGATGTGCCAAACAGTCGTTCGTTGCCGTCGCGAATGGCCAACTACACTCTTAGGGACCTTCTTGTTGGATCGAGGTCTGTTTCGAGCAGAGTTTCGCACTCCACAAACAGAACACCCCCCCCGGATCCCGCAGGTTATGAGTTGTTCAAGCATTCTTTCGGGATGCTCATTCGCAACTGTGGTCGGTTCGATGGACCTTCTTGTTTGATGTGGGTCTGTTTCGAGCGGAGTTTCGCGCCTCGCGAACGGAACTGCCCTCCAACACGTTTTTTCGCGTTATGGCATTTGCACACTGTCTGCCAGTCAGTTGATTCCCAATGATGCACAATCACCGTGCACAATTGCCAACCATTATGATGCTTGTAAGATAGGAAGTTCGCCGACATCCGAACTACGCGAACACGTCTTTCTCTATCGGAACTTCATGCACCATCTGCCTCGCATTCTGGTGGAACAAGGTCGGACCCTGTCACAATGCCCCATCAACATTTGCTGAAATCCGCCGGAATCCGGACATCGCTCATGATACATGTTCTCCTATGGTAGAGCGATCTTCTATAGTTACCACATGTCCCAGCAATCTCTCGGCCTGGAATATTCAAGTCGAGAAGAACAAAGGAGGTCCGCAATATGAGAAACGTGCGCAATCTTGACCTCTGATGGACGAAGTTCGCCGGAATCCGAACTTCTAACATATGCTATAAGGAGTTCTAAAGCTGCCCGTTTGCGTGCTAACTGTCAACAACCACCATTCCCCTATACGTTGTTCGCTCGCCGCCAGTGCACCTGCTTTTCCCTTTGCGGTGTTTTGCTTTTCTATTTGCCTGGCTTGTAGTCCGCCGGTATCCGTAAGTTCCCCATTTGCTCATTGTTGGCGGTGTTGTTTGCTTTCGAATGCATCCTCCGCTACGTCTGGTGCAGACACAATGCCTACTTCAAGGTCGATTGGTGCTTCGCCGAAGATGACGAGCCCATGAAACCTCCTTGCGGTCTTGTCATCTTCGTGGAAGATAGAAAAGGACGAAGCGTGCTCGGATCGGTCAAGGGATGGCAGGCATCGAAAAAACACGACAAGCAGTGCTACCTGATGCATGTTGTTTACAATTCGAAGGGCGACGTTCTGGCAGGTGCGAAAGGGGCGATTCTTTCGTGGGATCTGTTCCAGGGTTTGGTGGGGGGGCTTTAAAGACCCCTTTCTACACTGAAGTCGCGGAGGGAGGTCTTGTTTCGGCCAGGGAGTTTTTTTACGAGGTCGAGAAGAGCGACTTCGACCTCGACGATCCCTGCCAAGTTTCGAGAGACCTGGAAGTGTCGCTTCCTGTGCAAATGTGCTCCAGGTTCGTTTCTAGTGGGACTCCACCGAAGGCGAGGAAATGGGTTCCGATGGTTCAGTACAGCCCCAGCAGGGTGAGGAACGCGGTCGCTTCGATGACAGCGAGGAGGAAGAAGAGGAGGACACGCGAATTTCGCCGCATAGACTCAGGGATCACGGGACGCTGAGAATTCTGGGGGCTGAGAGAGGGGCAACGGTCATCGAGCAACCGTCGACGTCGGGTGCCGGTCAAGACTTGGGGTCGGAGGATAGGATAGTTGGCGTCGTTTCCAGCGGGAAGGGAGGGGAACAGCAGTCTACACAAAAGAGAAGGGGAGGTTTTGAGGGGGAGGCGTCGGTAGCTAAAAAGAAGCAGAAGACAAAGATCCCACAACAGTCAGGGGGGAAAAGGAAGGGAGTTGAGGGGCATGTCGACACATCGAGTCAAAAGCGCCCGGCCTTGGCTCAGAAGCCACCCAGTCGGCCCCTGTCCAGCCCAGAGGTGTCATCGACATTGACGCGGCATACTTCCTAGAATGGAAAAACGGCGTGCGAACAAAGCGGGAGTTCGCCATTAACCCGTCGCAAGTCATCGACATCGGCGAGTGGGAGGCGGCATACAACCAGCGTTCCTTGGATCCCGTGCAAATACAGGTCATTATTGACGCAATGACGACGGCCTACTCTCAGACCGAGAAGACTTACGAGCTGCCGACACTAAAGCTCGCGCCTCTCGGGCTGGCTAAACCGACGTCCGAGGTGCGGGCGGATCGTCCGAAGTCGGAGGACTGGAAGGACGAGCTGGCAGGGCAATACTACTACTATGCTGTGGCGGGCCAGCATAACGCGGCTGCGGCCAGGGCGTTGCTTGGCACCGATGTGGCGGTGAGGTACAACTTCGAGCGCTGGCCTTCACGAATGGTGTACTTCTCGGACGAGGACTTTGAGGGGTACTTTCTGGTCAGCGCCGAGGATAACAAGAAAGACCTGAAGGCCCCTCCGGGACAGCTGAAACTCTCCATGAGAGACATTCGGTGGTGTTGAAAGGAATTAGGTTACCCGAAAGCTGTTATGGGTAACCCCAGCGGGAAACAGGCGCAGGTGGAGGCATGGCGAAGATTTTGTGCGGAGGCGCTCCACAGGACGCCGTACAATCACTTGTGGACTCTCGACAATGACAAGACCGAACAAGGAATCAAGAAACAGAACGCTGCCTTTCGATCTTATTTCCCGCTCGCGATGGCAGGTAAAAGCGCATGGGAAACTGGGATGGAATTTTTCGAGAGATGGGAAACCGGCAGACTGCTGGCGCCAGAAGGAGCGAAGTGGATCGCGAAGAAGAAGAAGGTGCAGGGCCTCAAGCCAAGTGTGAGCCACATCGACAACGAGAAGGACGGGCGAAAGGTAGTCGTGTACAATGTCCCCGTCGAAGGGCCACAAAAGAAAGGCGAGAAGGAAAAAGAGTCAGGCGACTGGTTCCTCCAGGTCACCGAGCCGGATCTGCACTGTTGGAAGAGCATGGAGGCCCTTACCGACAATGAGAAATGCTGGTTGTTGAAGAAGGTTCTCAACTGCAAGATGGTCTGGGTGCACACAGGGTCCTCCGCGTTGGCGAAGCAAGGGAAGTTGGGGATGCACGAGGCAGTGCAACTGATGAAGTGCGATCGCATATTGGTGCGGTTGTGGAACTACTACCAGTTCAAGCATGAAAACCGGTCAGACAGTGACTGGACCAGTAAGTACCCCTTCCTGAAAAACGAGAGGCAATTTTGGCAAAGTTCGAAGGGCAGGGGCTGGATGCAGCGTTGTGGGCCGGGAGCAGGAAGCTTGTCAACGACTCCTCCTTGTTCAAGGACTGTCCGCCCTACATGGGTTGCGAGGACGAGAAGTCGATCAAGGGGGCAGAAAAGCTAGTCCAAAACAAGAAGTTGCCCATCGACTAGAAGAGCAAGGTCCTCTCCGTGTTGACCGCCAGCAGGTCGAAAAGCATGGAAGTCGCGCTGGCCGAATGGATGGTGCACATTCTGTGGAACGACTCAAAGGACGTCACATCTATTGCCCCGTTCGGCATCGACCCTCTGGATGCGCAGATGAAGGCCGTGGAGTTGGAGAGGGCGGTCGGAATCACGAAATGCAACACGTGCGTTCTCGACTTGTGCGAACCGGTGGACATCAAACAGTGGACAGCTAAAGTCTTCGAGAGTTTGAATGCCCTCCTGGAGCACTTGTTCCCCTCGCACTGGACAGTAGTCGCGTTTGCCCCGCGTGAGCACGACTACTACTTCATGACCAACCTGCACCATCTGTCCGTCGTGAAGGCAAGGGCCGGGAAGTGGGTGAGGAGGACGCAGCAGAAGAAAAGTTTCGGTGTCGGCCACAACTTGTACTCCTTGGACGAACGCATGTACATCCTTTTCAAAGGCGACGACTTGCGGGAGAACACATCTGTTGTCTACGACGCAAGGTTGGCGGCGGGTGATGCCGCCGATGTGGGGGCAAATCAGAAAGTGACTCCCACTGAGATATCCGAGATGTAGTTCGACGCTTGTGAATGGCCCGTCGTGATACATGGGCGTGATCCCGTGGTGTACAAGGGCCATGAGCGGAACCCCATGCAATTCGCCCATCTGCTGTAATTCCTTTGCAAAAAGGGGGAGGGCATCATGTTCCTCGGGAAAGCGCACGCACAAGTCGTGTGGGAGGTTTTGAAGGGTGGTCGCAATGTCATCTCGTTGGACGGGAATTCGGAGTGGTTGCAATTCACGTTGGATTTCCTGAAAACCGCGGTCAACTCGGAAGCATACCGCTGCGAGTTCATTACGAAGAGTGAGAAGTCGAGACGCGTTTGGGATCCTTCGACGGACATGTGGTTCAAGCTAAGTGCCCGGAAAAGGAACAGGATCTAAGAGTTCCTCTTCCTGGAAAAGCGGCCTGCGAGAAGCACCGACATCGAGTACATGCGCCGCAAGGAACACATGTTGGCGCTGCTAGACAACTATCACGGCGCCACGCGCCTGATTGCGAAGAACTTGCAGGACCGACTAGAGTTATTGTACTTTGTCGAATCCGAGCCGGTCCTGAGGCTCGAGAGTTACGGTGCCTTGATCGACGCCGACGAAGAGTCCCTCACCGGTGTTCTCTTCGACACCGGTGCACATGAGGAGGATAGCAACACCGAGGAAATTGACATCAACTACCGCCTTGCTCCGGTGCTCCCATCCCCGGCCTCCTCGTCGGCGAGTCCCTCAACAAACCAGCCCGCACAAGCGACGCCCGTGTGGAGGACCCTTAGTACGTTGTTGGCGAGATTGACACCTCGGCCTGCTGCGCCTCCTCCTCTGCGTCCAGGGTGTCAAGTCCCCCTGCAACATCCTTCTCGGAAGGATGAGAACATCCACTTCGAAGGGCACGACCACACGCGTTCGACGGAGGCAGACTGGGGTCATGACATGATTTGGCACCCAGGGACGATCTAGCCCGCAATTCGGAAGGGGGAGTGGGTCATGGCCATAGTCGACACTGACGGGGAATGGAAGCCGTCCGAGCGCCTGGCCAAGTCCGACTACTTGGATATCGCGAGGAGTGTTGTGCTGGACAAAGTGACGTCAGAGAACAGCAACTTGCAGCCCGCCGACCCGGCCATCATTGCCACTGCTGATCGCTTGTTTCGGAAACTTCACGACAAGCAGTGGTTGGAACTCTCTGACTATTGGTACGACCTCGAGACGAGCCCTTCGAAGAAAAAGGTGAACTGGAAAGTACCCCCGTTGACAGGGACCCAGGGTAGTGTGGGAGGAGGACCTCTGAGCCCCCCCGGGGCCGGAGGGGGGGGAGGCAGTGGCCACGAGGAAGGAGGTGGCGGAGGCAGTGGCCATACGAAATCAGGGGAAGCGCGCCGGCATCATCGCCTGCCCCTGGCGGTCAGGGCAGGATCGCGCACAGCGGCGTGGGGGAAGGGGGGGTGAACGTCACACACTCCCCAACAGCAGGGAGCAGCAAGTCGGGGAAGTTCGCCCGCATCCGAACTTCGCAGACGGAGGACCCAGTGCCTGTGGAGGCAGCGAAGTCGGCCGGCATCCGCACTTCGACGACTCAGGAGCAGGCGGCCCTTCCCTCGTGGACTGCTTTCGGCTCCTCCGGTGAAGTAGGGCGGGGCTCATGTGCAGGGGATTCTGTCTCCGCCGTGAAGGGCAAGTCGGCGGGCATCCCTACCTGGGCGGACGACGTTCAGGCGAGTGTACCGGTCCAGTGGAGCTCTACAGGAGCACAGGCGTCGGAGATAGGCGCCACCCTGGCTGTGCGGGAGGCGACGCCGCCGGCCCTTGGACAAGGCCGATCTGCGGAGTCACAGAGAGAGATTGCTGGTGCAGCGCCGTCCGCCTTCCTTGCGACGAAGTCCGCCGGTATCCGTACTTCGTCGGTGACGTGCCTGCAGTCGGAGGAGGCAAGGACGGAGGAAGGTGCTACGTCTATTTGTACAGACAACCGCTCCTTGGGATCCGCCTTGATGCGGCTGCAAGGAGCCGAGTGGCGTGAGACTGGCGGGGGGGAAGAATGGGTGGAAGTCGAGGGCGGCGAAGAAGGGGGAGAATGGGAGGAGGGGGGAGAAGGAGACGAAGGGCGAGAGAAGGAGTTGATTACATTGCGCGACGGGGAAGACGGTGAAGAAGGAGGACTCAGTATTACAGACGAGGAAAGGGTGGATATCGGAGACGAGGATGTCTGTGGGGAGACATTATGATTCGTTCGGTCTAGTGTACGCCAGACCAGGTGAAGGTGATATCGACGACGACGCGACGGCGATGGAGATGGAGACGCAGGTGGTTAGTGGCCTTTCCGTGGACCACGAAGAATATGACGCCCACCACCTGGCCACGGCGGTGCATCCCCCTGACGGGTGCGACGAGGCTATCATGACAGTGAGCCCGGCGAAAACGACTCGCCGTCTTAGCGTCAACGAGGTCATCGGTAGCATACTGGGCGACGAGCAAGTTCAAACACTTTCGCCCACCCCGTCAAAAGATGATGCCCTTGTTAGCAACGAAACTTTCGCGGTCGAGGACCAGGCGCTCATCCAGCCGTGCTTTCCGGTACCCTCGTCACCGCTCACAGGAGGAAGGGTGGGGGGTGCTGGGGGCCGCCAACACGTCACGTCCCCAAAAAAGTGCAGGGTAGGCACTCCGGCCTTGGCTGTCCTCGCCTTACCAGCGCCCACGTCGCCGACGAAGGAGCGGAAAGAAAAACAAGCTGGTAAGCATTGACGATCGTTGCGATGTCAGCACTCCCGCGTTTCGGGATTGTCGACGCTATCTATCAACCCCCTTGTCAGTTTATGCCCCACGTTAGATGGACAAAATTCCGCTTCACTTGTCAGCGAGGACCAATTGGCCTCTTGTTCTTTAACACACCGTCATGCTTTATTCTGTGACTGCTCATCCGCTGCTCATTCCGCTTCACAAGTCCTCTATCGCCGTCTCGACTTTCTATCTCTGGCCGACACCTGTAGTGCGGATACCGGCGGACTACAAGATAGACCGTCTGATAAACGTATTTCGCAGCGACGAGCTTGTGTGCATTCGCATATAAAACGACGAGCGCAGTCCAGCCCGAGAACCCTGCACATGACGACGAAAGACCACATCACGCCAAACAAGAGGAATGTTTACAAATGCCGAAGTTTGGATTCCGGCGGACTTGCAGCTACAACCAGCAGGTCAGGTCGCAGAACTAGGTTTGGTCCTGACACTAGAACTGCGGAAACCGCCGGATTAACGGTAATACGGAAGGTCTGTTCTGAAGTTCGCCGGCATCCAAACTACAAGTGCCGGCGCGAGGTGGAGCACACGCCGTTGGTCGGTGTTTGCGAACTGGGGCTGCAAGTCCGCTGTAATCCGCACATCGGCAAATGTCGACTTTCCACCTCGCGCCGATACTTCTAGTGCGGATACCGGCGGACTAGAAAACATACCCTTCGAAGTTCCGGTTTCCTCCGGTCACCGCAGTTCCAGTGTCAGGACCAACCCCGACTGGTCGATGTCTGCTAGTTGTAGCTGCAAGTCCGCCGAAATCCGAACTTCAGCATTGGTAGGCATTCCTCTTCTTTGGCCTGATGTGGTCTTCGTCGTCATGTGTTGGGGTCTCGGGCTCGACAACGCTCGTCGTTTTATGTCTGAATGCACGCATGCTTGTTGCTGCAAAATACGAGTTCGCTAGTTGGAGAAGTCCATCATCTTGTGGGCTACATTATCTTTCACATTATCATTTTCGTCGAACTCCTCCTGGGAATCATATATTCATTTCGGGTTTTATCTTAACTATGTTTTACAGGGGTCCGGTCGTCTCGAAAAAGGAGTTTCTCGAAATATCCAGCACGTGTATTGCAGAAACTTCCGAGATTCACGACAAGAAACAAGAATATGTTAAAGGCATCAGGGGTTGATGTCGAGATTGGAGAGAAGGAGCATGCCTTAGCCATTGACGAATGTCTTTCCCTTCTACCTGCGGAGAAGGGGATATATCCACGATCTGTGACTAGGGGTTAGGCCATGTATGAAAAATACTTAGCGACGAGTCGTGTGGTGAACGACAACCTTTAGAACTTCCTTTCTCACTTCCCCGCGTGTGCGTTGGTCGATGATGTGCAGCTCGGGCCACAGCACCTGCAGCCTGGGAGGGGCATTTCGCTACGGCAATTGTGCCTCAAGTCTCGCGAGTTATGGATGATGTTTCTCGCAGCGTGGTGCCTCCTCATCATGTCCTCTCTTCCTTTGCGGATGATAAATTTAGAATCACGGCGAAAGATATGCTCACCGTTTTGCAAGCCAATGGCAAGATCAACGATGAGGTGGTGAATTTCTACATGGCCCTTTTCGGGTCGACGACATCCGCGACACGTGCACGGCCATCAGGCCTTCGAATCTTCAGCTTCAATTCTTTCTTCTTCAGTATGCTGCAACTTCGAGGACACACTGGGGTGGAGAGGTGGGCTAAAATTGTAGATCTGCTTCAGTTCGATATGATCTTCGTTCCGGTGCACAAACATAACGATCACTGGATCTTCCTTTCCGTTAATTTGAGAGACAATGTCTTTGAAATTTTTGACTTTTTTCCTCGCGTTAAAGCCGATTCCAGTTTCTACCTTAGTGTTTTCGAGATGATTGTACAGTATTTAGAACGTCATACCTCACATAGCCGGTCGGATAGGAGTTGGAAGACTATGGTCAGAAAAATTGTTGTGAAAGGAGTTCCAAGGCAAGTGGATGGAGCTAGTTGCGGAGTGTTCATGTTGACATTTGCAACGCGGTTGCAACGTGCTGATCGACCCCCTTTCAAATTCTCGAATAAAGATTTGTCTGTTATTAGACGACAACTGGCAACATGTCTCTTGGAATCACGTTGTTTTTGACAGTTTTCATTGACTTGTACAGAATTCTTTAAATGTGTGTCATTCTTGGGCGATTCTATCTGGTAACATAAGACATTATTCAATTGTCTTTCTGAGTTCAACATTGTTTTTTTCATTGGGTCTGTTTCTCGTTGTCTTTGGGATGCTCGCTTTTGGTGTGGCAGTGGTACTAGTTTCGTGCAGTTCAACATTGTTTTCTTGTAGTTGGATGACTTTCTCATGTGTGGACTTCGTCACCTGAGTCGCTTGTCGTGCAGTGGAACAACTCGTGTTGCGCTCTATGATTTCTATTGCAAGTGAAACGCACAGGGCACCGACATCGAAAGTTCGGATATCGGCGGACTACAGCCTCTTCGCCCCCCCGAAGAGGCTGTACTCCGCCGGCATCCGAACTTTCGATGTCGGTGCCTTATGCGATTCACTTCCTCTGTATGTTGTGTGTGGAAAGTAAGGCGTGAAATTGGATTGTTGCCCCTTGCTTGTCACGACGGTTTGCAATTTTGCTATTTGAAGGCATCTGTGTTCTCGCGTGTCTTCTAGCCCTTAAATGACGTTCTCTTAGTCTTTTTTCGTGCAGTGGAACAACTCGTGTTGGGCTCTATGATTATTATTGCATGTACGACAACCTACATAAGACTCTTGTCGGGGGTGGCGGCAAAGAGGCTGTAGTCCGCCGATATCCGAAATTTCAATGTCGGTGCCTTGTGCCATTCAATTTCTCGGTACGTTGTGTGTAGAAAGTAAGGCGTTAAATTGGATTGTTGCCCCTTGCTTCTCACGTCGAGGTGGGCGAAGAGGCTGTGCTCCGCCTATATTCGAACTGTCGATGTCTGTGCCTTGTGCGATTCACATTCTGTGCATGTTGTATGTTGAAAGTAAGGCATGAAATTGGGTTGCTGCCCCTTGCCTGTCACGTCACATTCTGTGCATGTTGTATGTGGAAATGAAGGCATGAAATTGGGTTGCTGCCCCTTGCCTGTCACGTCGGTTTCCAAATTTGCTATTCGAAGGCATGATCGATTAGATTATGTTTCTATGATGGCACAGGAACATGCTTCTTAGTCTCTTTTGGTGCCGTGGAACAACTCGTGTTGCGCTCTATGATGTGTATTCCATGTACAACAACTTGCATAAGATCGTTGTCGGCGGGGCAAATAGGCTGTAGTCCGCCGATATCCGAACTTTCGATGTCGGTGCCTTCTGCGATTCCATTTCTGTGTATGTTGTGTGTCGAAAGTAAGGCGTGAAATTGGATTGCTGCCCCTTGCTTGTCACGTCGGTTTGCAAGTTTCTTATTTGAAGGCGTTTGTGTTCTCGCATGTCTTTTCGAATTGCTTGCCAATGACGGTGCTCATTCATTTTCACCTGCGCTCGTCTTGTTCTGCTTTTGCACTGCTCTTAGAATTAGTCCACTTGTGGAAATTTTTTATTTGGGTGCATGACAGTTTTAGACACAGTCGCGGGCGTGAGATTCATCTTGCATTTCCACGTGTCATCCGTGGTGCTGCTTGCGTTTCCGCGTGTCGTGAGTCGCCCCTGCGCCATCACGTAATGGCCTCGCTGGGAGCAACTTTATGGGGGCACTGGTTTCTCTGAATTCACCGCAGTGGTCGCCTGCTGTCCAACTGTCTGTTCCGCCCCACTGCTCGGGTGCACCCATAACTTTTTCCTGTTGGTTGTTCCGCTGCGAGCGCGCGCCTGGCCTATATAGGCACGGGCGTGAGTTTACGCTACATCATTCACAAGCCATGTGTGAACGTAAGGTTGGGGGTTTAAATCCCTTTTTCCGCTCGTATCACCGTAACGCGGCGCACTATGTGGCACCCATAAGACCAGTGCCCGACATGAAGTCGGCCTGGATTAGGGTAGCCGGCTCGGATGCGGGCCGGCGCACTGTGTGGCACCCGTAAGAGCAGCACGCTACTCTTATGGGGGATTGGGGGAAGGCTTAATCCCGGAGAAGTAAGCGCGGTAGTTCCGTTCTGCCCTTCCTAAAATCTGCCTACCGGAACTTTCGACGTTCCAACATTCAAACACAACATGTGATTATCCATTTGTGGGGGTCGCAGGTTGTGCTGCTCAAGGCACCTTGCTCATCACAATCAGAAATAAGTATGGATCTCAGCACACTTATCAAACTTCTCCGACAAGTATACAATCAAGGCGCCTTGCTCATCACAATCGAAAATAAGACTTAGTATGGATCTCAGCACACTTATCAAACTTCTCCGATAAGGACACAATCAAGGCGCCTTGCTCATCGGAATTATACATAAGTATGGATCTTGACACACTTCCGCATATCAGGCACACCTTGCTCATTATAAACAAGTATGGATCTCAGCACACTTCCGCATATGGGGCGAGTGGATGGGTGAGTGGATGCGTATGCCTAGGTTGCTTAGGCTGCAGCTGAAACTGAATTCGTTCGAAAGAGGACACAATATAATGTCCTATTTTAACAAATAATAATAATTTTAAAAATAGTACTACTTATGAAAGTATCCTCGAGCGTCCCCAGGTCCCATTAGAACCAAACCCGTACAAGGCATTCATTGACGACCCAAAAGCAAGGATTTGTGGCTCTCCCTTCGTCGCCATGTTCGAGAACATAAAAATGTATTTCATCCTTACAAACCAACCAACACCTGTCAAGGACTTACCAATGACGTCACGCACACAACATGCCGCTTGCTCTACCTCATGCCACTTATCAACCTCATCAATTTGGCCGACAATCACTAAATCAGACTGTTCGTTCTCGTAGAGAATGCGAGGAGTGTCTAGACTGTCACCATTGATTCTCGACTCATTGCGAAAAGCAAGCTCTACATCGTCTACCAAAGTTCGCTTTTCGTTCGAACATGTCATGCACAACACTTTGCAGAAATCGAAATCGGTCAAAGACAACCGTACGCTACAGTATGACACATCCGGCGATCGCGTTTCGACACCACGCAACAGATATCGTTCCAGAAACAGATTGTCGGTCGTGTAGTCCAACAACTTTTGTTTCAAGTTTGCGGATCACACACGAGGTGACCTTGTGTCGTTCTGAAGGCGAAGGCAACACCGCTTATTTTCTTCTTGTTCGAGCGTGACGCGCAGGGACGGAAGTTGCTTGACACTGATGACATAATGAGGTACTTTGATAAGCCTCCCGTACTCTATCACGAAAACAAACTTCTAGTCCTTATCCCATGAACATTTCCTTGTCAGGATCGATCTATCTCATTCTGCCTCAGACCAGGCATCGAGAGGTTTGTCCAAGAAGAGGACGACACTCATCAATGCGTCGTTTTCAAACTCCGTTCTCATCAGTCCAGTAATTTTTGTATCGTCTCCCACACGAGACAAGCCACATGCGCAAGCGCGAATAAGATATGAATAAATATGGTAATCGGCCATTACTTCTTTCACCCTCCCTACACAAGACGTGACACGCAAAACAAAAACGAAAATGAATTGTTGAAAACGTAGAACATACGCCTCAATGATGAACTATACTTCCGAAATTGTTTAACCATCACCCAAGTTAACCCAACCGTCTTAAAAAAGTCAACCTTAGATCATAAACAAATTCGGCCACGTTGTCCTACCGCAGAAATGATTGTTTAAAAAAATATGCTCATTTTCAGACTCCGTCTTTCTATAATGGACAAACTCTGCTACGATGTCCTGCCATAACGAACCCTGCCCGAACAATGTTTTTTCGAAAACGTATTTGCTTATTTATTTGGCGGACTGATAAAGCCTATGATGTGCACTCGTAGTTTTTATCTCCTGCATGAACACTCCCTTCAATAGATAGACTCAAATCTCGAAGTGCAGTTTCGACATTCAATCAAACATTGGAAGGAATGACAAGTCTAGTTGTGAACGGGTTTGTACCTCTGCTTGGTCTCTGCCTACCAGAAGCGATCGAATCGCCATGCTGCCATTGTATCCTATCATTAATCTTCCATCTTTTTTCTCATGCGTTTTCATAAGCTCTTCCAGTCGATACCCAACATTCTACTAACAATTCATTATAATGTGCCAATTTTTTTTTTCACGAACCATTCGAGAAAGTGTTTTGCCCACCTAGATAGGCTCACATTTGAAAAGATCGTCATTAAAAGGGCGAAGAATAATAAAAATGTCGATGTCAACATTCATGAGGGGGTCGAAAGTGGTCTTCGGAAGATCGTTTTTGCGTCCAACAAACAGGGGTCCCTTGTCGTCGATGTTGACATTGCTATAAGATGGTTGTTGATCGCTTTCGAGCAGTTGTGGTCTTGGCAAAAAACTTTATTGAGGTTATGTGGACTTCCCGTTCACGATGATCTCGTCGCCATGTTTGATAACCTCGTCCTAGTAAAACAAAGCTCTTTCTCTGCTACTCATTTCATGTTCGTTGTTAGTGCCCCACAACGACCGCTTGCTCTCCATCGACTCGTAGAATCGAATAATACAATTTTTTTTATTATAATAATCATTTCAGGGAACAAGCTGCATAGAAGGTGGGTGAAATGACCACGAAGGACTGGGTTCTGATTCAACCAATAAATCGGGGTTCTGATTCAACCAATAAATTTGATCTTCCTCGGGCAACCTGTTGTCGTCATCGCAAATGTACAGCATGCTCAGATTATCTCCAACCATCAAAAATTTAAGCAAGTGAGATTTCAAAATACCTGTAATGTCTGACGCAAGGACTGGGCCTACAATACTTAACCAATTTACCAGTGTATCGAGGAAAATAGACTTGGGAGACTTTTTGTGCGATTGTTTGTCGAGCTCATAGAACTCGTTCATAGTATAAGCGTCTATATTTTTCAATTTCTTCAAGAAGACGCCGAAAGTAGTGTCAACGTCTGTATGGGTATGTCCCACCATCATGAAACTTGTTTCTTCCACTTAGAAAATATTGAACTTAACCAAGAGTAAAGCTAGCGCACATATGTACTTGTTCTTGTTTTTCCCCCAATAATTTTTTGCTTCAATGCGCAAAAACAGTTGTATTGGTTTCCTGCTCGCCTGAATTTCAACGATGGTTCTCATAAGACAAGTAGTGATTGTGTGCGAATCGTGTTTGAAATACGGAAAACACGTTTAGAGATATATAACAGGGTCTTTACTGTGTGCAATGACACCTGTTAGATTCGTCTTCATCATCATTTTGTGACTAAGTGTTTTCGAGTACTAGGTTGTCTGGCCAATACGGGGGATAGTCGTCTTCTTCTTATTCATGCCGTCAATGATGAGACACAAATACTCGTTCAGGCGGACCATCGAATCAATCTTCGCTCGACTATAGTCTAATATGTGTTCAACTTGCCGCCTTAGGTAAACTTCCATCTCCTCCCAAATGAGCAATGCATTGTATACGTTATTTCAATTCATGACAGACGACACACTTCGTAAAGGTGTTTGAGTGTGTCACTAAAACATAATAAAAGTGTTTCTGCCACATTTTATAAATGTCGGTCTCTGAGACGACTTTAAGGCCATTAGCCACAAAGTTTAATTTGATGGACTTATAAATTGATCTTTTGGTAAAAGCAGATGACAGTCAAAGTTTCGGTCTCTAAATCCCACCTTGATGAACCACCTCATGTGGCATGCTATCCGCATGGTAGTCGATAAATGTTTTCATGCTGACAAGCATGCCGACGATATTTTTTTTCGGTTGGTGTCAACCCGTCAGCCCATGCTCGCGACCGACAAAGCCATTGTCGAAGCGCTTCTTGTAGCTATAAAACGTTTTACGAAAGACACCGAGAACATTGCAGTACGCCTTGACGCACATCGAATGTTCCAACTCGACAGGATGAACAAGTTTTTGTCCACCCTAATTCAGCATGAAATCTTTAAGACTTTTCATGTTATACGGTCGTCTTTCCCCTGGAAGAGGTGTTAGCCGAATTTATAGTATTGCCAATTTCTTTGCATCGCATCTGCCAGACATATCTAACGTTGACTGACTTTGAACAGGAATCGCATCATGAGATCGAACTTGTGTTGGACTCACTCGTGTCGTTGAGAGTTCCTCCGAAGAAAAGTCAGTGGCTACCAATTTCATGCCACAATAGCTAGCTTGTCGTAACGACGTACAAGAAAAGGATTGTTGTCAAGATGAATAGTTAGTGCCCACCAACTTCTCATCCTCGTCATTACAGGTCATGAAAGAAGCAATCATCGGCATGTGACCGACGTCCGCCGAAGTTGCGGCGTGTACCTCGTCAGAAAAGTGAACAACACTTCGGGAGGCAGATGGTTGTTGTCCTGCGGACGGTGTCGCTCCACCCCAGGCAAATAGATGCAACCCCCAGAACTCTCACAAAAAGTGAGACTTCGTTTTTTGGGAAATGCAGTATAAGACTCTTGGAAAAGCGGATTGTTGGAAGAGCTAATTGGGGCCATCTGCAGGATGTCTAGATGGGAATGCACGTCGATGACTTGTTCAGTTTCCATAGCCTGGTTCAAGCGTCCGTTCCTGGAACCCTCCTTTGCGCCCTTTTGTAGCCCTCGGTTTCATGGAACTCTCCTTTGTGCCCTCTTCAGGCGCCCGTTCCTGGAACCCCCCTTCTGTCCGTTAGAAAAATTGGACTTCGATAACAAGCAGAGAAGAGTCAATTCGAGAAATCGTCCACACATGCAAAACAGTTGAGCAAACTGTCAGTACGAATTGGTTCTTGAAATAGTGCATGCAACAATTGACCTCTCCTCCATGCAGTGAAAATTTCCAAGTGGAACGGGATCCAAACTTGCGAGAATAAGGAATCCCCCAACAACAGAGCTGCGAGACGGTTTGGTGAATACTTCTCAGAATTTCGGATTCCGTTCAACTTCAAGTTTTCTCACAGTAAGACTATGTGCAGTAGAAATATAAAGAACATGACTCTTGGACCCAACAGCACCCCCCCTAAACCCCCGATGCGACATTTCGACAAGGCCAGCCCGTGTGCTGGCGATGCGAACCTTTGCAGCCGAGTTACTGAAAGAGGAAGGCGCAAATTTGTAAGCGGGTGCTATGAATGATCTGACAAACCGCAATCCACGAAGTGTGCCGAGATCCAAACTTGTCAGAGATCGAAATTCCTCGACTGCATTTACTTCACTAACAGAAGGTCATCTAAACCTTTCTTGCCTCGGCTCCCAGGACAAAAATTTTGTGTTGCAGTAGTCGACAATGGCAGACCACGAGCTCAGTGTGCAGAAATACCGTACTGGGGATAAGGGGGGGTTGTTGCGAGGTCCAACAAGCCTCTCTATCCCGTTTCGTTTGTCGAACATTATCGAAAAAGCAGCCGCGTACAGTGCAAATGCAAACGTGGTAATAGTAGTGAACGCTGCAAAGTCCGAGGAGGCGTAAACCCAAGATGTGACGAATCCACTCCCTTAAATTTCCCTGTGGACCGATCTCGTGAGAGACGTTTTTCTCGTGACTGCAATGATTAAACTGTCGTACATGCAATTTTTCTCTGCAACACTAGACGCGGATGAACTTAGAAGAACATCCGCTTTTGGCCCCCTCATCAACCCCGCATAAAACCATGATGTGAATTGTCAACAAGGCGTTCATGCTCATGCGTTCGTAATGCTAAATTCTGCACTCTAAATGTCGAAATGGGAACGCGCAGATTCGCAGGCGAGTGGAAATAATGATATGAAAGTGCGCAATCTTAAAAGTGTGTCGGGATCCGAACTAGCCAGAGACAGGATTTCCTTGACTACAATGATTTTCAATCTTTAGTAATTTGATTACATAATATTTCCACTCTATTGGACACATTAGGAAGTGCAGGTGCACATAATGCAAGCGCAAATGTTTGCGAAGTGTGGGTCGCACAATCTTGCAGACGGCATGGACGAGAGATCTTACGACGCTCGACCCTCACAGTGTGGAGGGGTCCCCATGAGTCAGAGACGAGATTCCCACTACAACATTGATTGACTGCCAAACTCTCCTAGACCTCTCGCGAACCCATGCGTCAGAGACGGTATTCCCACTACAACATTGATTGAATGCAATCCTATGTTCCAGACAAACAAGACATGTCTCCTAGACCTCTCGCGAACCCCCCTAAGCCCTCGATGAGGTTGTTCAATCATGTTTTTCAGTCCGCTGGCAATGGTAGCTTGTACAGATTGTATATGGGAAAAGACAGACGCAAATTTGCTGACACGCATATTGACTGATTTGACAGAGCTCGATCCCCGAAGTCCGCCGGGATCCGAACTTGTCAGAAAAGGGGTTCCACCAACCACAATAACGAGTCATCGTAGAAGTGTCCAATGCCAAACGAGGATGATTTGTTGTGTTGAGCACTCGCGACAATCAAATAATAGTGCGTCTGACGGTCGACCTTTCTTGCGTGCAGAATAAATTTTCAAGTTCGACGGGATCTGAACTTGCGGGATTAGGGAATCCCCTAACAACGAAGTTGCGGCGCTCTCGGTCGAATCCGTCTTCATGGAAGTCCGCATGTCGTCAAACTTTATATTTTTTTCACTATGAGACTATTTGTGGCAGAAGTGCAAAGAACATCCGTCTTGGACCTAACAGCGACCCCCATAAACCCTCGATGGAGACATTGGAGTAACATTAGAGGTTACTTACGAGATGGGCATACAAGATATGACCATAATATTCCCTAGACTCATAAGAGACATTGGAGGTTACTTGCACGATGAATATACAAGGTATAACCATAATATTTGCTAGAAGTTTGCAGAATATTGATTTGAATATCTGCGCGAGTGTCTGGAAAAAATCCCTGGTCATCTTGAAGCATTCCGATGAAGTCGATCCAACGTGTAGGTCTGTCATCTCGAACTATCAAAAGTAGCTCCGCTCCTCTGATTAAACTGACGTCATCTGTATCGTGAATAATAAGATACCCGACCATTGTGAGGTCTTGTCTTTCACTATCCATCATGCATTGATAAGCTCAAAACGTCGACGCTCCTTATGCTCAATCTCCGTTATAGAAAAGACTACTCGCCTGAAGCGTCGAAATATGTTATCAGGCGGTTGACGATAATGGTGAACATAATCAAAAGGATCACATTGTTTGTTATAACGCAAGAGCATTGCATAGAAAAATCATTTCACCTCCACAGTATGTTCAGCGTACGGACCTCATTCATCACTATGTCGAACCAGCACATATGTCACTCTATTGATTTTTCAAGGATCAAAACCAAATCAAATGATATTTCTTGTAGAATCAGTACAAAATAGGCATCTTCTCGAAAAACGCCTCAAACTTCCTTGTCAAATCGTGGTCGATCCCTTATTGGAAATGCAATAGATGCATCATAAATTAATCGGTCCATTTGCTCCATGCTGATCCCATCTTCTCCCGGGTTCAACATCTGAGCAGTCGATTCCTCCCGTTGTCAAGCGCATCCGTTTCCTCTTTTTTTTCAAAAGGCGAAAACCCTCTCTACCATGTCACACAAGAGTTAGACAAAACAAAAAATTGAGACAACTCGAGGACGTATGAAACAACGTCTTGCACCGCTGAGGCATACGAGGTTGCGTCGTCTCTTCGTCGCTCTAGCCAGGTGCGCCAATTGTACTTTTTGCGGTCATGTACGACAAGATAGTTTCTCGAGGGGTACAACTTTTCTTCCTAAGGGGATGTAGCCACCCTTAGGGGCGTATCTCTACCGAGCTACTAACTCACGTGTGAAAGCTTTTAATGCAATTGCAGAGGTACGTTAGCCAATTGCGTTTGTTCGTTCCGTTCATGTATAGAAAATGCTTGATTAAACTCGAGGTGGACCCAAACGTCGTTTGTCCCTCAGGACGTTGATGTCCTAAGTATGAAGCTGGCGTCGGTCGACAAGGAGGATCTCAACCAAACATGAAACTCATAACTGAATTCTGGTCCCTTGGACACATAGTCAAAAGAAAGTCATTACGACCATAAATAAAAATATCAGAAGAAATCAAACGTAGTCGATTGAAAATAATATACAATATGAAATCATAATTGAAAGAAATTGACATCGTCATTTGATATATCCAATAACACAAAATCAAATAAAACCCGATCATCCCTGGTCGAACTCGATACTAAAAAAAAGAATTGTATTGAACTGCTAAAGAAAAGTTGACTTTAACAATAATATTCGATGCAGCGATAAAGAAGTGGACTGCCTTGGTTTTGACTTGATGAGACGCGCCGCCAAAGTCATTCATTCTTCCTAATATCGACTTAAGATTGAACGTTTATACCCGTCTCCATATATCTTAGTCTTCTTGAATTACAAGTTGCTTGGCGGATGATTCCTTATCACGTGCATTACTTGAAGTGTTGCATGTCTTTCCGTCTAGGAAGTGGATCGGGTTATTCCTCCTCCTCGGTCGAGCACAAAGCTCGGATTTCATAAGGCGGGCCGTCTCCACCGAATCAACATGTTTCCCCCCATACAGCGGTAAATTTTAGTTGTTCTCATTTCTTTTTAAGCTCAAGGTAACTTCGACGAAAAATAGGTGATTAAAGAACGAGAATCGTTTGCAAAGTTATACAAAGATGCGGTCAATTCGAGATAGAACGGGTAATCCTTTGAAACAGACAAGTAAGTCGATTTGATTTTGCCGTCTTTGTTTGAATCAAAATCCTTTTACGATGCTCATAAAATTACACATTTTTAAATCAACATGTTTTTCTGTCCAGCATGCGGGTACTGGAAGAAAGAAAATAATCCTTTTCACCAGCCCTAAGTAGGCACAACCAAACAACCACAAGTGTAGAGAATCCAGCAACCCATACTCCCGTATAATCACATTTTTCACATGCATGATCACACACGCTTTACTCAACCTTTTCTTTTGAACATTCAAAACAAACCGGGTCAGCAAAGTCTCGGTTCACACGATTGTGAAAGAATATGAGTCAATCAACCGACTTTGAATGAAAGAGTGTCGAACGCACGCTGACCCACTAAAGACAACCAAGAAAAATATACACGTTGCCAAAGAAAAACCTGCAGCCCCGAGGTAAAACTCGCACGTCCCGCACGCAGTAGTCCGAAGTACGAAAACGAGGAATCAAACATGTCCCAAAAAAAATGTCGGAGACAAAATAAGTCCCAACTCATGCCGAAAGGTCCCGGGTGGTCCCGCACTATTCCTTCGAGCACCTGATGACGTCGCCCACCAAAATAATTTCCACCATTCCCTACAAAAACATTAGGCAACCAGTTGACTTTGTCAGTACTGCCACAAGTGATTAACGACGTACTGAAATTTCAGAATGAAAGGCTCTGAACTTTGTTAGCGGAGGTCTGAAATCGTTGAAATAGTCTGTCAAATCTGTTTCATACGTGTTTTGTACTTCATTTTTGTATACTTACGATTTTGCACTTACGATTGGTTTTGTCAACCGTGTATAACTTGTGTTATGGACGGTTGACATCTGTCAAAGTTGTGTGGATGATCAATCAATCTGAAATCGTTGAAATAGCCTGAAGACATTTCATGCTATTTTAGGAGTTTCAAGTGGTCTGAAGGTCTTTTTTTTTTTTTTTTTTTTTTTGCCTGTTTTTTGTTGGTTCAACGTTGTTGTGTGCCGCTTCAGATCATTTCAGGAGTTTCGGGTGGGGAAATATGAAACCTCTGAAATTTTTTGAAGTGGCTGAAGCTTTTGAAAGCGATTTTAGATCCTTTGGGGGCATCAGAAACCGCTTTTAGATTTTCTCCCACTTCAAGTCATTTCAGGAGTTTCGGATATGGAGACTTTAAACCTTTTAAATGACCTGAAGTTGTCGAAGCTTCTGAAAGCGGTTTCACGTCCTCCCATCTAAATGTTTGGGTAGAGGAACCTAAAATCGCTTTCATAATCTTCAGCCACTTCATGTTATTTCAAGAGTTTCGGGTGGGGAGGCTTGAAACCTCTTAAATGACCTAAAGTGGTTGAACTTTCTAAAAGTAGTTTTAGATCCCCCTATCCAAATGCTTGGATGGGGGGACCTAAAACCGCTTTCAGAAGTATCGGTCAATTCAGGTCATCTAAGAGGTTTTAGGTGGGGACCTAAAACCTCTGAAATGACCTGAAGTGGCTGAAGCTTCTGAAGGCGGTTTCAGGTCCCCTCATTCAAGTATCCAACACCCGTATGAAGCGGGTGAAAATGACCTGAAAATACAGGTTGTTGTTAACCTTCTCTTAGTACTGCATATCTGACCCACGCGTTCCACTGGTCCCGTTGGTTTCATTTGACCAAAGTCAAGGGTCCCACCTTCACTGACACGTGAAAAAAAAATAAAATGGTGTGTTGTTTCTACTTCGATAAACCCAACCGATACCTCAATCAACGCTCGTCGTACCGCCGTAGTACCCCCTCTACAATATATCTCTTCACTTACGTTGACGTCGAGCTTCTAAACGTGCCAACAATTTCTCTCCCAACTAGTATCGCCTGACAAGCTTCAATTTTGGCAGCATAATGCTGCTAAAATCGGTACCGTTGACGCCGAAACATTTCGGCAGCATGTCCCTACAAAAGTTCAAAAACGGTTTGCCAAAGGTCCGCCTGCCAGTACCACCGCTAGTGAAGTCCTGACACCCCACTGTTTGCCGCTGAAAATTTTGGAGAGCACTTTCCCACATAAGTAGGAAAATAACCTGTGAAAGGTCCACCCACCAGTACCAGCGCCAGTGAAGTCCTGACATCTCGCTGTTGCTACTGAAAAAGTTCGTTAGCACTTCCCCACAAAAAATGGAAAAATAGTCTGTCAATACTCTGCCCGCCGGAACCACTGCCAGTGAAGTCTTGACACCCAATTGTTTGCCACTGAAACATTTCGGAAACACTTCCCCACCGTGACAAAAGTGAGACGGTTTGTGCCAGAGGTGGCACCTTTTGAAGATAAGTGTCATCGCGAGAATGAACTAAAACAAATAAAATAAACAAAAGAAGAAAAAAAAACTAAATCTAACTACACGCGTCAGACCTGTACCTTTATCAGGTTCGTGTTGTTGAATACAACAGCCACCTCCTTTGCTTTTCTCTGCACTCCCTTGAAATCGAGGAAGGCAATTGTCTGGTTTGGAGAGGTAGGAAAACAACTCGTGAAAACTCAGGAGTTCAAATCCTGACAGACTCAAAGCAAGGTGCAAAAGGTATCCCGACTTTGGCGATTTTTAAATAAAAACGCGCCTAAAAAAGAATATGAAAACATTTACGCTCGTGGCGTAGGTGCCTTACTACCGGAAAAAAATAATCAAGGCCGACAAAAATTATTTACGCCATTAAAACAATATCAGCGCAAACTGCAAAATAAAGGTTTCAACATAGGATTCGTGAAAACCAAAAAAAAAAAATTGTTAGGTTTGCACGATTTTTTAAAAAGATTCTAATAGTACATTTTTCAGGCTTCCTACATAAACAACATTCCATGTGAAGTAAATTAACCGCAAAAAATAATTAGAAAAATACTTTTTCAAAACCACAAGAAGTGATGAGGAGAGAAGCAAGTCTTTTAACAAAAAATCACTATCTTGCAAAGAATCGAATATCCCAATTTTTTTATTTATTTTAAAAAATTAAATTTATAGTTTTATAAGGTATGAAGCACGATGAACCTATTATGGGGTTTCCCAAATACGCATATATATTCTCTTATTCACGAATGCATTCTCTTGGATATGTTCCCTCATACATGGACGAATATATTGTTTTTTATTATTTTTTATTCAAATAGTTTTTCAATTTTAATTTTAAATTGTGGTTGGCTAAGAATTTGAAGATGTCCCCCACACAATAGTTCTTTGAATTTTTCTTTAACATAACATATACTTTTTGACAAGGATTTTACAGTAAACTTAAAAATGAATTACATCGATTTTTAGTTCTATAAACTGGTTTTCGCAGAACTTGGTTTTTACCAAACTGTTGAAAAGGAATTATAGTTCTATAAATAGGTATTCACTGAAACTGGTTTTTTTAACGTCTTTCGAGTTCACCTTTCAGTCCTTCGAGATTGTCTTTTGAGTTCGCCTTGCAGTCCTTGGAGATTGTCTTGTAACACAGAATTCGGGAAAACCTAAATAAAAAAATTGTTAGGTTTGCACGAAATTTTTTAAAGATTCGGATAATATTTTTTTCAGGCCTCTTACATTTTATGCGACGTAAATTAACCATAAAAAAGGAATAGAAAACTACTTTTTCAAAACCACTAGAAGTGATGAGGAGAGAAAAACGTTTTTTAATAAAAAATCAGTACCTTGCAAAGCGTCGTTAATTCAGAAACTAAAATATCACAATATTTTGTTTAACTAAAAAAAACATATTTATAGTTCTGTAAGGTATGTAGCACGACGAACGTTTTCGGGGGTTTCCCAAACATGCACACATGCTCTCCTATTCACGAATACATTCGTTTGGATATGTTCTCTCATACATGGACGAATTTCATTTTTTAATTTTAAATCATCGTTCGCTAGGAATTTGAAGATGTCTCCCTGGCAAAAGTTGTTTTAATTCTTTTTTTACACAACATATATTTTTTGACAAGGTTTCTACAGTTAACTTAAAAATTGAGTTATATTAATTTATAGTTTTATAAACTTGATTTCGCAGAATCTGGTGTTTTTTAAATATTTTTTTAGTTTTTTAATTTTAAATCATCGTTGGCTAGGAATTTGAAGATGTCTCTTGGGCAAAAATTGTTTTAATTCTTATTTTACATAACATATATTTTTTGACAAGGGTCTTACAGTTAACTTAAAAATAAAGTTATATTAATTTATAGTTCTATAAACTCGATTTCTCAGAATCTGTTTTTTACCAAACTGCTGAAAACGACTTATGGTTTTATAAATGAGTACTCACTGACGCTGTTTTTTTTTACATCTTTCAGATTCGCCTTGTAGTCGTTAAAGATTGTCTTGTTTGAGCTATGTTTTTTATCAATCTGCTAAGAACGACTTATAGTTCTATACCATGCTCTTTCCTGGAAATGATTTTCTTGCGCATTTTGAGAAGCGCTAGACTTTTTGTCCGTTTCTTTGGCTTCTTTCTTGGGAAACAGTTAAAAACGCTCTCTTTTATGTGTCAAAAATAACAATTTGAATTTTACTTTTTCATTCTATAAAAAATGTTAGGTTTTGTGGTTTTGTTAGGTTTTCGCGAATTCAGTTTTCACAGTTGTTCATGAGCTTCGCGCGTGTGCCCTTTGCTCAGCAGAGAAACATCGGCGAGACACTCTTCTTAAAGAAACAACAATTATGAAGATTTATTTCAAAGTGATTCAGGTCATTTTCCAAAGATTTCTCCCTTAGGCATTTCTAAGACCTCGGTTTCAAAGTAGCAATTTCTAGTACTTTTTGGTTCATTCTTGTAGGTTAGAAATTGTGTCACCATTCGCCTTTTTCTCTCGTCTTTGTGCGTCACAGTTTATAAAACTATAAACGGAATGAAGAATTCCGAAGCTGAGATGATTTTTTACATTCCAATTTATAGGATTATAAATACGCAAATGTCAAGATGTCAAACCTCGGTACAAGAGCGCACATTTCCGGAGTGCTTCTTTGTTTTTTTTTTTCTCGCATGTTTGTGCGTCACGATTTATAGAACTATAAGCCGAATGCAGAATTCTGAAGCTGACATGATTTTTTGCTTTCCAATTTAAAGGACTATAAATACGCAAATATCAAAATGTCTGACCTCGGTACATGGGCGCACATTTTCGGAGTGTTTCTTTCTTTTCTTTTTTTCTAGTGTATCTTTGCCACTTGCTTTATAGAACTACAAACGAAATTCGGGATGCCTGAACTGCATCTGTTTTCTGCTTCTTTAATGAAAGGATTTGAAAGGTGCATATGCATTCGTACAACGCAATACATTTTGGAGTGATCGTTATCCTGCCTGGGTTTTCTTAACTTTCCTCTGAGTCTGTAAGTGGTATCTAATGTTATGGAATGAATTGTCATATTTGTGCGGTTTCGGTAGAGCAAAGAATTCATTTCTCAACTACAAGCGGTTTTGGGGATCACTTGTTGACATGCTTTTGTATGTGATAAAAATAAGGCTTCGTGGACAAGATTTTGTCTCACTAATCACCTTCTCCTAACAGGAGCCTTGATTTGGTATGTTTTCCATCACTAGGTGCAGCATACAACGTGTAAAAGTAGCACCAGCGGAGTGAAAATAAGTGGAAAAATTTTGGTTTTCTCCGGTCTATAAAGATTGTTTGGTTTTCTACGTTTGTTTGGTTTTCATGAATACTCTGTTTTGTTTCGTTTTTACCAAAGTACTAAAAACGACTTTTAGTTTTATAACATGTTTTTTTATTGGAAAAAAAATTCTTGCACATTTTGAGAATCACTAGACTTTTGCCAATTTTTTTGCCTCCTTTCTCGAAAAACAGTTAAAAACGCTCTCTTTTATGTGTCAAAAATAAGAGTTTGGCTTTTACTTTTTCATTCTATAAAAAATGTTAGGTTTTGTGGTTTTGTTAGGTTTTCACGAATTCAATGTTTTTCTCAAAATCTGATCCGTTTTCTCGTTTTTTTTTCCCTTCCCCCCTTAACAACGGGGAGGCAGCTGGCCAATCGGGAGGACTAGGCCCTTCTCTCTCCCATCCTCCCATTTCTTTTTTTCTGTCTCAACCTTCTCAAACCCCCCTCTCCCACACGCACACGATGTGAGCCACGAGATTTAAGATCCCGTTGCTATAAATATTTGTGCCAAATGGAGGTGGGAGCCCATTGTGCTCCCACACAGCCAAAGTGGTTGTTCCAACCACGAGGCAGACAAATGGAGGTGGGAGCCCACCGTGCTTTTACACAACCAAAGCGGCTGTTTCAACCACGCGGAGGTCGCCTTTTGTTTTTCTCTTGCTCGTGATCGTGCCGCCCAATTTTTTTTTTTGGCCACCCGCTCGACTCAAGAATTTTAATTTCCACCTCAAGACAACCCCGCCCACGAAAAATAGTTTTTGAAATTTCAGCCCCACGCCTAATCCGCCTGCCGCTCTTAAAAAGAAACTATTCTTCTTTTTTTTTTCATTGAATTGAAATGAAAAATATCTATATATCACTCTATTAAATATAGATATCACTCTATTATTGTTTTTATTAGTAATATGTATGTACTGAAGGTTCTCACCCGGACGCACCCGCATCCATAAAAACATCATTACCCGCCTGCACCCAGCCCCACGCCCGGTGCCGATGCAGCCCTGCACATAACGACTCCACCAGTGTCGCCACCTCTCTACCTTGCACCGCTTGCCAGCGTCACTCCGTCATGGTGTCGCGCAGCAGCAAGGCCAGGTAAGTTGGGAGCGAGCTTTAGATTTCGCCAAGATTGCTAACCACGGGCGAAGGGCATAAAAGGACAAATCTAGTCGCCTACTATGCTATAACCACACCCTCCTTTCTTTAAATAAAAGATGGGCGATGGGCTGGACTACTAGAGCATGCTTTTTTTTTTCTTGGGCCAGATGTAACAAGCGACCCCTCGCGACTCTACCAGGCCCGCTTTTTTCGTTTCTCTAAACCTCGTGCCTGTGCACTGCACACGTGGACCCAAGGCCTTGTTCAATTTTTTTTTTTGCTTGGGAGAGGGGGGGGGGGATTTTTTTGGGTGGTCCAGAGTTTATGGGTCAAGTGACCCAGACCAACACTTCACCCACCTGTCACCCCCCGGACGGGTGAGCGAGAGCAAATATTGAACCATCCATGACCCAGAAATGCCCACTAGCTACACATGCCCGTCAACCACCCAAGGAAGCAAAGGTAGACCCAACCGCAACCCAATCACCTTATGGGTCGGGTGGGGCAGGTAGGAGCGGCTGTGGGCACCCGGTGCCCACTTCTGCAACCATGAGGCAGGCAAATGGAGGTGGGAGCGCATTGTGCTCCCACACAGCCAAGGTGACTGTTCCAACCACGAGGCAGGTAGTCTGGATTTTTTTTTTTTTTTCGAGAGGGGTGTTTTTTTTTTTTTTTGGGGGGGGGGGGGGGGGGGGGTATGGTTTTTGGGGGGGGGGGTGTCTGGTTTTTTTTTTTTTTTTTTTTTTTTTTTGTTGCTCCGTTTGTTGGTTTGAGCCAATGGCACTCACCTCACACTGCACCCTCATGGCACACCCTTGAAATGTCGAAACCCAGACCAGAGTTCGATTCCTTCGGGAATGAAACTCGAGCAAGATAAAAATTTGAACCTTTACTCGGTTTATGCGTATCATCCTTGCACAAGGACCATATAAATCCGCGCGGCAGATTTCTCCCGCATGATTTTAACGATCACGTGGTCAAAATTGGTCGCGCCGAATAGCTCAAAACCCATGGGCTGCTCCTATAAAAAAAGCTAGCATCAGTAGGGCGCCATCGAGTACGATGGTAGCATCAGCTGGGCGAGAAGTCAATGCGGTAATGTACTGGGCTAGCTCTTATTTACGGGAGCAATACCCGCAACTCTCCTATTTGAAGAGCTGCAGCGAAGTAGGCCGCCCGATCCCTGACGTAGGCAGGCCTTGCCTGTTGGCCCTATCCTCGTTGGCTCGCAATGTAACCATGACTTGTACGATCAGCCCACCAGGTAGGCCACGACATCGACTTCCCGACCCCTGGTACAGAGTCAACCCTGCGGGCGCAAGAACCTAGGAGAATATATTTTCTATTTTCCCTAGGCCGCAACTCCATATCTGACGCGGTCATTCCTTTTAACCTACGTAGACCCTGATTCGTGCGACTTAGCAGCCGCGCGTCATCATTTTAGGTAAGATAGGTCAGGTTTTAGCATTCCCACGACCGTGTGCTTCCGTGACCCTATAAGGGACTACGTCTGAGTGGTCATAGTGTCGATTACCGCCATTATTCTCATACGTCATAAACGTCTAGACTAAGGTTCAAAAAGAAGTTTCAGTCTCTTGGTCTTAGGCTAGTCTGTTTTATCTTCTGGCAAACATCAGTCTCATCAAGTCCATCAACTCAATAAAAAAGTCGGATAACGCCTGAGATTGAAAAACCGGATGAGATATCCTTATAAAAGTCGGATAGCGTCCGACATTGAAAAAGTCATGTTTTTTGCTCTGACAGCCTTCTCGGGCATGTCTCGCAGGAGTTGAACAAAACAAAAATACTGAGAACTTGAGGACGACGAGAAATAACTCCGTGAACCGCTGAGGCGTATGAGGTTGCGCCGTCCCTTTGCAACTCTAATCAGGTGCGCCAACTGTACTTCTCGTGGTCCCCTATGACGAGATAGGTTCCTGCGGGGCACAACTTTTGTTGCCTAAGGGGTCGTCACCACCCTTACCGGTGTATCCCTACTCTGTTATTGATCCATGTACGAAAGGTTTTAAATGCAATTGCGGAGGTAGGTCGATCGAGGGTGTTTGCTCATTTCGCTACAGTATAGGAAACGCTTAGTTAAACGCAAGATGGACCTGAATGTCGTTCGTCCCTCAGTGCGTTGATCTCCTAAGTACGAAGTGAGCGCCAATCGACTAGGAAACCAAGGGTGAAACCCAATCCTCAATCCTACTCTCTTGGGCGCACAGTCCAAAGAAAGTTATAACAACCATAAATAATTACAACAAAAGGAATCAAACTTAGTCAAAAGGAATAAATATCCAAATTGAATTTGCAATGATAACTGGAAAAAATTCGCATCATCATTTGATATATCCAATAATACAAAATCAAAATAAAACCCGACCATCCCGAGTGAAACTCAATACTAAAAAAACATTGTAGTGAATTGGAAACAAAAAGTTAACTTTAACAATAATCTTCGATGCAGCGACAAAGTAGTGGGCTACCATAGTTTTGACTTGATGATACACAACGCCAACGTCATTCATTCCTAGTACTGCCGACTTAAGATTGGACATGCATACCCATCTCCATACATCTTAGTCTTCATTAATGACAGACAACTTTGTGGATGAGTCATAATCAAGTGCATTACTTGAAGTGTTGCACATCTGTCCCTCTAGGAAGTGGTCTTGGGTACACCTCCTCTCCTCAACACAAAACTACATCTTAGTCTTCTTGAATGACAGACAACTTTGCGGATGATTCTTGATCGGCTGCATTACTTGAAGTGTTGCACATCTCTCCCTCTAGGAAGTGGTCGTGGGTACACCTCCTCTCTTGAGCACAAAGCTCGGATCTGAAGTCGGGCCGTCTTCACCGAATCGACATGTACCCCCCGGTAAAATGATCCACTCTAGGTTGATAAAAGGATCTGCTCCTTAAGCAACGAGCCCCGACCCAGATGCTTCCTATAGAGAAAACGTGTTCACTGCAAGTAGATTCTAGTTTTTCTCATTTTTTTAAAGCTCAAAGTAACTTAGACGAAAGAGAGTCAGAGGTCCTTAAAAAACGAGAATCATTCGGACAGGTATAGGAAGATGCGGTCATTCAGAAAAAAACGGGCTATACTATGGAAAAAACTAAGTCGATTTGATTTTCCCTTCTTTATTTGAATCAAAATTCTTTTATGATGCTCACAAATTAAACCTTTTCAAACGAACTTGTCTTTGAGACCAACATTAAATAAAGAAGATAATTTTTTTTACCAGCCCTAAGTAGGCACAACCAAATTCCTTTGCAAACAATCTTCTACCTACCTGCACACTGAAAAATAAAACAACAAGTCCAGAAGATCCAGCAACCCACACTCCCGTCAGATCTCACTTTTCACATGCACTACCACACACACTTTACTCAACCTTTTCTTTTGAACCTTCAAAACAAACAGGGTCAAGTAAAGTGTGGGTTCACGCGGTTGTAAAAGAATCTAAGTCAATCAACCGACCTTGAGTGAAATGGTTTCGAACGCACGCTGACTCACAAAAAAAAAACAAGAAAAATATACACGGCGCCGAAGGAAAACCCGCAGCCCCGAGGTAAGTCCCGGGCCAGCCACTAATCCCAATCCCTTTCTGACTCGCACATCCCGCACGCGGCAGTTTCGAGTACAAAAACGGCGAGTCAAATATATCCAAAAAAAAATATCGCTCCCAAAACAAGTCCCAACTCGTCCCGAGTGGTCCCAAGTGGTCCTGCAGTATTCCTTCCAGCACCTGATGACGTTGCCCACCAAAATACCTTCCAATCGTCCTAAAAAAAAAAAACACACACCTAATTTCCTTCGTCGATACCTCATGTCTTACCCACGCATTCCACTGGTCCCATTGGTTTCACTTCACCAATACCCAAGGTCCCACCTTTGCTTACGTGTGAACAAAAAAAATGTTGTGTCGTTTTCACATCGATAACGCCTGCCTGTACCCCCATCAAGGCTCGCCGTACTGCGGTAGTAGCCCCTCTTCAATATATCTCCCCGCTGACGTTGACGTCGAGCCACCTGACGTGCCCACACTTTCTCTCTCATTTAGTATCGCCTGACTAGCTTCAATTTCGGCGGCATAACGCTCCTAAAAATCGATATCATTGACGTCGATAAACTTCGACAACACTTCCTCACAAAAGTGGGAAAATGGCTTGCCAAAGGTCTGTGTGCCGGTACCACTGCTAGTGAAGTCCTGACGATCCCGTTGTTTGCCGCTAAGAAATTTCGACAGCACTTCCACACAAAAGTGAGAAAATAGTCTGCCTATAGTCCCTTCGCTGGTACCACTGTCAATGAAGTCCTAACGCCCCGCTGCTTGCCATTGGAAGATTTCGGCAGCATTTCCCCACAAAAGTGGGAAAATAGTCTAACAAAGGTCTGCCGTAAATTTGGTAGAATTTTGGACCTGGGTAAAATCCACCTGGATAAAATTCAGGTCTAAAATGTACTCGCGCTACACCGCCTTGGTCCCACAGCGTCCCAAGTGTCGTCCCATTGGACCAGCACCGGCCAGAAGGAAGAGGACCAGAATGCTCCCTACCCTCGCTATGGATGTCATGCTCCTCCTCTTGCGGTCTTCTGAAGTCTTCTAGCCTCCTCCCACATTGCATTAGGCAGCTCCCCCAACAGCCTAGCAGCGCTCAAGTGTGTTTGCCACACTATACCAGCAAGTACTTATGTGTGTGGCAACTGGGAACAACCGAGTCCATGATCTGACCAATATCAAAGGCTAAATTTGGCCGCATGAGAGCCACAACCTTAGTGAGGGCAATTTCTTTAACCGCCCTATTTTTATTTTATTTTCTTTATCTCAGCTATCACGGTTGTTCACAAGATAGCTGAGACGATGAAATTTTCAAAATTGTTTTTCTTTTATTTTTCTATTGAGGGGTTAGAGAGATACATCCCCTTTCAGTTTGATGTATCTGACTTTTTTTTCCCAGTGGAGATACATCAAGAAAAAGGTTGTACTTAGCCTTTTCCTTTATGACCCTTCTATTTTCAGGTTCCCTCTAAGAACGGGAGTCTGACTTTTCACATGCATAATCACACACGCTTTACTTAACCTTGTTTTTTTAACATTCAAAACAAACATGATCAAGTAAAGTGTGGGTTTACACGGTTGTGAAAGAATCTGAGTCAATCAACCGACCTTGAGAGAAATGGTGTCAAACAAGTGCTGGCTCACTCAAGAAAGCCTAGAAAAACATACACGTCGCCGAAGGGAAACCCACATCCTCGAGGTAAGTCTCGAACCAGCAACTAGTCCCAATCCGTTTCTGACTCGCACGCCCCACACGCGACAGTCCCAAGTACGGAAACGGCGAGTCGAACATGTCCCAAAAAAAATGTCGGTCATAAAACAAGTCCCAACTCGTCCCAAGTGGTCCGAGGTGGTTCTACACTATTCCTTCCAGCACCTGATGTTGTCGCCCACCAAAATAACTTCTACCTGTCCTAAAAAAACAAAAAACACTAAGTTTACTTGGTCGGTGTCACCATCTCACCCACTCGTTCCACTGGTCCCACTGGTTTCACTTGACCAAAGGCTAGGGTCCCACCTTTGCCAACGTGTGAACAAAAAAGATGGCGTGCCGTTTCCCATTTCGATAATCCCGGTCAGTACCTCGATGAATGCTCGGCGTACTGCCTTAGTAGCCCCTCTTCAATATATCTCTTCACCGACCTTGACGTCGAACCTATGAATCCCCCGCGGCCGCGGTCGCCGCGGCCACGACCGAGGGCCGCAGTCGGGGCAGCGGGGCCACGATTATGACCGCAACGACTGCGGTCTTCGGCGGCCCGCCTCGGCCGAGGGGAGAGGGGGTAGGGGAAGGGGGTTCCGGATAGGGGTTCGGAAACCCCGACCCCACCCCCTTCAACAAAAAAAAGTTGAATAAAATTATTTTCGGGGGGGTGGTTTTTTGTGTGTGAAAAAGAAAAAAAAAAAAAATGATTTATTGATTGGTTGATTGATTGGTTGATTGGTTGGTTGGTTAGTTGGTTGGTTGGTTGATTGATTGATTGATTGATTATTTGATTGGTTGGTTGATTGGTTGGTTGGTTGGCTGGTTGGTTGGTTGCCTGATTGACTGGTTAGCTGGTTGGTTGGTTGGTTGGTTGGTTGGTTAGTTGGTTGGTTGGTTGGTTGGTTGGTTGGTTGATTGATTGATTGATTGATCGATTGATTGATTAATTAATCAATTGATTAATTGATTGGGAAGGGGTCCTACCTCCCCTCCCCCCAGCACACACACACACACAGACACACACACACACACGCGCGCGAGCTTACACAGATATAACACTTAAAATTAAAAAGAAAAGTTTTTTAAAATAATAATCATAATAAAATAATAAATAATAGTAATAATAAAAATAATAAGAAATTATAAATATTCAAAAAATAATAATAATAATGATAATAATAATAATAATGATAATAATAATAATAAATGATAAAATAATAAAATAATAATTAAAAAAATAACAGGAACAATAATATAACTATCACTAAAGATACTAATAGACAAATTTATACTAATATAGCCTTAAATGCGAGAATCAGGGTCCTCGGTAGGCCTATGGAGCCCTGTCTGCAGCCTTACCCACCCTAAGTGAAGGCGAGGTGCCTGCCCTGAGTGAAGGCGGGCTTGGCTTTTTGCAAAAGACCTTCAACTGTCAATTTCATATTTGGGGTTCAGGCAGTTGAGACGCGTCAGTTGGTTGAAAGAAACACAGGCCGAGCAGCAAGGACATTTCCACGGCCTACCGGGCCTTTCCAAAGAATGCAGGCCCTGACCGTGATACGCAGCCTCATACAGAGACAGTTCGGCGCCCAACCGAACGAGGCCAAGCAGCTCAGTAGCTGCTGCATCCAGGCAGCCTCCTGGGGCCTTCCAAAAACTTCTGGGCACAGGCCAAGGCAGCCAGGCTGCGTGAACAGGCCAACTCTTTCCATAAAGGAAAGAGCTCGGCCCTTGCTGCCTCACTCAGGCACTCGCATGCTGGGCGGCAGCACTGCTGGAGCTTATGCATGTAGGTTACTGCTAGCGTTGAGAGGCAAGGTGCAGCACGTGCGGTTGTGCAGAGGAGGAGGGCGCTGCTGAGGGCAGCACCATAGCTCAGCCACCATAGCTGGTGGGCTTGGACAACAGAAAAATTCCCATGAGAAATGAAAGTTGAAAAAACATTCCATAAAAAAAAAATCATTCAAATTGATAAATTATTATTTCAAGGTTCGTCCAATTCTAAAATGTTCAGTTGTATTTGACAAGTTCTAGTATAAATATGAGTTTTCCCTTCCAACTACATCTATTTGTTCAAGATGGAATGGAAGTCTGGACGAGTTTATGAAAAAATTTAGTTAAACTTTCATTCTATTACAACAAATATCTTCTACTTTGGATTGGATTAACCTATTTATGACTGAAAATCCTTATTTAGAATGACAGTCCAATTAAAATATTTCATGAACTCATCCAGACTTTCATTCCATCTCTAGCATGTAGTTCAAATAAGAAGGGATACCCCATTCTCGGAAGGAAAGTTTTCAATTAAGACGAAAAATTTTAAAATTGGAATGACATTTTTTAAGATGGAATAAAAATTTAAAATTTATAATGTAATTTTATTATAGAATGATTATTTAATTCTATGAATTTTTTTTGTTGGACTACAGTGAAGCGCAGGGGTGGTGTTCGGGTGACTGAGAGGACAGGTGTGGGTGAAGTCAGGGGATAGATGAAGGATGATGATGATGATGATGATGTGAGGGCACGTACCTTGTATTGGTGATGGTCTACATGGACGACATCTTCAAGTACTTCGGGCTGCTGCTGATGTCAACAGTTGCATTGTCTTTTTGTAGTCTGTGGTAGCTTTGTAGGAGTAGGTTGGGCGCTGAGCGCCAAGTGTGAGTGTAAGGGAACTGGACTGTTGTGTTGAGAGGATAGGGTGTGTTCTGCACGGACATTGGTTTTCAATGCTACGAAACTCCTGCTGTTATCTGGACATGGTGTGACTATTTGACTTGCAATGTGATGGTGTGATTTGGGATTGTCATCTAGCTGTTGATTATTTTCCTTGCAATTTGGTATCGGAGCTGGTTCATATTGCGCTTCATTGGTTCTTCGCAATAGCTATTGGTGCTTGGCATGAGGTGTGGGGCAGTGATACGACATTGGCGTTGAACATTAGGCGGCTCAGGGTTGTGTGGGCGCGCCGGGGAGCTATGTGGTGATATACGGGATGTATGGTGGATGATGAGAACTCGCTGATGTGACATATTAAGCTGACGTGGAACCGCATTTTGCTGTTGGTTGTGCCGAAGGTTACCGGTGAGAATTCTGTTGTTGGGGGCAACATTTATGAGGTACGTTGCTCTCTTCCTTATCTACCCTCTTCATCTCTTCTTACCATGAGGAAGTGAGTTCTGTCTTGAGAGTCCTCTCGATGTGAAGTGTCGCGAGTGCTCAACCTTGAGAGTCGACATTCTTCCTGGGCAGCAAGCTGGTGGGAGACGGGCGAAGCCTCTGAAGGGCCCTGGACGAAGCACTCGGGTCACGGTCACCATGCCAACCCGCTGGGACTAGCACACGCATGCTTGGGCGCAAGTCCTTGGTTCTGCTGCTTGCGCAATAGAGGTCTACCTGGGCATGTCAGCCTTTTATGAGATGCTTACCAGACCGTCTATAAACATTTTTGGTTGGGGACTCGGATTGAATCTGGCTGTGATCGTCGTCCTGACTGCGATGTTAAATAATTCCTACGGAGATGGGGGCGCTCTTAATAATCCTCCTGATCATCCAGATCAACCAGGTGTAAGACTCGTTCCGTACGAGGGTAAATAAGAGTGGACTGGCTGGCATGTTTGGCAAAGACTTGGGGCATAGGGGTGGGCCGGATTGCACACCTTCAGACACGCTGCTCAAACCAGATGCTCAGGGACGTTGACACAAAGTGACTACTCAAGAAGGATACATGGGGGGGGGGGGATTCCGGTAACTGTTCGCAGTGGCAATCAACAAACAATCTGCCATCAAGCATACGTCTCCAACAGGAGACGTTATTTTTATTTTTATTATCTAGTTGTGACAAACTTCGCTCACAACTGACAGACGGCTACAGATAGATTAGATCTTTGCTGTAGTGCAATCTATTCCAGGGTAATCCAAAAATAAAATTAATATATCCTGTAGGACCTGACATTAGTTGCAACTACATCACCTCACTATTTTTGTTCCAGCCGACCTTAAGTAGTTGTGTATCATATGCGGATGTGTGTCAAGCTAAGGTAGGATTCAGTATGGATTCTAGTTTAGATCACACACACTGTAGCTCATGAGTGATGCAAGCACAAGTGAGGAGGAGTTACTAGTGGATGATCGTAGGACTACTCGCGGGACTGCCCGCAGTCGACCCTTGACATTCTTGGAGTTAGGTCCAGGAGACGAAAGAAGATTGAGGAGAAAGGTTAGAGAGAGGACAGCGGCAAGGAGAGCGAGGGCAGCTGAGGACAGTGCTAGGGCTAGAGTTTCAGCCAGCATCAGTACAACCATGGCTACCTCATCTATGACGCAACCCTCTACACAACCCACTTCGTCAAGAGTCAGTCAAAGTGATACTTAGGGAGTCAGTAGTCAGATTGGTCATGTGCGAGTCAGCCAGTTTTCACTCACGCCGGAGGACTTAGAAATCCGGCAGGCAGAAGAACTTAAGGATGAGTTACAGCGGCAGATCGACGATGTAGCAGAAAGGAGAAGTAAAGTTATGCAAAGAAAGGTTGGATTAGGGAGTAGAGCTCAGGAGCTAGGCAGACTGGAAAGACTAGATGAGTCAACATTAGACCCTGTTGTCCGTGTGCTGCGAGGCGCCTTACTTTCAGTGGCGGAAGCGCAAAGCGTTCAGCAGGAATTGTTGGCTGATTTGGTAGCAGGCCACAAACAAATTCTGGCTGAACTTCGGGGCACTCGCACTATGGTGAGGCCGCCACAGTTTGTTGTAGTTCCCCTTGCAGCTGCGGGTCCATCATCGATGCCGCAACGCACAGGGCAAACTTTCTCTCCCATGTTTGGCATACCCTCCCCGGATGGTTTAATAGCAACTAGTGGTCCGGTTCATTCAGTCTCAGCCGTACCATCTACAACAGTGGTCACTACAGTTCCACTGTTCAGCCAGGCTCAGGTTAGTATGCAACAACCTGTTTCAGTGGCTATGCAGCCGCTGCAGCAAGCGCCTGACCCTTACCTCAGCCAAGTTCATGTTGTTGCATGCAGCCAAGAAAATAAACAAAAGAGAAAAAAAACTAAATCGAACTGCATGCGCCTGACCCTTACCTCAGCCAAGTTCATGTTGTTGCATGCAACTGCCCCTTCTTTACTTTTCTGTGCCCTCTTCTAAAAATGAGGAAGGTCGTTGTCAGATTGGGAGAGGTATGAAAACAACTCGTGAAAACTCACGAGTTGAAATTTTGACAAGCTTAAAGCAGGGTGCAAAAAGTATCCCGACTTTGACGATTTTTTTAATAAAACCGCGACTGATAAAAAAATCTTATGTCCTAGCACATACGATTTTCGATGTCGCTGTACTAAGGAAGACGTTGTGCGATCTTGTAGCAGATTGGCCTTGTCGAACACGTCCGGGTAATTATCCCACCAACATCTCACGTTCACGAGTATTCCGTTCAGTTGGGCACTGCGTAGCACGGTGAACGTGTTCACGCCCCTCCAAGTTCGCGCGAACGTGTTCGCACATTCGCGTGAACAGCTCGCGAATATGTTCGGGCGAACATAATTTTTTCTAGTAAAAAATAATAATAATTTTATTTTCGGTTTTTGATTTTTAACTCGAGATTAGCTACGAATTGGAACATGACTCCAGGGCAAAAGTTTCTTCTATTGCTATTTTACATAACATATTTTGTTTTCCAGATTTTTCTGATAAATATATTTTAAAATATTTTTTATGTTCGCGTTCGGAGCGTTTTGTGCGCTTGTTAGCTTTTGGGCGAACATGTTCGCGTTGGCCTCCTAACGCGAACATGGTGCTACGTAGGCTGGGCATAAACTTTTATGTTGATAACTTTTTATCCCTATTTCTACGGTGCGCCGTCTCACAACCAATTTCGATGGGCTTTCAGTTCAATCAAAGCCTAGCCAACGTCACTCCCGTTGCGCAATGTGGCTTAGAGCATCCTACCCACCCAATTGGGACCAACTCGATGGGGACCGCAACATGTTGGGAAAGAGCGGAAAAGGCTCGCGAGCTATTCGGTCTATGGTGAAGTTCATGGATCCCACGGAAATAAACATAAGGGCAAGTGGTAACCAATCCACTTCTGTCAACGGTAACGAACTCGGACGCAGGGGGTTCGCACAGGAGAAAGGGTACAGACTGTCTGCAGGCAGCAGATCCAAGATGTGGGGACACCTACGAATCCCAAGTTCGCAATTGGTTGGAATTCGGGAACACGTGGCGTAGGTGCCTAGCTACCTATAAACGAAAATTCAAGGCGGATAAAAAATTATTTACGCCACCTAGAGGCCGAGAGGCCGAAACAGAAACGGTACCGGTAGTCCTACCAGTAGGGTCTAGGTCGAGTCTAGGCTAGGGTAGCTATAGATAGGTTGGTGACATCGGTTCACGGCTTTTGGCAGTTGGTACCGTGTACGTCGCTGCTGTGCAACGCGTGAACTGGAAGTGGTGACAGCTTCAGCATTGGAGGAGATGGCCATAGCTGGACTTGCGGAGTGTCAGCCATAGCTGGGACTGACGCTGTACTCTGACAGCACGCGGGGCTGTTCAGAGGTCCGAGCTATCTGGAGTCTGCTAGGAGGCGAAAGAGCTGGTGCCCTGCTGGACTCTCCTCTGGAGTAGGGTTGCAGGGAGTGTGGCGCTGCAGCTATAGCTGCAGCTTCTTCCTCAGAGGTCAACTTGTCAGGAGAGGTGGCGCTGCTGCAGACTTCCATCAGGGAAGTCATTCGCCACTTCATCATCATCAGACACTGTGGCGCTGGTCTTCTTCTTCATCCTCTGAGAGGCGCTTGGCCTTAGAGGCCTGTTTCAGGGTGGCGCTTCCCTCTGGAGGCAGTATCTGGGTGGCGCTTGATGTTTCAGGGACTCAGGGGGTTAGATAGCGGTTCTTCAGGGTTGGGGAGTGAAGCGCTACTCAATTCTGAGTAGCGCACCATGGTTCTAGGGTTTTTCTGACAATTCGAGACTCTGAGTATAATAAAGTGTTAATACAGGGCTCAGACTATCATTGTTTCGTTATTGTACTCGGCTTTCCTTTGTGACTGGTTGTGAGGATTCTGTGGAGCGAGCGAAGGGCACTCTCAGTGCTCTCTGTCATATCGCATGGTCAAGTCTTCCACTGTATTCATTTCCCTCTGTGCGGTGTGATTCTCCCATCCTGTCTCCTTCCTTCTGTGTATGTATGGGCATACCTGGAAGTCTATGTGAGCGAGTGTTGGTCTTCAGACAACAAACAACCAGGTTCATAACACTAATGTATCTGTTCCGCATATGTTCAACAGTGGACTGCAGCTCTCTCTCTCTCTCTCTCTCTCTCTCTCTCTCTCTCTCTCTCTCTCTCTCTCTCTCTCTCTCTCTCTCCCCCCCTCCCCCCTCTCTCTCTCTCTCTCTCTCTCTCTCTCTCTCTCTCTCTCTCTCTCTCTCTCTCTCTCTCTCTCCCCCCCGCCCTCCACCCACTGTGTGTGTGTGTGTGTGTGTGTGTGTGTGTGTGTGTGTGTGTGATTCTGTCTCTGTCTGTCGGTCTGCCGTGGAATGTACTAAAGGGCACAGGTGGCAGCGTCCTAACTCAGTTGGTAGCGCACGTTAGTGGTAATCAGAAGACCCTGGGTTCGATGCCGACGACGTTCATTCGATCCCCGTGGCCCCCTGTAGCATGCTTCGGGTTCACCAGCTGAGACAGTTGTCTTGCCCCTCCTGGTTGGTTAGGAGATATCTGTGTCTGCCTTCTAGCTCGTGCCAGGTGTTGGTAATTTGCAGCGGTGCTTAGGCACGGGTGGAGGTTGGTGTCAACCCGTAACTGCAACATTCAACAATTCGAGGATTAGGTGGTGTGAGGCATACTAGGGGAGAATACAGCTTAGTTTTATAACTCTTATTATTAGGAAAAAAAAGGGTACACACCAGCCACTGCTCACAATGTACCCTCACTGACAGCTATATCGTGGCAAGATACGCATGCTTCGCATCCGTGGCTACAACATCAACACACATGTGGAAATTCATTCAAAAACCGAAAGACGCTCACACAGAGTGGCAAAAAAAAAAAAAAAAAAAAAAAAAAAAAAAAAAACCATTCGTTTTTCTATTTTCGCCTTTTTGAATTGGGACAGTTTGTAATCAAACAGTCCTTGCAATTCAACAATTGGGGTCTCAAAATATTTTTTTAAAGAAATAACTCCGCGGGTGACCGCTGCACAGTTTCGAATTCGCAGGAATAACAGTCCACCCCAAGTTCGGGCGAAGACAAGTTTGAACTCCAAGGAAAACAGTGAACTACGCGTGCGACGGCCTACCGGTTCAATAATTCGCAGAAACGGGAGGTGTCCTGGGCTAGTGGTACCGTTCCGTGGCCTGGCGTGGGTTTCCTGGGGTGAGGTACCGGTAGCAGGCCCTCCCGTTTTTGGCCTCTGGCGGGACGCGGTTCGGGTGGGTAGCCGTGGACTGCTTTTTCGAAACATGCACAAAAGACAAAAATATTGGCGGTGTATCTTTCTATATTCTAACGCAACATTCACTCTCGTTTTGCACATTTCCAGAGTAGTGCAGCGAGGCCCATATATGGCAATGTATCTTTCCATGTTCAAGCGGAGGATTCAGTCTCATTTGTTCAGAGATTCTCCAAAAAAAAAAAAAAAGTTTCCAGGGATACGTTACGTGCTTACCTGATTCATCGGCCCTTGGCCACCAGCTCTCTGTGTCTCCCTCCCCCTTTCCGCCGGCCCCAAAACCCCCGCCATTGGGAACGGGGAACGTCGCCGGTAAGCTCTCTCTCTCTCTCTCTCTCTCTCTCTCTCTCTCTCTCTCTCCGTCTCTCATTCTCTCAATCTCTCTCACACACACACACACACAAAAAAAAAAAAAAAAAAAAAAAAAGGGTATATTTCCATGTTGTAGCGTAAGATTCATTCCGAGTTTTGTCAGCCTATGAATCGAAGTACCCTCTCGCTCTCTCCCCGTGCGCATGGCTGGAACGTCGGGGTAGAGAAAGCTACCCGCCCGAACCGCGTCCCGCCAGAGGCCAAAAACTCTACCCGCCCGAACCGCGTCCCGCCAGAGGCCAAAAACGGGAGGGCCTGCTACCGGTACCTCACCCCAGGAAACCCACGCCAGGCCACGGGAACGGTACCACTAGCCCAGGACACCTCCCGTTTCTGCGAATTATTGAACCGGTAGGCCGTCGCACGCGTAGTTCACTGTTTTCCTTGGAGTTTCAAACTTGTCTTCGCCTGAACTTGGAGTGGACTGTTATTCCTGCGAATTCGAAACTGTGCAGCGGTCACCCGCGGAGTTGTCTCGATAGAGAACATCCTTTTAGAGACAACTCAAAGATTGATCAAGGCCATTAGATGATGTGGATCCAAGAGCATGGACTCAAATTTCTGCATGCTCTTGGTGCGCCACGGCCGGCTTCACCACGCGAGCAATGATGGTTAAGGAGAAGGGATATTTGCAGCTGTTTTGTGTTTCGTGGTTGTCAGGTCCCTACGCCCATATGCGGATGAGCGCATGAAACCGGACAGGCCACCTGTCAGTGTGGTTCTCAAGTTAAAAATACCCTGCAGTGCATCACCAACCCAATCAGGTGTATAAGGATAGAAATTAAAAAAAAAAAAAAAGTGCACATGTTGGCTGGGTCAGGGTCCCATACCTGTACGTGTATGTGTTGTTGGCATGTGACGCCGTGTGTGCTACCCACGCCTGCCCAACGCCACACAGATTTGCACATCTGCTTTGCAAGCCTTCAGCATATGTCAGAATAAGCGTCCAATTTGGCATACAAGTGGTTGAAGCAGGCCATGAGTTCAATGTGTTCAGGTTATGCAAGTTGCATTAAATTTCCTTTGCTGCAAACTATTCCACGGAGGTCATGGGAACTTGTCCGGTGCTGTTATCATTAAATTTTTAGGCCGTTGAAATATATTGGTCTAATTTAGCCTCAACACAGCGCAATTTTTTTGGGCACTGTGGACATTGTGATTGAATACTTTGTTTTGCAAGTCCAGTTGTCTGATGCCATGCGAATCATGAAGCACCTTAGGAAACATCATGGCAGGCCTCAAGCAAACGTGACATAGCCATTATGGTATTTGGCCAGTACCTCACACATCAACATGTGCTGTACTTTTTCTCTGTGTTTCATGCATTTCTCTGATTTTGTCTTTTTCTCAGGAGGTCAGATGGCGGCAGCACTTGCAGTTGGCGTGGGTACGAACCTGCTATCTACTGCGATTCAGCAACTCGGAAATACTGCCTTGGAATTTGTATCAGGAGTTGTTCACCACAACGAGGCTTGCCAGGAACTGGAAACATGTGTTCAGGACATCAAAACAATCAGTGATAGACTTCAAGGTGTGCAGTACACAAAGGACGACCTTCAGACGTTGCGTGGCAAACTGAGGAATCTGCACCAGAACCTGGAGACCATCAAGAGTGAAAGTCAATGGCATGTGGGGTGGGAAGCAGTCTCAACTTATTTTACTCGTGGCTGCTGTCAACAGGCATTCACAATTCTGCAGTCTGAGATTGAGAGAATGGAGAAACAACTTCATCTCTTAATGAATGTCGAAACCGTCAACATTCTGCAGTCTGAGTTCGAGAGAATGGACAAACGACTTCTCGAAGTCCTCGACATTTTGAAAACCCAGAGGTCAGCCAACTTGCCTACGAAATGGACATTTGACCCATTCACAACCCATGGCGCACTGGTGGGAGCCGAGGCTTCTTTGGAAGAGCTCAAGCAAATCTTGCTGGTACCCAGTCTGCCAGGAGGTCCAGCAGTCGTGTGCCTCCATGGGATGGGAGGTGTGGGCAAGACAACACTTGCAATGCAAATTCATGATAGTGATGAGATGAGGTCTAAGTTTCGTGATAAGATAATGTACGTAGCTTGTGGCGAGGCACGAACTCGCCCCGAGATTATTGGCATGGTGTACAGGCAATGGAGGACGCAGACAGGTGCTGACCACAGGGAGCTGGATGAAGCCGAGAAGAAGTGTGCATTTCTAAAGAGAAAAATGAAGGATGAGAGATTTCTCATGGTTTTTGATGATGCGTGCCAAAGTGACCAAATTGATTGGATTCGCGAGGTTTTCCCTGAGAATTGTAGAGTCATCGTCACAACAAGGAACAGGGAAGTTGTGCAAATCCCTGGGACAAAATGCTTCCATGTCGAACCGTTGAGGGAGGGTGAATCTTTCAGATTGTTCTGTCATTTTGCCTTTGGGAGGCAGGTCTCTCCCCCTGACCTTGACGATGTGGCGAGAAAAGTATGCAAACAATGTGGTGGGCTACCATTGGCTCTTAAGGTTGTTGCTTCAAGCATTTGTCCAAGAAACCAAGACAGAGGACTTTGGGATCAGTGGCACGAGTTTTTGAAAGGAGCTCACCCCGCCCAATGTCAGCCTGGTGCAGTCTCTGACTTTCACAGAAAAGTGATAAAGACACTCCAGAGATCCATTGAAGCTCTTGCCGAGATAGACCCCTCAGGCTGTGTCATGGATATGTTTCTGGATCTCGCTGGCTTTCCAGAAGACGAACGAGTGTCACGTGATTTGGTCGAAGCACAGTGGTCCATCTATCCTTCTTGCGGAGACTACGGATTGGAAACAGCTAGGGAGAGGTTGAACGCAATGGTCAGCTTGTCCTTGGTGGAAGCCCACGGTGACTCATATGTGAGCTTACATGATATGATTCGCAAAGCGGCACTTGATATGATCAACTCAGTCTCAGCACCAACTGTTACATTAGGAGGGATGAGCCGTGGAGGAGGATCAGTAGAGTGCGCGAATGGATTCAGACAGCGACTATTTTTGCTGGATCGTTGCCCTCCTACCGATAGTACCGAAGAAGCAGAAATTCATGAATCCACAAGGAAATTTATGTTAAGTACGTCAAGTGGCTCCACCGAGGAAGACATTCCAGATTCTTCGTTGGAAATGCCACACTTGGTGAGTTTCTACTGGTCTTGGCCCCGTGAAGTGCTATTCTTTGTTGATGAAAATGAGGAGGATGCACATCTATCACTTGGGGAAAACTCATTGGAGCGTGGGCGAGAATTTCTGCAGCAAGTAACTTCTAGCAGCCCGCTGCAGATCATGACATTACTGAACTTTCCAAAGCCAAGCGTGCTGCCACATGACTACTTCTCATCCTTTCTGAACCTCCGGGTGCTGTGGGTGGAGTTCTTTGGCACATCCTCCGATGAAGAATTCCCTTGCTCGATCAGACACCTGCGAAAATTGGAGGTACTGGTAATTGACTTCAGTTGCAATGCTGCAGCATTTTCGGCGAAGCTTTCCATTAGCCCAGAAGCCATTAGCGAACTCCGCCAGTTGAGAGTGCTGAGAATGTGTGGAGTTGCATTTCTCAAAGGTAGCGAGACTGGTAATGGGGTGTTGCCGTTTCTGCTAAGCTCACCATGTCTGCAGGACTTTTCCATAAGTTTATCCGATACCGTTTCTTTGTCTGATCAAGATATCCCCTCCAGCATTGGGAATTTGACACGTCTCCGTTCCATTAAATTGGAGGGCTCGTACTGTCTCAAAGAGGTTCCCCCGGCAATAGGGTGCCTGACAAAGCTGGTGAAGCTAAGTATCATCAATTCATGGGATCTCAGAAGTTTGCCTGTCACGATTGGATTGTTATCATCCCTCACACGTTTGGAGATTCTATCCTCCAAACTTGAGTCCATCCCTGATGACATTGGTGACCTCCAAAGTCTCGTTCACCTTTCCATCAAATCGGCCAGATTACGGGCAGTGCCACCAGCTGTTGGACGTCTTTCACGTCTGACTTCTCTGGACCTCTCAGACTCGTTGCAATTTGTCGAGTCCATTCCTGAAGCTTTCTGGGTTCTGACTCAGCTTCGACAACTAAGCTTGGAACGTTCTGGACTTCGCTGCCTGCCGGAGGAGATTGGGAATTTAACAGAGCTTAGGGAATTGAATCTGAGTTTTTCTGGTTTTAGATCCCTGCCTTTATCAATCGGCATGCTATGCATGCTAACTCGCCTCAACCTCTCGTCGTCATTTTTTCTCTGCGACTTGGGCATGGGGATTTCAGGTCTGAGCAGTTTGAGGTGCTTGAGCCTTCAATATTGCACGTCCCTGACATTCCTGTCGGACGGCATCTGCAAACTTGGAAATCTGACTCGCCTCAACCTTAGTGGCTGTTCGACGCTGGCTTCCTTACCTGACGAAATGGGGTGGTTGTCACAGCTGAGGGTGTTGAATTTGCAGTACGCCCAGTCATTGGAATCGCTTCCTGATTCAGTGAGCAACTTGGGTCGCTTGATGGAGCTCAACCTGTCAAACTGCACCAGTCTTACGAAGTTGCCAAGAAGCATCCCAAACCTGAAAGAACTGAAACTGAGCCTCCATGGCTGTGCAAGACTTCGAAATCTTCGGGAAAGTTTGATACAATTGTTGAGACTTCGAGATCGTTCAAAATGCCCAAAAAAGACGCCCATGGAAACCAGTGCTCCTCACGAATCAGAGTTTCTGGAGGCCTACGATAACGGTCGTCATCCGGAAAGGCTCAAGCGGGTAAGGAAACTTCGAGATTTCGCAAGAGCTGGCGATCCTTTCGCCAACCTCAATCTACTGGATGAGTTGTTTGGGCTAGTGAGTTGGATGCCACTTTCTGTGGATGTTTGTAGGGCGGAAATTGTTTGGTGCATCCAACGAATCCCCGCTGAAGTCAAGGGACACACACTATTCCAGGCCTTGGAGAGGAGCCATGGCCGGCTATGGCCCCAAAAGAGAGAGATAGAGTTGAGAGAGTTGAGAGAGATGGAGAGAGAGAGAGAGAGAGAGAGAGAGAGATGGAGAGAGAGAGAGAGAGAGAGGCGTGAGGGAAAGAGAGGGTTTCTGCAGAAAGGAAGCCGTGGCTAGCTATAATTAAAATTTTCGGATTGTATTCTTTTCTTCAGCCATTCTGTTATTGTTTTAGGCGCTCTTTACCTCTTCATCATACCCTCTTTCTCTGTACCTGCCCCGTGGGGCTGAATTTCAGGCACATGGAGAGCGGTTGATGATCAGATTATGACCGCTGGTGCTGGTGGATTACACGGATCATCTCTTTGGTTTGGGTGGCAGTTCCACGGATCATGTTGAGATCATGTTTTTGGGTTTGATAGGGTGGTTTTATTTTCTCTTTGCTGCTTTTCTTTTATTTTACTATTTCATGATGTCCTGTGGCACCTTTCCGCAGCCAAGAGGGTTGAATTTAACGCTTGACGTGGATGCCTGGGTTTTAAGCAGAGATTCAGACAGGCAGGGCAATTCAATTAATATATGCAGCTGTCCACAAACACGTCCAGAGGCAGACGTCATTCCAGAGGCAGGCGTTAATCCAGTGGCAGGCGTTAATCCAATCCTCTTTCCTAGTGGAACCGTGCCGTGGGGTTTGGAATGATAGAGAAAACGATAGCGTCGTGCCTGCGTAAGGGATGACAGACAAATCGAGAGATTCTGTAAAAGGAAAAGAAAAAAAAAAACCCATAAATGTGGCAGTTGCTAGGCTACCAGACGGGCCGCTCGGGTCCCGGGTGGCCAGCCCGTGCAGGGAAGGTCCTAGCAAAAACAAAAAAAAAAAAAAAACTGTGTTAGGCAGAAAAATAAACTGAACAACTTTTGCCTCAGGGTCACATCGAAATTCTTCACCAAATTTAAAATAAAAGAAAAAATTTAAAAATATTATTTTGTATTCGTTTTTTTTTTTCGGCCCGGCCGGGCAAGTGACCACGGGCCACTCTGGTAGCCTAGGGCAGTTGTGATTTGTCTTTCCGTTGGACCCGATTTGCACCACTGTGGTGGCTTTCTCGTGCTCGTGCTCGTGCTCGTGCTCATGATTGTTATCGCATGCTTTCATACTTTCCAACTTTCCAACTTCCAACTATGTATGACAGAAGGAGCGTTAAGCACGAGGTTCTGAGCACATGCAGCTCTCCACGAATCGATTGGAGACTGTGATTGTCAGAAAAGGGAAAGGAAAAAAAAACAGATTTGTCTTTTACTTCGAAATTCTCTTTTTTCTAAGTTGACGGCCAGCCTAGTCACACTGCCGAAAGCTCTCTCTCTCTCTTCGCTTCTTCTTTCATACCTCCACCAAACCTCATGATCTCACGGGACTGCCCGACCCCCCCAACCTCGGCGATTTTCAGGGCGCACACCCCCCAACCCCTCAGTACCCGACCTGGGTTCATACCCCTCAAGACTGCCATCCCCCTCGCCATCTGGAAGAGAGTATATCTTTTTTTTTTTTTTTTTTTTTTTTTTTGAGGCTACAAAAGGCAATGGCATTTTCTCGAATCCACTCCCCTTCTTTTCACACCTTTTGTTTCCGCACTGCCCACAACTGGTGCCAAAAACAAATGGGACCTTGGTCCCACTGTGCCTGTCTCACAGTGGACTCGGTCATAGAAAAAAAATGAAATGAAGTTTAATGAACATTGATGCCTCTGCCAGGTCTACCTACAAGAGACTGGCTGATTGGGCCCGGTCCCAGCATGTGAACATTGTGAAGCTCCCACAAATAGACCATCGGTCTATCACCTGTTTCTTTTTTTTTTTTTTTAAGGACTGGCTCTGATCCATCACTCACAGAAGGGAATATTACTACCATGGTGCAAAAAATGTCAGGATGCCTTCCCCAGCAGGAGAATAAGAGAATGAATTGAGCATCCATTCCTATTGTGTCCCAGAACTATGCTAATATGGCCACATGGTGGGATAAAATATGGCGATGGCTGCAATCTAGAACAAATCTAGCAAAATGAGCGGGTGCTTGACTTTTATTTGTTCGGGACTGTCATCCTTCTTCACTATCAGGACGAGACTATATCCTGATTAAAAAAAAAAAAAAAAACCTCTGGTGTGTTTCTCACCACCTTCAAGTTGTTTCCAGGAAGAGATTATAATATCTTGCCCGAGAAGCTGTGGCAGATATTGCCCTTGAGAATGCTGGCGGATACTGCAGCTTATATCCTGACAGTGTCTTGTCTTGGGCCAGTATTCATTCATTGATCACTGATCTGAAACCGCACTGCTCTCTCGGAGCGAGGTCCTTTCTTTCCGTCTCCGCAATCCTTCTTAATAAGACGTCGGCTCTTTCTCTTCCCTCGCCTTCTTTCTCTTCCCTCGCCTTCTTTCTCTCTCCGGGCATCACTCTCAAAGACGTCCCCTCTTTCTCTCTCCTTCTCTGCGCTATCCCTCCAGGCTCCAGCAACTTTTGTCCGTTGTCCTTAATGTGCACCTGCTATTTTTTACTTGCCTTCTTCTCCCTCACTCTCTAAGACTTCCTCTCTTCCTCTAGCTTTGCCTGCTCGCTCTCCAGCCGGCTCGCCTTTCATCCCACGTGAGCATAATTCCCTTTGGATGACATGCATGATCTTCGCTGGATGTCTACATGCGGACGATGCGTCCAATCTTTTTTTTCACTCTCTGAGGGCACTCTCACACTGCCACTTTGTTTTCCTAAATGTATCTGACCTTAATTACGGCCGGAACTGCATGTATCTGACCGCAATCGCGTCCACAGCTGAGTTGAAGACGTGCTAGTGTGACTATGCCCTNCTCTCTCTCTCTCTCTCTCTCTCTCTCTCTCTCTCTCCAGCTCGTTCTTCCGCGTCCCCCGTCTCACGTGATTAGAATCATCCTTCATATGATGACGACGCTTCCGTTGTGTATGCCTGGCGTGTCTCTTCCTCAGGCTGTGAAAACAGTATGCCAGTCCTCGCTTTCTTTCCAGCTCTCTCTCTCTGTGGCTGCCCTCTCTCGCGAGCTCTGCTTCTCCTGAGTCCGGCTTGGTCTCTCTTTCTCTTCCTCTGCTCCCCCCAACCTCCCGTCTCTTCGTGATCCTGCCAGTGCGGTCGTGCTGATGCCTGTCTATGTGAAAATGCAGCACTTCCTGGCTGTCTTTATCCTCCTCTTCCCATTCCCATCCCCGTCCCCCAAATCCGCCTCTCTTCTGCAGCGCATTCTTCCTCCCCCCTCTACTTGGGATCCTCACCTACTTTCTACTGTTGTCGGCCTTTCCTCCGTCAATCGCCCAGAGTGCAGCACCCTCGCCGTGGCCCTTCCTCCGTCGACTGCCCACAGCAGAGCACCCGCGTCGTGTAAAGAGAGCGGTGGAGCGAGGCCAAAGACCCGGCGCCTAGATTGGCCATGGTAGGATGTTTTCTCAATTGTTTTTTTGTTTTCCGGATGGCAGAATGTTTCTTTTTTTCCCTTTTTTTTTGGGGGGGGGAGAGAAACTGGGTCCAGCATCCCAATTACAAAGCAGGAGCCAATTATGGTCAATCGTTAATGATGAGCAGCATTGATTACCCTCTTGCGAAGGAATTGACTTCCCATCAAGACCCTAGGATGGGTGCAGTACGAAGTCTCCGACCCTATCCCACTTAGAATGAGGTTCCTCTCCGCCCCTGCCACGTGGCGGAACTCTCTCTCTCTCTCTCTCTCTCTCTCTCTCTCTCTCACACACACACACACACACACACACACACACACACACACACGCGCGCGCGCGCACGCACGCACGCACGAAAGAACACAAACACATGCGCGCTCACTCTGTGTGTGCATGTGTGTGGGTGTGTATGTGACTTATTGATTGTCAATGATTGATTAATCGGCTGATTGATGATTGATGATTGACCCTGATTGATTGATTGGTGACTAATTGGTGATTGATTGATGATTTATTGATGGATGGATGGATGATTGATTGATTGGTAATTGATTGGTTCATTCATTCATTCATTCACGATTTGATTGATTGATTATTTTTCCTACGACCTAGGTGGGGATCGAAAAAGCAATTGTCGCATGGTGGAGGGCCTACCACCCCCAAAAAATATTTTTTTTTTGAGAAAACTGGGTTTGAAACAGGCAAGAATAACACTAAACGGCACTGCCGTCATGGTGCAACTTCAAAACGCGCAATTTTGGCCTCTTCCCCGCCCCCCGCCCCCTCACATCAGACCTTACGGCCCTGTACGCATAACMCCAGTGGCTTTGTCMCGGCCACTGTCGTTTGTTATGCCTCTACCCTTTTTTTTTTTTGCACATTCCGAACGTGAGTTGCGACGCAGTCGCTGTTGCCCCTTTTTCTTTCCTAGTTTCTTTTCAATAGGGGGCGAGAAGCGGCTCGCCACATCCCCTCATGGTCGGGGCCCCTCTGGAAGGCCCTCTTTTGGGCATCCAAAAACGCCGTGAACGGCCATTCACTGTGGCTCACTGGTTAGGGGGGCTGCGCGCCCTTTCGCGCCGACTCGCCAGCGCAACAAATAAAACTTGTTTTGGCTGGCGGCGCCAGCCTTTGAGGGAAAGGGACGTACTACTGGTGGTTTAATGCTAATGTAGTCTGCTGTGATATCTAGGCGGAGAGCCTGCTTGAACTGTGCCAGCAGGGAGGGGAGGGGAGAGTTATCATTGAGGAATGGTCTCTCTTCTTGCCAGCCACAGATTCCAGAATGCTCATTTCGTGAAGCAGTGAGCTACCTCGCTTAGCTGTAGTTTGTTGAAAATAGGATTGAATCTGCCTGTCACCACGAAGTCCTGATTCCAGTCCAGAAGTCTGCCACAGTGTAAGCCGTGGACCACCAAGAGTTCAGCTCTTCCCTAAAGCCTCTAGCGATGACACATTCCCACCAGAGATGAAGCCAGTCTTCCAAGGAGGGGTGGGAACATGAGTTGCAGAAAACGGAGACATTCATACCCTTTTCAGAGCACCACATTGCAGTAGGAGTACATGAGTGGAGGTTTAGCCACTGTAGGCCGCCCACTTTGGATTCCAGGGAGGAGAGGAGGAGTTGGGATATAAAAAAGAATCCATTTGGGTTGGAGTGGTTTAAGTTTGAGAGAAGAGACCCTGTTTTGCCATCTTATGAGGAGACCTGCTTGGAGGGTTTGGGGTTTTGAGAGGAAGTTATAACCAGTTTCCCACCAATAGATGGAGCCTCCCCGAGAGTGATAGTGACCAGCCTCAACGGCGCAGCGCGATCGGGAGCGCTGCGCCCCCGCTGGAGCACCGTCGGAGCAGACGCGGCGTGACGCAGGAGCTAACGGAGAGTCTGGCGACGCTGTGGGCGGGTGGGGGCTGTGGGCGCGAGACATGACAGCGGGAGGGTAGAGATGATGTGGCGCGACTTGGTGTGGCCTGCCTTTTCAAAGCACTGGTGGTGCCATCTCCGACTTCACGCTTCAGCTAGTGATGCTGCAAGCCAGAACATTGGATGAAGGGAAGTCTGCCTTTGAAAGGGGGCGGGTCTTCATGAGATTCTCGGCATATTGGTTGCCTTTGCTTCTCGGCCTGCATAGTTTTTGTGGAGGATGGTCGGCTGATGCAGGCTGTAAGGGAGGAGCGCGTCCTCACGTGGAGTGGGAGGAGGATTGGAGGCAACATCGAGTCCGTGGTTTTTGAAGAAGGGCCAAGCGGTATCGGCGGCAGCTGCGTTTTCGTCACGAGGGCATCTGGAGTGCGAGGGCATTGTGGCTGAGTTTTTTTCACCCTGTTCATTGCATCTTGAGGATGAGCTTGGCTTTTCTTTGGATAGTCCGCTGATCATATGTGTATAATGATTTCAGTTATATTCACCAATCTGGATTACTTTGATTTGCATAGCTGATTTTTACCAATGATGATGATCTAATTAGGTTTTTTGAATTTTGTCTTCTCTATTCTGAATTCACTCGTTTGTTTTTTCTAGGTTGTAATTCTGGATATTCTTTCTAAATGATGACGATCTGATTCAGTTTTCTGTTGGTGGTTCCTTCTGATAATATGGTTGCTTGAAAAAATTCTCTTAAACTTTTTCGTGTCATAGATCTTTGCCAAACGTTTCTCAAACTGTGGTTTGGGAACCTGATTCAAAAATCCTTTATGGATATCTAAACCTAAACTTCGTATAATTTCTCGTAAATTTTGTCACTCAGTAGTTTTTCTTATCATTGATCGTATGGTCTTGATTTTTTTCTTGATTTCTGATAAAAACTCATTCTGATCTTCGATGCCTAAAAGTGGGCTATTGTAGTATTTTTTCAAAACCCTATGGTTGCTAATCATAACACCGTGCGGTAAATTTTAATTCGGATTGGCTTTCTCTGTTTGCTAATCTCAACTTCCTGGTCTGAGGGGTGTAATTGTGGCTTGCTGTGTATATCTGTGGGGTCTTCCTTGAGGGTTGGAGCCTCCCCCCGTGAGGGTTTCACAAGGTGGGAGGTGTAATTCTTGGAGGGGGGAGGCGGTATTGGGGGATGGTTGTCTCTTAGCCGGACAGATTTAGGGTCGGATCAGTACTGACAGGTAGGGAGAGAAGGCAAGGGGGTGGCTGCTTATAGCAGTGTGTTAGGATTTTGTTTTTTTGAGGGAAGGAGTGACTTCGATGGCTACACAGTGAGCCGAAGGGGGGGGAAGCTAGATTTGAAGGAAGAAAGGTAGCAAGGGGATTCTCAACAGAAAGGGTTGTTTGTTAGGGTAAGTAGGTTAGAAGGACGATACCGGGACGACACAGGCCGGTGCTGGAGCCTCTGCTCTGTAACCTAGGGGGAGCTTCAGGCCTGGGAAGTTATGCCGAGGGTGGAAGGCATAACCAGATCGTCCGACGTAGTTGGCGCCGGGGTATTGACCCTATAACCTGTTTAGGGGCTCGCCGCGAAGGGAATTGTCGAGGGAGGAAGGCACTTCCTGTCCGTCAGAGCTACGTTGATCGGTACCGGGGAGGGTTGTGGTGCCCTGTTACCCTAACAGAAGGGGGTATGAAATCAAGTGAGTTCTGGTACGAGGACTAAAAGCCTGGACCGACGACCCATCTGTTGGAAGAGGGAATCTAGGATAGTAGGCAAATTGAGTCTTGCCCCCCCCACCCTTATATTTTTGTAAAGTTTTCTGAATGTCCCAAAAAAAGTTGGGTGCTTAGTGGTCCTAGGAATGTGTTTTAGGACTCTAAGATCCCTACTAACTCGTCTTAGGTGGCTACAATGTTGTTATACTCAGTGATCTGCGGTTGTTCGATGCCAAAACGACGCTGACCGGTGCTGGGGTGTTGCCCTGTAACCTGCGATGCAGGAGCGTGAGGTCTGGTAGATAGATCTGGGGATGTCTTGGGGTGGGCTTCCCATGGGACAACCAAGTGTTGCTGTCGGGACGATGCTGGTCGGAGCTGGGGTAAGTCGCGCTGCCCTGTAACCCAGCAGAAAGTGGGGGTGTGAGACCTAGAAGAGATCGGCAGGGGGTATGACAGTTTTGGAAAATGTTGGAAGGGTTTGTGTGGGATTTCGAGGTTTTTGGAATAATCGTAGGACCTCTGTGACCTATTCTCATGCTTCTGGAACGACGGTAAGAGTTCTTAGGTATTTTAAAAAGAAGATAAGGAAAGTATGGTGGGTTATCACGCGTTCTACCAGTGAGGGGGCTAGCTGGTAGGATGGGAGTATGACATAGAGGCAGCAGAGATGGCGGCTCCGCTATAGTCAGTCTTGCCGGAGTGAGGTATAGTGGATTGATGGGGATCTTTCTGAGTCGTTTCTGAATTTCGATTAATCATGAAGATTGTCCTAGACCTATGAATCCCCCTCGGCGGCGGACAGGCGCGGCCAAGTCCGCGGCCGCGGCCGAGTCCGCGACCCCGCAGACGCATCCGCGCGGACGCGTGGCGGCCGCCGGGGAAGGGGGTTTGGGAAACGGGAAGCGCCACGTGGCGCGGCAACCCCAGCCGCACCCCATCAGGCAAAAAAAAAACGAAAAAAATATAATTTTTCGCTGGGGGGGTAAGGGCGAAATCGAAAAAAATAGGGAAAAAAAA